>CM039126.1:51551799-51597147 GCA_022036555.1 Microstegium vimineum | reverse complement strand
CTGGGGGTGGTTCGGCTCTATCAGGACTTGGGGGGTTGGCATCTCGAGCTGGTGTGCGTGGCCCTCCTCCTTCTTCGGTGGGCCGCAGTTGTCGTCGACGTCATCCTGCGGGTCGGCTTGTTCGTCGAGGTGGAAGCACTCCGGGTGGAGTCGTAACTCTCGTCGGGAGAGTCTGAGTCGGGGTCGGCGTGCTAGAAGTGGGGGAAGGGTCCCCTTCCTCCTCCTCCAGGCGCCGCCGTAGCGTGCCCCATGTACGGGGTAGTCCCGGCTCGCCCGGTGAAGAGGTGACGACGGGAACGGTCATTGCACGCGGCGAAGTCCCTGGAGACCCGCCACGTGTCTGTATCTGCATCCTGCGAGGGCGGAAGAGAGCCTGCACTGTCGTGGGTGCCCCGGCGGGAATGGGTCACGCGTGTGATGATGGGTCGAGTGTGTCGGAGAGGCTGCGGGGACCCGCGGGGACGACAATGCGGCGGAGCCAAAGTCCACTCAGAGGGGCGCCGCCCTCGGCCCATGAGCATGGGTCAAACGGACCCTGGGAGAAGGGACTGTATCACCAGCTGGGGCCGGGGGGGGAAACGGCGTTCGGCACCTCGGAATCTGCACTGATGCGAGCGCGTCGAAGCCGCTCACGCCTCTTCCTCATCACAGGCCAGAGGCGCAAGCGGAGTGGTCGTCGCCTGACCCTTGCTGGCCCGGCGTACGGTGCTGCTGGCGTCCAGGCCACGGGGCGGAGGGAAAGACTATGAAGTCACCCTGGTCCGTGGATACGAATCCTAGACTACCAAACTAGACGACGATGGTGAATGGAAACGGTGGGATGGTGGAATCCATCTGAGAGAGTAGTTCGGAGTTGATCGTACACGCAATTCCCCCTACCTGGCGCGCCAACTGTCGGTGTTATGACCCGGGGGGTCAGATCACCAACGAGTAAATTTGTATATCGTGTGCTCCCTCTCTCAGACGTGATGCAAGATGGCACAAGGTTTATCCTGGTTCGGGCAAAGAAGGCCCTACGTCCAGCGGGGGGAGGATGACTGGTATTATCTCGCACCCAAACGTGCTCGTACAGGGGGGGTACAAGCTGTGTTACACGGAGTTGCTCAGAGTAAGCTGCGGTCTAAGGCTAGCGGGTTTGTCCTAGGCTACGGGTTTGCACCCGAGGGGTTGATCGAGTGGCGGGGTGTGTATGCGTGGAGTGTGAGAGTCTGAACTGAAGTTTCTGAGATTTCAGGATCCAGCCAGCCTCAGAGATTTCAGTTCTCTTCTATTCTACCTCGGCGTCCCCTTTTTAGACCAAGGGGAGATCCAAGGGTACAGGGTCCTAACTGTGGCAGTATGGGTAGCGTGTCCGAGGCACAGTGTTGGCGGAGAGACGTTGAGCACTATGGCGGCATGGCTTCCCGTCCTTCTAGCGTCCCCGGTCGTGGTGGGCAGTAGAAGTCGCCGCAGCACAGCGTCCGCAGGCGGGCACGAATCCCACGGCTGAAGCGGGACGGGGCGGATGGGACGGCCCCCATACTGGAGTTGTTGGAGAGAGAGAGGGGTCGAGCCCCCGGTCGAGGGAGGGGCGAGCCCTGCGTGGCTCTGTCGCATTCCCGAAGTCGTCGTCGAGGGCCGCACTGTTCACTTTCCGAGGGGTACTGCTGGAGTCCGTACTCGCGTAGTGGCGGCAGTGGCGGCACAGTTGACAAGAATCGGGGACTTGACGGGGAGTTGGCGGATTTTGACAGCGGACGCGGGCGCCCATGTCGTTAGGTGGTTTCACTTTAACCCATGTCGGGAGCAGTTGGGTTAATCGAGCCTCTCGTCCGGGGGTCGTCCGTTCGACCCCTGGTCCGTCGCTCACCGTCGAGGTATGGTCGGAGCATAGACGGGGTCGGAGCAGAGACGGGGTCGGAGAGGTCGAGGTAGAGGTTGAGGTAGAGGTCGTTCGTTCGACCCCTCGTCCGTCCTTCGTTCGTCGAGGTGGGGGCCGGGGAGTCGTTCGCTCGCCACCTCGGTCCGTCATTTATCGTCGAGGTAGGAGTCGGGGGTCGCTCGCCCCTCGGTCCGTCATTTATCGTCGAGGTAGGAGCCGGAGGGTCGTTCGTCCGACCTTCGGTCCGTCTCTTGACGTCGAGGTGGGGGCGAGGGGTCGTTCGTCGACCCTCGTCGTCATTCGGCGTCGAGGTGGGCGGCCCGTGACTTGTCGCTGCAGCTGGTGTAGAGGGTGCCCTCGAGCGATGGGCCATGCCTTACTGAGCAGTGGGCTGGTCCCTGCCCTTTAAAAATAGTTGCTATGTTTAGCGTTAATTTATCAAAAGGTTTAGGGTATCCCTTACCTTCGTACCCGACAATAATGAACAATGAGGTTTGGCTCATATCCACCCACGCACCGATTGAACTCAGCTCGATCGATCAAAATGGTTTGGGTCAGTTGTGCTCACGTACGTCATGGTTTGGATATGGGATATGCATGCATGCCCGCACGCGGCATGTGTGAGTGTGACGTGCAGCATAACGGCATGTACAACCCCCAGACGGAGGTCCGTCTTTAAACTTCTCGAATCTATCATATAGATAATATAAAGATAGGTCATACAACCCACCGACAATATATACTATGAATTTCCAAGACAATAAGATCTGATGAGTTGCATTTTACAGACAGATCTCTGCTAGAAGGCAGAGTGAGAAATTAATAAAGCAAATGATATAGTTACTGCTGATTGATGGGGTTTTTTTTAACGAACTTTCTGATTGATGATTGATTTCGTGTTGGCACGCATGTGCATGGTTAATGAAGTCATTGCGTTTATATATATTGCTGCGCGGCTAATAGGATGGAATGAATAAATTAAAATGAGGTTTGGCTCATACCCACCTCCGAATGAACTCTATCAAAAGGGTCGCCATGGAAATTCCACGAACCTCAACAAGATATATTATTTTTTTGATTTGGATGGGATATGCATATGCATGCACGCGGCATGTGTGAGTGTGACGTGCAGCATAATCCCTCCCACAGAGAAAAGACAGCGATAAGTCAAGGTCAATGTGGGCCCCGCCCCGCGTAATGCGGCAACTGAAAGTCCAGTCTTCTATGTACGACGTCCACGACCCTTCTTCCGTGCACGCAGCACCCACCACGAGGGGAAACTTCGTCATGCACTTAAGCTAGTGTCAGTGGGGTTCATGGCAAATTGTACCGTGAGGGTTGGGTTTGGGTCTCCGGCCGGCAGCGGCGGTATGGAGGATATGCACGAGCAGTGCGGCTCGCAAGTGGGGCGGCAGCGTGGTGTCTACTATCATCTCCGAGTCCTGTTGAACGGAACCAGATGCTGCTGAGCGCAGCACAGCAATGACGCCGCGTGCCCTGCACAGCAACTACGCCGCCTTCATCGCTCGCGGCAGCCAACTGTCAGTCAGACTATGGATCGGATCCAGTCTGATGGTAGATAGATGAGTGGAACTATATAACGCACTCAGGCAGAAATTTTTTTGATGATGATAATAGCGTAAAGAACGGTATCTGAATGGGTGATGCTGCCGATCAAACGTTCTAAACATAGAACATCCCCGAGCCTGGCCCATCACCACTAGACGAAAACACACACACACGCAACACCCACGCTCGAAACCATCACGCACACACCCGCTCGAAACCACACACATCCCCGCCGCTCGGAAACACACACACAGAGACATCCCCGCTCGGCCACCCTTCCAGCCGCCCCCGACGCACACACAGCATCCGCCGCCGTCCCCGCCGCCGAGCACCCATCGTCGTCCCCCCTCCCCCCTGCAGAAACACATGGAAAAAAAAAGAAAATGAAACAACTCTGAGAAAGAAAAAGAAACAATATGAATAACATTATTGAAACAAAAATATAAAATGAAAACAAACAGATTGAGAAAAAATGAAACGAAAATTGAAACAAAAAACAAACAAACAGATTGAGAAACATGAAACAAAACGAATCAACACCGCGAAACATCATGAACAAAACAGTTTTGATAGAAATGAGAAACAGGAAAAAGAAACAAAAGAAAAATATCATCTAAAACAAAAAAGCAACCACAAATGAAACAACAAGGGCAATGAAACCGAAACAAAAAATACTCAAAAATATTTTAGAAACACAAAGAACCGCGTTGTTGAAACAATAAGGTCCGACAAATTGACACAAAAAGAATGAGAAAAAGAAACAAAAAGGGGAAATCATGGCAGCTGTGAACGATGGAGCGCGGTGATGGCGGTGCTCGCCGGAACCCTAGCACGCCGCCGGAAAAAAGGAAGCGGGAGGAGGAAAAAGAGGAGAGAGAAGGAGGACGACGCATTTCCTTATACGTAGCGTGTTGAACATAAGACAAGGAGCATTACCGTATCTGAATGGTAACAGAACAGAGTTGAGGTGTTCGGCGCCAAGGCAGAGCAACGCTGCGGCATTTCCTTATAATATACGAACGCGTTACACGGCCACGGGCTGACTCCACCGGCACACCAGGCCGAAGGCCCATCTCCGCTAGCCACTTATATTGGCCGTCTTCGCTATTGTCTTACCGGCAACAGTCCTACTGACATTCTCCCTCCCTTGCATGCATATATAAACACACAACCACCAGGATTTTAGATTTTATTTTTATCTGACCCAGAGGGCAAGATATATAAGTCATCCAACATATAGTTTAAGCAACATCCATACACTTTATTATGTGCCACATATGATTGCTATGATGTCTAGGAAAGTAGAAGTAACCAGATTGAAGTGAACACCATCTACACTCACATCCAACATACATAGCGTCACTACCACCCAAAAAAAATGTCATACGTAAATCATAGAATATACTATAAGAAAATACAAGCAACCGTGTCAAGTCAATGAATCAACACAAGTGATCACCATGAGATACCTAAACAGTTGAGCTATACACAACCCATGTATTTAGTTTCTCTCTCTGCCCCCGACAACACCTGTAGCAAACAACACAACAAATTTAAGACATTGAGTTCTAATTGAGCGACAAATTAAAACTAGATACATAAACATAACCTAGCCGATCATTTGCAATAAGTAAAATCTTAGCTAGAAAACTAATTAAGAAATAGAATAACGACTCATCTTAGGAACGTGGAAAATGGACGAGCAGCTGGACGTGCATTATTATTATTATTATATATAATTGGTACTGTAGTAGGTACGCTCGCGGTCGTAGTACGTGGGGCGACCATTCATTATACATTCATTCGGTGCCCACGCGTGTCAATCAAACTTTATAGACTTTGAGTAGGTTTGTAGAAAATACGTGCAACATTTACTTCTCCAAACAAACTTATTATGAAAGTATATTCAAAGACGCAATGGCAAAGACCGGGTTCAAATCTTGGGTGCGACACTGTCGGGTACGAAGGTAAGGGGTACCCTAAACCCTTCGATAAATTAACGCTAAACATAGCAACCATTTTTAAGGCAAGGATCAGCCTACTGTTCGCTAAGACGTGGCCCATCAATCGAGGGCTCCCGCTACACCGACTGCGGAAACCAGCCATTGCCCTGGCTCTACCTCAACGACGGACGAGGGGTCGAGCGAACGAGCCCCCGGCTCTACCTCGACGACGGACGAGGGGTCGAACGAACGACCCCCGACCTCTACCTCGACTTCGACCTCCTCAACCCGTCGACGCCTCGACCTTCCAAGCGCCGTCGACGGACGAGGGCTCGATTAACCCAACCACTCCGGCATGGGTAAAAGTAAACCCACCTGACGACATGGGCGCCTGCGTCCACTGTCAAATCCGCCAACTCCCCGTCCAGTCCCGACTCCCGTCAACTGTGCCGCCACTGCCGCCACTACGCGAGTACGGACTTCTACAGTACCCCTCGGAAAGTGAACAGTGCAACCCTCGATGACGACTTCGGGAACGTGACGGAGTCATACGGGGCTCGACCTCCCTCCTCGACCGAGGGCTCGACCCCCTCCTCTTCAACATCTCCGGTACGGAAGACGTCCCATCCGCCCTGTCCCGCTTCGACCGTGGGACTCGTGCCCGCCTGCAGACACTGCACTGCGACGACTTCTACTGATGCCACGACCGGGGACGCCTGAAGGACGGGAAGACCACGCCGCCACAGTGCTCGATGTCTCTTCACCAACACTGTGCCGTGGATGCGCCGCCCATACTTCTACTGTTAGGACCCTGTACCCTCGAGCCTCCCCCTTGGTCTATAAAAGGGGGACACCGAGGTAGAGTGAGGGGACTTCTTTTTTCCCGATTTCAAGAGGGGACTGGAGTCTCCCTCGGTCGGCTCCCACTTCATCTAGGACTCTGATCCGACTTTGGTTCTCAGGCACCCTAGACCACGCCCCGCGCACATACCGCGCCGCTCGATCGACCCCTCGGGTGGCCGACTCCGTGTAACACTGCTTGTACCCCCCTGTACGAGCACGCTTTGGGTGCGAGATAATACAAGTCATCCTCCCCCGCTGGACGTAGGGCCTTCTTGCCCGAACCAGGATAAATCTTGTGTCCGTCTTGCATCACGTCTGAGAGAGGGAGCACGCGATATACAAATTTACTCGTTGGTGGTCTTGACCCCGGGTCATAACACCGACAGTTGGCGCGCCAGGTAGGGGGATTCGCGTGTCGATCAACTCCGAACTACTCTCTCAGATGGATCCCACCATCCCACCGTTCCCGTTCAACACCGTCATCTGGTACGGCAGTCTAGGGTTCGTTTCCACGGACCAGGGCGACTTCATAGTCTTCCCCTCCGCCTGTGGCCTAGACGTCAGCAGTTCCGCTTCGCCGGAGCCAGCCAGGATCAGACGACGGTCCCTCCGCTTGCGACTCTGGCCTGCGATCAGGAGGAGGCGCGAGCGGCTTCGACGCGCTTGCCGTCGAGCGAGCTCTGGGGTGCCAGATGCCATTCCCTTGGTCCCAGCTGGCGACACGGCCCTTCTCCTAGGGGTCCGTTTGACCCGCACCTGTGGATCGAGGGCGGGCGTCTCCCTGAATGGGACTTCGGCTCTTCCACGTCATCATCCCTGGAGGCTCCTGTGGCTTCTCCGACACCCTCGATCCCGTCATCACCGCGTGACCCGTTCCCGTACGGGCTCCGCAACGATGCCGGACTCTACTCTGCTTTCGCAGGACCGCGAGTACATACATACGATGAGTCTCCATGGACTCCATCGTGGGTGACGGCCGACCCCACCACCACCACTTCACCGGGCGAGCCAGAGCTGCCCCGTACGTGGGGCACGTTACGGCGGCGCCTAGAGGAGGAAGAAACGGGCAGGCTCTTCCCCCACTTCTACCATGCCGACTTCGACTCGGACTCTCCCGACGAGAGCTACGACTCCACTCGGGAGTGCTTCCATCTCGACGAGCAAACCGTCCTCCAGGACGACGTCGATGACACCGCGGACACCGAAGAAGGGAGGGGGGCCAACGCCACACCACCTCGAGATGCCATTCCCCCAAGTCCTCGTAGAGCCGATCTACCCCCCGATGTCCAGATTACGCAGGTCCGAGAGCTCCTCGGCAAGCTCGAGGAGGAGCGTCTGCGTCTTCAGCAGCTCGAACACGCCCTCGAGCGGGATCGAGGGCGTCCTCAGGGTGGAGGAGCTCGCGAGCGGGCCCGGGAGGTCCACCGGCAGATCGTCGAGGAGGGGAATGCCGAACCCGAGTCTTCAACCGCGCCAGCCAGAATGTCGTAGCAGCCGCGATGCTGCTCCGCGACATGCCGACGCCATCGACCCCCCAGGCACAACGTATCAGGGAAGAAATCCAGGGGCTACTCCAAACTGCGGCCGTGCAGCAGGCGGAAAGCTCGGCCTCGAGGCGTCGAGGGGCTGCAGGGAGGCCTCTGTCCACCAGAACAAGGCGCCCCAGGGCCGGGTCGAGCCACGACCGGTTCGGAAACGCCTCGTCGATGACCTCCCCCCTCGAGTGAACAATCGACGTCGATACGGCGGCGCCGAGGCTCGAGGCTACAGCGCTCACCGAGGCGGGCGCTACGACAGCGACGAAGACCGATGTCGGTCTCCGGAGCCACCGGGGCCTCGAGTCTTCGGAAGAACTATTCGGCGGGCCTCCCTGCCCGTACGTTTCCGTCCACCCACCAGCCTGATCAAATACAACGGCGAAACCAAGCCAGAGCTCTGGCTTGCCGACTTCAGGCTGGCATGCCAGCTGGGGGGAGCCAAAGATGACTTCGTCATCATCCAGCAACTCCCATTGTTCCTCTCAGACACCGCTCAAAGGTGGCTCGAGGAGCTACCCCCGGACTTGATCCAGGACTGGTCCGACCTGGTTCGGATCTTCGAGGGCAACTTCAAGGGCACCTACGAGCGCCCGGGCAACTCCTGGGACCTTCGCAGCTGCAAGCAGAAACCAGGGAGAGACCCTCCGCGCCTTCACCCGCCGATTCTCGAAGCAGCGTACCGCACTGACTCACATTTCCGACCACGAGGTCATTACGGCGTTCATCGCCGGGACAACTTGCAAAGAGTTGGTGCGGGAGCTGGGGCGAAACATCTCCAGAACCGCCAACGAGCTCATGGACGTCATCGCCAACTACGCGGCTGGCGAGGAGGCCGTTGGCGCATTCTTCCAGATTCCCCCAGCGAAGGGGGAGGGCAACGCGGATGAACCCGGGGGCTCAGACGATGGGCCCGCGAGAAACAAGGGGCCCAGGAGGAACAACGACGGCAGCTGCGGCCGGAAGAAGAAGAAGAACCATCCGGGCCGGCGCAACATCAAGCCCAACGTCGAGCACGACGACGACCCCGACGGCCTTGTCGCTGCAACAGACAAGCGGAAGCCTCGAGGGCCCCTCCCGACGGGGTTGTCTTCGACAAGATGCTGAAAGAGCCTTGCCCCTACCATATGGGGCCGGCCAACCACCGCCTCGAGGATTGCCGCATGCTTCGAAGGCACTTCGTCCCTCCTGGTCCCAGGAGGGACGACGGCAAGGAAGACCCGCCCTGTGACGTCCACGTCAGGGGC
This sequence comes from Microstegium vimineum, assembly GCA_022036555.1. Lineage (NCBI taxonomy): Eukaryota > Viridiplantae > Streptophyta > Magnoliopsida > Poales > Poaceae > Microstegium > Microstegium vimineum. The sequence goes on along the minus strand of CM039126.1, from coordinate 51,588,149 downwards.
GATGTCCAAAAAGGAGGCTTCCCCGAGATCCACGACTGCTACATGATCTACAGGGGGCCCTCGACTCGCCTCACCACGCGCCAACGCAAGAGGGAGCGTCGAGAAGTTTTTTCCGTTCGGGCCCAGGCCCCACGGTACCTCGACTGGTCCCACACGCCGATCACCTTCGATCAGGACGACCACCCCGAGCACGTCCCCAACGCGGGGGCTTACCCGCTCGTCGTCGGCCCGATCATTCTCAACACCCGCCTCAGCAAGGGTGCTCATGGACGGGGGGAGCAGCCTCAACATCATCTACGCCGAGACCCTCGACCTCCTGGGGATCCCGAGGACCATGCTCCTTCCCAGCGCGGGGGGGTTCCACGGGATCGTCCCGGGGAAGAAGGCACTCCCGATCGGCCGCATCAAGCTGCCGGTCTGCTTCGGCGTCCCCTCGAACTTCCGAAAGGAAGAGCTGACCTTCGAGGTGGTCGCATGGCGAGGCACCTACCACGCCATCATCGATAGACCGGGGTACGCCAAGTTCATGGCGGGTCCCGAACTACACCTACCTCAAGCTCAAGATGTCGGGCCCTCGGGGGTCATCACCGTCGACACCTCCTACGAGCACGCATACGACTGCGATGTCGAGTGCGTGGAAAAAGCCGAAGCCCGTGAGGATTCGGCTATCCTCGCGGCCCTCGACGATTTGTCCGGAGAGATCCCCGACCCCAAGCGCCACGCTGGCAACTTCAAGCCGGCGGAAGACACGAAGACCGTCCCGCTCGACCCCGGCCTTGCGGATGGGAAGGTGCTGACGATCAGTGCCACCCTCGAGCCCAAATAGGAAGCCGTGCTCGTCGACTTTCTCCGTGCGAACGCCGACGTGTTTGCATGGAGCCCCTCGGACATGCCGGGCATTCCGAGGGAGGTCGCCGAGCACTCCTTGGACATCCGAGCCGGGTCCAAGCCGGTGAAGCAACGCCTGCGCCACTTCAACGAGGAGAAGCGTAGGATCATCGGGGAGGAGGTCGACAAGCTTTTGAAGGCCGGATTCATCAAGGAGGTACATCATCCCGAGTGGTTAGCTAATCCCGTGCTTGTAAAGAAAAAGAATGGGAAGGATAGGATGTGTGTAGACTAAACTAGTTTGAATAAAGCATGTCCTAAGGTTCCTTTTCCTTTACCTCGCATCGACCAAATAGTAGATTCCACTTCGGGATGTCAAACCCTTTGCTTCCTTGATGCGTATTCCGGCTACCACCAAATAAAGATGAAGGAGTCCGATCAGCTCGCAACCTCCTTCATCACTCCCTTCGGCATGTTTTGCTACCTCACCATGCCCTTCGGCTTGCGGAACGCCGGGGCCACCTACCAGCGATGCATGCTCCACGTCTTCGGGAAACACATAGGGCCGACCGTCAAGGCCTACGTCGATGACATCGTGGTCAAGTCCAGAACCATCGGAAACCTAGTCGGAGACCTCGAGGTTGCGTTTGGGTGCCTCAGGGCTAACCGCATAAAACTAAATCCTGAGAAGTGTGTCTTCGGGGTCCCTCGAGGCATGCTCTTAGGATACATAGTTTCCCAGCGCGGCATCGAGGTCAATCCCGAGAAGGTAACCGCCATCACGAGGATGGGCCCGATCAAAGACCTCAAGAGCGTGCAAAGGGTTACTGGGTGCCTTGCCGCCCTCAGTCGCTTCATCTCGAGGCTCGGAGAAAAGGCCCTACCCCTTTATCGACTCCTGAACAAGACGGGACACTTAGCGTGGACCGCCGAAGCCCAGGAATCCCTCTCGAGGCTCAAGGCTTTGCTCACCTCGCCCCCGGTCTTGGTCCCCCCGAGCCCGGCCGAGCCCCTCTTGCTCTATGTCGCAGCGACTACCCAGGTAGTCAGCGCGGTCATAGTAGTCGAGAGGGAGGAAGAAGGACACGCCCTGCCGGTTCAGAGGCCTGTCTACTTCGTGAGCGAGGTCCTTTCTGAAACCAAGACGAGGTACCCCCACATCCAGAAGCTGCTGTACGCGGTCGTCCTCACTCGGCGTAAGCTCAAACACTACTTCCTAGGCCATCCGGTCACTGTGGTTTCATCTTTCCCCTCGGAGAGATAATCCAGAACCGGGAGGCATCGGGAAGGATCGCCAAGTGGTCCGCCGAGCTCATGGGGGAGACCCTCTCCTACGCCCCTCGGAAGGCTATCAAGTCTCAGGTACTGGCCGATTTCGTTGCAGAATGGATCGACACCCAACTGCCCCCAGCGCAGGTTCAGAGCGAGCTCTGGGCCATGTACTTCGACGGATCACTGATGAAGATGGGAGCAGGCGCAGGATTGCTATTCGTATCACCCTCAGGGTCCATATGCGATATGTCATCCGCCTCCACTTCCCCGCCTCCAACAACGTCGCCGAGTACGAGGCCCTCGTCAACGGCCTGCGCATCGCCATCGAGCTCGGGGTCCGACGCCTCGATGTGCGAGGGGACTCTCAGTTGGTGATCGACCAAGTGATGAAAGACTTGAGCTGCCACGATCCCAAGATGGAAGCCTACTGCAAGGAGGTCCGAAGGCTCGAGGACAAGTTCTACGGCCTCGAGCTCAACCACGTGGCCCGTCGTTACAACGAAGCTGCCGACGAGCTGGCTAAAATCGCGTCTACTCGAGGGACGGTCCCCCCCGACATCTTCTCGAGGGATCTGCACACACCGTCCGTTGACCTAGGCTCGGGGGCTCCCGCCCCCGAGCAAGGGGTCGACCCACCCCCCTCGACCGATCCCCCCTCGAGCGGGGGAGAGGTCATGGAGATCGACGGGGCCACCGCGGCGCCAACCCCTCCGACGGATTGGCGCACTCCTTACCTCAAGTACCTAACGCGAGGCGAACTACCAGAAGACCGCACGGAAGCCCGTCGAGCAGCTCGACGTGCCAAAACCTACGTCTTGTACGGGGACGACCGCGAGCTATATCGACGTAGCCCGTCGGGTGTACTTCAACGCTGCCTCACCCTCGAGGAGGGGAGGGCACTGCTGAAGGACCTACACTCGGGGGCTTGTGGCCACCACGCGGCGCCGAGAACGCTGGTAGGAAGCGCCTTCCGACAAGGCTTCTACTGGCCGACAGCCGTCAACGACACCACCAAACTCGTTCGATCATGCAAGGGATGCCAATTCTACGCCAGGCAGACCCACCTACCCGCCCAAGCTCTTCAGATGATACCCATTACTTGGCCGTTCGCAGTATGGGGGCTCGACATGGTCGGTCCCTGAAAAGAACCAAGGGTGGGCACACTCACCTTCTCGTGGCTATTGACAAGTTCTCGAAGTGGATCGAGGCTCGACCCATCGCCAACATCCAGTCTCGGCAAGCCGTGCTATTCTTCACCGACATCATCCACCGCTTCGGGGTCCCCAACGTCATCATCACCGACAATGGCACGCAGTTCACCGGCCAAAAGTTCCTGGACTTCTGTGACGATCACCACATGAGGGTGAATTGGTCCGCAGTTGCCCACCCTCGAACTAACGGTCAGGTCGAGCGTGGGCCTCAAGCCAAGGATCTTTGACCGGCTGAACAGACATGGAAAGAGATGGGTCGAAGAGCTGCCCGCTGTGCTATGGAGTCTTCGAACGACATCGAGTCGAGCTACGGGGTTCTCCCCGTTCTTCTTGGTCTATGGTTCCGAGGTCGTCGTCCCCACCGACCTCGAGTACGGGTCCCCTCGACTGAAAGCCTACAGCGAGCAAGCCAACACAGTAGCCCGAGAGGACTCCCTCGACGAGCTCGAGGAAGCTCGTGACATGGCCCTCTTCAAGTCGGCCCAGTACCAGCAGACGCTACGACGCTACCACGACAAGAACGTGCGCAAAAGGGACCTCAACGTCGGCGACCTCGTTCTGCGCCGTCGACAGAGCAGCAAGGGGCGTCACAAGCTGACACCACCTTGGGAGGGACCCTTCATCGTGGCAGAGGTGCTGAAGCCCGGCACTTACAAACTGAAGAACGAGAAGGGCGAGCTCTTCACCAACGCGTGGAACATCGAACAACTACGTCGCTTCTATCCCAGAGGCCCCAGGGCCTTGTACATTTCCGCATTTATGTACAAATTCTCGAATGAATAAAATGTTCTCGAAACACATTTCACGTTCGTTCGTAGCCCGAAGGTAGCCTCGACTTTGCCCGGACAAAGTCGAGCTCCCCTCGGGGGCTGGCAGAAGGGCACCCCCCTCCTAAGTCCCCGAAAAAACCCATACGCTTTTTCTCGAAACTCGACCCCCTCTCGTTCTTCGCCTCGAGCACGCTTCATAACTAGGTAAAGGCGCCTCGAACCCTCTAAGGGTCGAGGGTGCCGTCGAGTCAGGGATTCACCTACGCCCCAGGGCTACGGTATCCCTACTCGCCACCCCCCTTCCTGGGATAAGAGCGTGCGTCGAATACTTAAGTTCACGAGCGTCGACTCAGGAAAAGAAAGGCAGAGAGAGCTCGAGAAGTAGAAGTAACGAGACGAACACATCCACAGCACTAAGGTAGCCTCGACTTTGCCTCAGCAAAGTCGAGCCTCCCTCGGGGGCTAACAGGGGGGGCACCCCCCTCCTAGGTCTCGAAAAACTCGAACGTTTTTTCGAAACTCGACTCTCCCTCTCGTTCTTTCCCTCGAGTACGCTTCTGAACTAAGTAAAGACGCCTCGAGTTCCCTAAGGGTCGAGGGTGCCGTCGAGTCAGGGACTCACCTACGCCCCAGGGCTACGGTATCCCTACTCGCCACCCCCCTTCCAAGGATAAGAGCATGCGTCGAACACTTAGTTCACAGGCGTCGACTCAGGCAAAGAAAAGCAGGGAAAGCTCGAAAAAATGAAATTAACTCTGTACACATCGATCAAAATGCATTATATACAAAAAGCCCTCGGGGGCTTGGCATTGTATCGGTATAGTGGCCTAACTATTACATGGACCTTTTTCTCCAGATATGGCTCGCAGGCCCGCGACCACCCGTCGACATCTCCCAAGGGCTACTCATCCGCCAAGGGGATCACGTCGGGCTCGAAGAGTTTCGCCAGCTGGCCTCCAGGCACCTCCGCGTGGTCCATCAACTCCTGACACCTTGCGTCGTTCTGCTCCTCGGTCAGATCCGGGTCGGTGGCGAACCCGTCGACAACGAGGTTGAGATCCACGTCGTAGAAGGAGTTGACGACCGCGAGGGCCCGCTTCACCCCCACATGCAGGGCGGCTCGGACGTTCTCCGTCACCCCAAGCGTCATGGCGTAGAAGCGGCGCATCAAGGATTCCCCCCGAGTGTCCCCCTCGAGCTCCGGCTCCGGCTCGACCGAGAGGTCATCGCAGAAGGTGTTGATGGCGGCCGAGAGCGTCGCGTTGAGGTTCACCTCGGTGCTCAGCAGGCCCTGAAGATTGTCCAGGTCCTTTTGGGCGCGGGCATTCTCCTTCGCAAGCTCTGCCGAAACAAGCACATAACGGTCAAAACCCGAAAGCAGAAAAAGGGTCGAGGCAGGACAGACCCCGCAAACACCCGAAACACTCACCTTGGGCCTGCACATCCAAGGCGGAGTAGGCCTGCTCAGCCTCCTCGAGCTGGTGGCGGACGGCGTCAAGGTCGGAGGACTGGTCCCTGACTTGGGCCTCGAGACCCTCGACGGCCTTATATGCGTCGCCGAGGGCCTCCCTCTGCTTCATCGCCACCATGCCCAGGGAGGTCGCGTGGGTTCGAGCCTTCTCCTCCGAGGTGGCCAAAGCGTCGCACTCGCGGGAGACGGCGTCGAGGTCTCCCCTCAGCCGGGCGGCCTCCTCCGCGGCCTTGCGCTGGGCCTCGACGGCGGCATCCCGCTCCTGCCCGACGGCGATGGTCGACCGAAGGGCATCGTCGAGCTTCGCCTGCGCCGACGACAAGGCCTCCCGGGCTTCCTTCTGGATAGCCTTGTAGCCGGCCTTCGCGTGGGCGACCCTCGACTCAGCATCCTTCTGGATAGTCACCGCCTCCGCCGTCGCACGAGCGGCCTCATCCCTCGCCTTCTCCGGAGAGGCGTGGAGGGTCGAGAGCTGCCCCTGTACCCGGAGAATGTACTGGGACTTCTCGTACGACCTCACCCGCACCGACTGACAAGAATAAAGACGAAAATCATCAACAAACGGCAACCAGGCAGTGCAAAGTACAATCTAAGGTAGAACAGAACCTACCTCCATCCCCTCGCGTAGGTCCGCGGCGGCAACCTCCGCCGCGCGATGTACCGAGCGTTCAAACAACGCCCGATACTCCTCGACGTTCTCCCACCGTCGGAGCTCGGACTGGTCGTCGAGCATGAGGAAAACCCGGTCGGGGTCTCGAGGGTCCGCCACCTCGCAGGGACGTCGACGGCCCCGCCAAGCCGTCTCCACCGGTAAAAGAAGATCCCGGCCCTGCGCGATGAAGGACTCCAAAAAGTTAACACACGGCAAGATAAACCCACCGCACCCCGAGTGAGTCGAAGTGGAACTTACCTCGAAACAGTGGCCCCCCAACCTCGAGGGGAGGCGAGCCACCTCCGGCTCCGCCCGAGGAGCCGTGATGATGGCCATTTCCGCCGAGTCCACCAACTCGGCCACCATCTCTTCCACCTGGGCAGGGGTGGAATCCATCAGCATCACGCCCCGCGACGGCGCGGGCGTTCCCTCGGCGCGATCGGCCGAACCCCCCTCTTCGAGCCCCGGCGTCGTCGAGGGGCCCTCGGGCGCGGCGGTAGTCGTACCCCCGCGCTCGAGCTGGAGTCGAGCCTCCAGCGCAGCCAGGCTCTCGGGCCAGCGCCCCGGCGTTGGGTGTGCCGGAGCCCTCCCTTTCGATCGCAGGGGCCTGGGGCCTGGCCGCTTCCACCACCTCGGCCGCGACCGCTGTCGGCAGAAGCTCCACGCCCCCCGGGGCGCCGGACGCGACTTCTTCTGATGGCCGCGCGGGCACCGCGACCGTCACTTCGGCGACCACCGCCAGCAAGCTCGCCTCCTCCGCCGTCTGGGCAGACGCCGAGGCTCCCTGTGCCTCCCCCGAGCCGCCTCGAGGGCGACCGTCGAGGGGGGCGGGGCGGCCGGACCAACCTCGGCGGCCGCTTGGGCCGCAGCCCCTGTCTTCAGCTTCTTAGCAGGGGCGGGGGACGCAGCTCCCAGCCGGCGCTTCGACCTGAAAAAGGAACACATGCGCGATAATAAGCACGAGTCCTCACCGACGAAAAAAGGGAAAAACGCACAATAACTATGAACTCGACTTACCCCCTCGGAGCCCGACGCTTCGGCTCGGAGCCCGTCAGGCTGGTCGAGCTCTGGGGCGCCACTGCCCGGGGGGTGGGGGTCGAGGCGGCACTCGCCACCTTCTCCCGAGCAGGGGCCGGCGGCGCCATGGTCGACTTCTTGCCGGCCCCCACCTGCGCCGACGGGTCCGGCGCGCCGCGCGCTCGACGCGGCAGGCTTCGGGGGCTCGCTCGATCGACTCTACGACGGCGGCACCACCTTCGCCCTCTTGCCGGTCTCCACCTGCGCCAGCGGGCCCGGCACCCGGGCGCTCGACGCAGCGGGCGTCGGGGGCTCGCTTGATCGACCCCGAGACGAGGGCCGCGGCGTCTGCGACCGCGTCTACCGCGGCGCGACTTCTTGCGAGGCCACGGGGCGCTCCGCCCGTGGCCCAACTTCAACAGAAGGGGCCGACTTCGAAGTCGACCCCCCTCTCCATCAGTAGCAACGGCCTCCTACTCAGGCGCCGTCTCCTCTTCCTCCTCGCCCTCCTCCTCGTCCTCCTCCTCGTCCTCCTCTTCCGAGGGCGATAGCTCCTCATCGAGGCCCAACCGCCTCTGTTGGGCCCGGCGCTGCTTTCTCTGCTCTTTCTCTAGAGCCTTCTTGGCCGTCTTCTTCTTTTTCTTGTCCTTGTCGGACTTTTGCTTCTCCGCGCGGAGGCGGTTCGCCTCCCTCGTGGCCGGTCCTCCGGCACCGGCGGACGCGAGCGCTTGTAGGACACGTTCCCCTGCGGGACGCAAGGGGGTCAGAGAACAAGCAGAAAGGACGGAAGGGTGCGGAGCGCGAGGACTTAAACTGAAGGAAAGGATCTTACCAGCTCATAGAAGCCCTCGTCCGGCTTCATGGGGACCTTCGCGATGTCCTTGGGGGCGAACCCCCCCGCGAAAAAGCGGCGGACGCGGCTGACCACCGATCCGGGGTCAAGTCTTCCTCGACGAGGCGGCACCCCGATAGATCGACCCCGGGACCCATCTCGTCAAGGCGGAGGGGTCGAGCCATCAGCGGCAGAACCCCCCGTCGGTGGAACACTGACGCAGCAATCTCCGCGGTGAGGCCCCTCTCCTTCAAACGCCTGAGGCGCGTCCAGCAGGCCCTTGAGGTGCTTCTGCCAGTCCGTTGGGACGCCGTACCTCCAGCGCTCGGGCTCAGCGTCGAGTGTCCTCCCGGTGTACGCCGGGAGCAGACCGTCGTCGTTCCTCAGGTAGAACCACCCAGAATGCCACCCGGAGTGGCTCGAGGATGAGTTCGCAGGAAGCCAAAGCTCAGGCCGCCTAGCGTAGATGCTGTAGCCTCCGGCCCTGACCTTCCGATGGACGCCCTTGCTGACCGAGGCGGTGAAGATGTTGGCCTTGAAGATGTGGATCCACAGATACCAATGGGGCTTGATCCCCAGGTAGCCCTCGCACACCGCGGCGAAGACCGCCGCCTGGCTGACGCCGTTGGGAGTGAGATGCTGGAGCTCCACTTCATAGTAGTAGAGGAGCGCGCGCAGGAAGCGGCTGGGTGGGACCCCCAGCCCCGCCCGGTGGAAGGCCTCGAGCGACACCACGTACCCCTCCGGCGGGTTGGGCTCGGCGTGGTCCGGCGGCGGAGCTATCCACTCCGGCCTCTCCGTCGAGGTAACGGGCCGGAGAAGCCCGCTCTCCACCAACCCCTCCAGATACGACTGACGGACCGAGGAAGCGGGCCAGGCGTCGGCGCCGAAGAGCTGGAAAGCGGCCATGGGAACGGTGGTTTGCTCGGACTTGGAGGCGGAGGGTACGTTCCCTATCTTTCTCTTTCTCTCTCACTCGCGCAGATTTCCTGCTCGCGGGACGCCTAAGGCAGAGGCAGAGAAAGGGAGGCAAGGAAGACTAAGGCAAGGAGGCAGGGAAGGCAAGTGCGCGTAAAGGGCACCAGACGCCGCACCCTCACTATTTATACCGGGAGGCCAACGGACGGATCCGGCAACAGGCAAGAGAATCTCCGCATTTAATTCACCTGTACTTCCTTCCTCGTATTCCCTCCGGGATAAGGCGTAACGTCCCATCATCGGGTTCCGCGCCGCACTCCGCGCTGTAACCGCACTATTGCGCCGAACGGACACCGCCTTAAAAGACGCGCGGCCGGAAACGTCGTCTTCGAGGGTAAGGAATCTTGAGGCAGCGAGAGCTGGCCCTCGAAAGAGGGTTCGACAGCTACCCTCGAGTGCCCAAGGCTGGAAATGACCTCGGGTTAGGACCTCGGTCCACCCCCAAAATCTCGAGGGGACAAAGGCCGGCCTACAAACGGACTCGATAGCCCCCCTCGAGTGCTCGAGGCCTGACAAGGGCCTCGGGTCGTCAACTGCAGATCGTACATGGCCTCGAAGGGATAAAGGCTGGCCCGTCCGGGGGTTCGACAGCCTCCCTCGAGAGCTCCGACACAGGTATGTCCCCAAGTTCAATACAACAACCACCTGCTTTTCCCCTCGGCGGTCCACAAGGTCGAACTCCTCCTCCTGAGGATAGCGTCGGATGACGAACCATCCGTCAAATCTTGAGGGAGCGAAGGCTGGCCCTTACATAGGGTTCGACAGCCGCCCTCGAGTACCTGAGGTCAGGAAGGACCCATGGTTATCGGACTCCGGTCCACCCCCAAATCTTGAGGGAGCGAAGGCTGGCTCCACAAATGGAGTTCGACAGCCGCCCTCGAGTACATGAGTCAGGGATGTCCCCGGAGCCTCGAGAACGAACTCTCGAGGCTCCCTGGGACATATCCGAGGCATACCTAGGAACACCTAAGGATCCCTACGCTGGGAGGCATCGAGCCACCAACTCCTATCGAACGGGGTTGGCACCTTGGTGGTCCATATGGTCGTGCTTAGCGAGTCGTACGGCTTGCTTAACAATGAGAACGCCTCCGGGCCGCTAGTCGATCCTATCGAACAGGGTCGGGTTCCCACTCGGATTTTTACCCGTGCAGGGCACCATTTCTAATGGACTCATGCCCGAGAACAGCTCACCGAAGACTTCGGGCTCGTTGTCCTAACGAGGATAGCTCGATGCTCTTCACCCCACGATCCGAGCGAAAGGATCCGTGGGAAGGACGCTATGAGGTAGTGAAGGCCTAGCCATTCGAGGGCTCGAGGGCCCGACTACGCACGGCACCCCTCGACGAAAGAGGGTCGAAAACTCGTAACCTGGCAAACAGAGTCGACCTCTCGGGCGGGGCGCTCTGACTCCAGTGGTGCTCGAGGGAGCGAAGGCTGGCCCTCGGTAGGGTTCGACAGCCACCCTCGAACACTTCTCTTTGCAGGAAAAGGAACGGGATCGACCCCTCGACAGGGTGCCGCGTCTCCAGGTATCCTTTAAAGACCCCACTACATAACGTATTTTAGCCCCCAGAGGAGTTCTAAATCACTCCTCTGGGGCCTCGGGGGCTAAACCCGCGGGGTGCGCTCGCGCGCACCCCCGGAGAATCGGATTTCTCACTAACCCTGCAGGCCGAGGATGAAACCTCCGGATAATTCTTGCTCCCCCGAGAAACGCGTATCATATCCCCAGAGGAGTTCTAAATCACTCCTCTGGGGCCTCGGGGGCTACTGTCGGGTACGAAGGTAAGGGGTACCCTAAACCCTTCGATAAATTAACGCTAAACATAGCAACCATTTTTGAGGCAAGGATCAGCCTATTGTTCGCTAAGACGCGGCCCATCAATCGAGGGCCCCCGCTACACCGACTGCGGAAACCAGCCATTGCCCCGGCTCTACCTCGACGACGGACGAGGGGTCGAACGAACGACCCCCGGCTCTACCTCGACGACGGAAGAGGGGTCGAACGAACGACCCCCCGACCTCTACCTCGACTTCGACCTCCTCAACCCGTTGACGCCTCGACCTTCCAAGCGTCGTCGACGGACGAGGGCTCGATTAACCCAACCACTCCGGCATGGGTAAAAGTAAACCCACCTGACGACATGGGCGCCTGCGTCCACTGTCAAATCCGCCAACTCCCCGTCCAGTCCCCGACTCCCGTCAACTGTGCCGCCACTGCCGCCACTACGCGAGTACGGACTTCTACAGTACCCCTCGGAAAGTGAACAGTGCAACCCTCGACGACGACTTCGGGAACGTGACGGAGTCATACGGGGCTCGACCTCCCCCCTCGACCGGGGGCTCGACCCCCTCCTCTTCAACAACTCCGGTACGGAAGACGTCCCATCCGCCCCGTCCCGCTTCGACCGTGGGACTCGTGCCCGCCTACGGACACTGCACTGCGACGACTTCTACTGATGCCACGACCGGGGGACGCCTGAAGGACGGGAAGACCACGCCGCCACAGTGCTCGATGTCTCTTCGCCAACACTGTGCCGTGGATGCGCCGCCCATACTTCTACTGTTAGGACCCTGTACCCTCGAGCCTCCCCCTTGGTCTATAAAAGGGGGACGCCGAGGTAGAGTGAGGGGACTTCTTTTTTCCCGATTTCAAGAGGGGACTGGAGTCTCCTCGGTCGGCTCCCACTTCATCTAGGACTCTGATCCGACTTTGGTTCTCAGGCACCCTAGACCACGCCCCGCGCACATACCGCGCCGCTCGATCGACCCCTCGGGTGGCCGACTCCGTGTAACACTGCTTGTACCCCCCCTGTACGAGCACGCTTTGGGTGCGAGATAATACAAGTTATCCTCCCCCCGCTGGACGTAGGGCCTTCTTGCCCGAACCAGGATAAATCTTGTGTCCGTCTTGCATCACGTCTGAGAGAGGGAGCCCGCGATATACAAATTTACTCGTTGGTGGTCTTGACCCCCGGGTCATAACACCGACAGACACTTTATTCTGGATTTATTCCAAAATTTTCCGGCGCTACGCATTAAGTGGTAGGCGACGTTCCCGTCGACAGCGAGGCGCCTGTGGTGACTTCGTGAACTTCAAGATTTGTCGGCTCAGTCCTTCGAAGGTGCTCATAGGGGTAGGGTTTGTGTGCGTGTGTTCGTAGGGCGAGTGTGCGTGCGTGTTGAGTGTCTGCGTTGTACTGTGTACTCTAAAAAAAGATTTATCTAATGATACTAGCTATGTACTATAAATATTAATATTTTTTATATAGGATTAGTAAAAGTTGATAACAGTTGAATTCTCAGAAAGCGAAAATTACTTCTATTTTTCAACGGAGGGAGTACCTACCTAGCCTTTGGCAGCAACTTGCATGAACAAGATAAGAGCACGTGATCCATGATGAACATGCAAGTTGCAAAGGGACCGGACACAATTATTGTACTAGTACTATACAGTACTAGGTGGCCGGTACCGGTGCCATCAACGACGAATTAAATGGGATATGCTACTATAGAGACTGGAGACGGTTTCATGGAGCAGTCACGAATAATATCTGCCCTAGATTCATGATAAGAGTTTAGGGCCTGTTTAGGAGAGTTGTACTCCTGATTCTCTGGTGGAGTGATTCTGAAGCTGAAAATGATTCTCTTTGATACTTTAACATAAACTCTTAAAATCACTATAGAGAATCACTTCACAGAATCAGGAGAGAAGTTACTTTTTTAAGAGAATTACTTCACAGAATCAGTAGAGAATCACTTTGCTCTGAAAAACTTGTTTGGCTGTCAGGGAGTGATTCTCTCCGAGAATCCGCTCCTTAGAGCGCTTTCAAACGCACCCTTATACTCAACGCATGAAAAAATGTAGTTTTTTTCTTCTAAAATTATTTCTCTAAAGTTTAAACAAAAGTCTCATGCCTCTTAGATGCATGTGTATGGACACATGTAAGAGTATCATTCTAAATTTGGACCAAGACAAAATTTTAAGTTTAATTAAATTTATATAAAAAAATATTATTAACATTTATATCTCTAAATAGATTAACTTAGGATCTTCCTTTCGAGAATATAGGTAGTCTTCGTTGCAATAAACCACACTGCATATATGTATATACAGACTGATTTACTAGTTTGGATATGTTTATATACTCATTTTAAGATACTTATATAAGTTTGTAAACAAGGTAGTAAAATTACCCAATGGGCCTGGGCTCTGTCGGGTCGTGCCGCCCGGGCCAACTGTAGATGTGAACAAGGCGTAATCGATATGAGAAGATGAGATCCTCTCCATTGTGCCAGCATATGCTCTCCGCTGCCTGTATAAAAGGGCATGCTCTCCCTCCGCTTTCTGGCACCAACCACCAAGCAGGCGGCCATGGTGAGAGCACTGGCACTGGTGGCCGTGTTGGCCGCAGCGTTCGCCTCTGCTGTGGAGAGCAAGTGGTGCTCTCCCTCCACTGTTCGTGAAGGCCGGCGGCGCGCTCTGCCCCAACTGCCTCTGCTGCAGCAAGTGGGGCTATTGTGGCTCCAACTCCGACTACTGTGGAGAAGGCTGCCAGAGTCAGTGCAACGGCTGCAGCAGCACCCCGCCGCCGCCACCTCCATCTCCCCCTCCGCCCACTCCTACTCCCACTTCCCCTCCCCCTCCCAGTACCCCTAGCCCCCGAGCGGCGGCGGCGTGGCGTCCATTATCACGGAAGCTCTGTTCGAGAGGATGCTGAAGAACCGCAACGACGCAGCGTGCCCAGCTCGCGGCTTCTACACCTACACCGACTTCGTCACCGCAGCAGACGCCTTCCCGGGCTTCGGCACAACGGGCGACGCCGAGGTCCAGAAGCGCGAGCTGGCGGCGTTCCTAGGGCAGACGGGGCACGAGACGACGGGCGGGTGGACGTACGCCCCCGACGGCGCCTACACCTGGGGCTACTGCTACAAGGAGGAGCAGGGCGCCGCCGAGGCCGCCGAAGACTACTGCCAGGCCAGCACGGAGTGGCCGTGCGCCGCCGGCAAGAAGTACTACGGCCGTGGACCTATCCAGCTCTCCTGGAACTACAACTACGGGCCCGCAGGTCAGGACCCCGCCATCGCCGAAGACCTGCTGGCCGACCCGGACCTGGTCGCGTCGAACGGCGTCGTCTCGTTTAAGACGGCGCTCTGGTTCTGGATGACGCCGCAGTCGCCTAAACCGTCGTGCCATGACGTCGTCACCGAGCAGTGGACACCCTCGGCTGCTGATGTGGCTGCTGGGAGGCTGCCGGGGTATGGTGTGATCACTAACATCATCAATGGTGGCCTTGAGTGCGGACATGGCTATGATGACCGTGTTGCTAACCGGACCTTCTTCTATACCAACTACTGCGACATCCTTGGGATTAGCTATGGCGACAACTTGGACTGCTACGACCAGAAGCCATTCAATCAAGCTGCCCTTGCTGACATGTAAACAATGGGGCATAGTACTCCAATGCTCATAATAAGAGCTGACGGCAAGCAGCATGCTGTTAATTATGTTATGATGGAGTTGTCGTCAGAGCGTATGCAATATCATCAATCAATGCTATCAAATTTGCCCATGAAATAAATAAAATAAAGTGTTATAATCGATTCCGTATTCAACATTATATATAAGCAGTCATAACTCATAGCAATTTCAGGAAAAAAAAGACGAAATTTGCGCATCTCGCTCTCTTCTCCCACACTGTCAGGCCTAATGTCTCGGTTTCTGAGATTTTTCAGAGAAAGAATGATTTGCACTTGCATCCCGGCCGGCTAACTGGCGCGGCCCATTCAGAGATTGCGACCCTAGCTTGTTTCTAACTTGCACGATGTCCAATGCAACTTGACGGTTCCAGCGACATTTGCCTGATGCTGCCGGAAATCTATCTTCTGTAACTAACATTACAGGCTCCCTGTAACTTCAGTTTGATCTTTGTTTAATAAAATTTACAGGTAGGGGATCCGGCCTCTCCCCACTAGTTTACTTCAAGAAAATGGCAAAGTAGTAATAGGATAATCAAATATTTTTCCCTCTAATCTATTGAATCTTGACATGATCAGTTATAGCGCATTTGCCTTTACCTCAAATTCAGATGTAGAAGCAGTAGGAGCACCAAAGATATGACGGGATCTTTAACCTTAGTGATACTACTACTACCCTCCAATCTACTGATGAGCAACTTAAAATTGCGACTTTATTTTTTAGAGGTGGACATTTGAACCACCTCTCTGTTGTTTGTGATTAAGTAATAGTGACGATTACACAAATAATCATTTTTGGCTGACTGTGATAATGTTCATTGTGGTACGTACGTAGTGAAATATTTTTAAAAAAACTTTAATCCATCAAACATATAAAAGGAATTGTTAATATTTATGCGCACAATCCTAACTTGCATTAAACAACCCTGGCCTCACTTTTTTTCGTGACTGAGGGATTATAGAGGATATAAGCACCATAACGCATCACCATTGTTTCTGATGAAACAACGCATCACCATTGTTCCACGTGAAGTTCATTGCTGATTGCAGAAGCTGCACCTACTACTGTTTTCTCTCAAACTTGAGATGCTTTGACTTTGCAAGATTTTTAAAATGTCTTATAATTTGGGATTGAGGGAGTAATAGGATAATCAAATCTTTTTCCCTCTAATCTATAGAATCTTGCCATGATCATATTCATATATATAGCATGATAAAGAGAGAAATCCTCAGTTATAGCATTTGCCTTTACCTCAAATTCAGATGTAGAAGCAAGAGCACCAAAGATGGGATCTTCAACCTTAGTGATACTACCCCACAATCTACTGATGAGCAACTTAAATTTGCGGCTTTGTTTTTATTTGTTTTTTGGGCAATGCTACGGTACATATTTTACTTGCTAGGAGGTAATACTTTGAATAAATCTGAGCCCTTGAATTTTTAAATTTTTTAGAATAATTAATTAATTAGTGGACATAGGAAAATGGAAAAGAATCTTGTCAATTCCCCCAATCATGGTGACCACGTAAAGGAGACACGGGCGGCTTGCCTCCTTCCTTTTCTATGAAGATAAAAAAATAAGGAAATGTTCATTGATAATATGTTTCAATTGTCAATACCTTTTACGTTTATATTTTAATCTTAACATGACAATTTCAAATTTATTTAAATGATAATCTGAATTAAAATTTAAAACTAGCCAATTTATATTCATATATGATATGTTCGTATTTGTATTCAAAGTCAAACTATAATAAGGATAAGTAATGTTTTTCGAGTTTGATTTCATGTATATTTGTATTCCATAATCTATCTTACGAGCAATTTTCTAATATAATAAATATATAATAGGAAACATTTATGTAGTATTTTAGAGAGTATGTATAGGCATGCTAACACGTTTTGTATATATAGCACACACATGTACGTTGAAAATCACCTGTGTCACGCAATATGGTACCACGGCCCGTACATCTAAGCACATTTGTGTACCAGTAATTGCGTATATGTGTGTAAATAAAGTATATCAATTCATATATACAAAATATGGTAATCATAATATATATCAAGTATAAAATTGCCAAATAAAAAAGATATATCATATCTGCTAGATCACACGTGCATCAATTAAATCTAGAAAAAATATTCTTATATCTAAAACTTTCCTTGTTTATCTTACTTTACAAAATAAAAATTAAATAAATATACATTTCACATATTACCTCTTGTGAGGTAATAGGTGATCATAACCGTTTGATCAAAATAAATGAACGACTCATAGTTATTTATATGTACCATAACAAAGCCCTTGTTTTTTAGAGGTGGACATTTGAACCACCTCTCTGCTGTTTTGTGATAAATTAATAGTGACGATTAACACAAATAATAATTTTTTTTGGCCAACTGTGATAATGCTCATTGTGGTAGTGAAATATTTTTTTAACTTTAATCGATCAAACATATACAAGGAATTGTTTATATTTGTGTGCATATGTAATAAGTATATCAGATTAATCGTTGAATATATTTTTATAATAGATTTATTTTAAAATAGATATATTGCTAATATTTTCCACAATCCTAACTTGCATTAAAACCTGGTCTGACTTTTTTTGTGGCTGAGGGCCCTTACTACTGTTGCTTATCCATAACGAATTCTCCATAGTTCCACCACGTGAAGTTCATTGCTGATATATTGCAGGAGCTGTACCTACTACTGTTTTCTCTCAGTACTAGTGCATGTCAGTACACTAGCCAACGACGGTCGACGGGGCCATTATTGAATTGGACCTGCTGTCCCCACGCACTGCACGTGAAGTTCAGCTGAGCTGATCGAAGGAGCTGCACCTACCACGGCACTGTTTCCTCTGTCTGTTTGAACAAGAATTGAAGCAAGCAACCACGTGATCCACGCATGCTCTGCTTGCATAGTTGCATTGCTACTGTTAGCTCAACACATTAATTTGTAATCGATAGTAGTAAGGTTCGTTTTGTAGGGCTTCTACCCGCTCCAGTTTTTTTGACGTATTTACTGTTCATATACCGTTTATATAGTTGTTTTTATCTCTCCTCTCTCGTTCTTTCATAGAGCTAGTGAGAACAGGTAAGGGAGAGAAGAGATAAAAATACCTCATATAAATAGTGTTTAACAGTGAATACGTTAGAGAAGTCAAAACTCGTAGATGTCTTAAGTTAGAGAAGTCGAAGCCGGTAGATGCCTTACCAAACGGCCACCTAAATCATGCATGTGTATATAATATGGGGTGGGTCTTCTCCTCCTCCACCTGTACCTCTGGTTCTGGATCTTAGAGCTAGCTAGCTACCCACGCCACGGTCATGACGACGAGAGCACTGGCAGTAGTGGTCATGTTGGCCTTGGCCACGGCGTTCGCCGTGCCCGCGCTCGCCGTGCAGTGCGGCCGGGAGGCCGGCGGCGCGCTCTGCCCCAACTTCCTCTGCTGCAGCAAGTGGGGCTGGTGCGGCACCACCGCTGCCTACTGCGGCGACGGCTGCCAGAGCCAGTGCAGCGGCAGCTCCACCCCACCGCCACCGCCACCCCCTCCCACCCCGAGCCCTCCGCCTCCGCCTCCCCTCCCACCCCGGGTGGCGGCGGCGGCAGCGTGGCGTCCATTATCTCCGAGTCCCTCTTCAACCAGATGCTGCTGCACCGCAACAACGCCGCGTGCCCAGCCAGCGGCTTCTACACCTATGCCGCGTTCCTCGCGGCGGCGGACGCGTTCCCGGGCTTCGGCACCACGGCCGCCGCCGCCGACGCCGACGCGCAGAAGCGGGAGCTAGCGGCGTTCCTGGCGCAGACGTCGCACGAGACGACGGGCGGGTGGGCGACGGCGCCCGACGGACCCTACGCCTGGGGATACTGCTTCAAGGAGGAGGTCGGCGGCGAGCAAGGACCGGACTACTGCCAGCCCAGCACGCAGTGGCCGTGCGCCGCCGGGAAGAAGTACTACGGCCGAGGACCCATCCAGCTGTCCTGGAACTACAACTACGGGCCCGCCGGTGAGGCTATCGGCGAGGACCTTCTCAATAACCCTGCTCTGGTTGCCGGCGACGTCAAGATCGCCTTCGAGACGGCGCTCTGGTTCTGGATGACGCCGCAGCCGCCCAAGCCGTCCTGCCACGACGCCATCACGGGCCAGTGGACGCCCTCGCCGCCGACGTCGCCGCCGGGAGGTTTCCGGGGTATGGCGTCCTCACCAATATCATCAATGGCGGCCTCGAGTGCGGCCGCGGCGCCGACGCCCGTGTTGCCAGCCGGATCGGCTTCTACAAGCGCTACTGCGACATGCTTGGCGTTAGCTATGGCGACAACTTGGACTGCTACAGCCAGAGTCCCTTCGGAAACACAGTCTTATTAGCTGCTGAAACTACTACCAATAATACTACTAGCTCATATAAGTAATTAATGGGGCACAAGAAGAGCAAGCTGTTACTACAAGCTAGGCAGAGCTCAGAGTAAGTACAGACCAGTAATTATCGAGAGTCAGATCGAGCCGTGTGAAAAAGAATGAAAAATGATGTCGAATTACAGTAATTCATAAAGTATAAAATAAAATAAAATGAGTGGTTATTGATCGACACTATTTTCTCGACATTCTTAGCGCTAACAAATTTATTGTCATTACTCACAAATTAAGTCACACAACACTAAAATCAGAGCATTAGATCCATATATATATATATATATATATATATATATATATATATATATATATATATATTACTTTATTTAAATTCTCTATTATTCGTATCTGCCATGTATTCTATTTAAAGAACATTAAGACCTTGGTTCTTTATCTTGAAATCAAGGGAATTGGTAAGGGTTCAGGGAGATTTTGACTCGGAGGGGATTTAATCTCTCTCAATCCCCTATAATCCCCTTAATTTTATGATGAAACAAACTGAAGGACCGAGAACGGCGACCAGAGGGGGGGTGGGGGGGGGGGAATGGGAGCCAATTCAAAATTGAACTTTTGGAAGCTTGGCCCTTATCCCAAAATCACGCCCAAGAAGAAATGCGACACGCACACGACCTAACTAGTAGGTGGACACCTTAGGAGTGGTCCTAAAGGTGTAGCGGAGCGGTCGGAAAAACTCGAAGAACAGGACATGGAAGATCAAATCAATTTTGGCTTGACTGGGGATTTTCGGACTGTCCGGGGTGGGCGGTTCGGACTGTCCGCTGTTGCCGAAAAACCTACGGTGGACTGTCCGCCAAAAGCCTCGGACTGTCCGCAGGCAAAAAGGAGAAAAAACCAACTTCACTGGACTCGAAACTGGACTGATCCCAAACTGTCCGCGGGGGGGGGGGGGGGGGGGGGGGGGGGTCTCGGACAGTCCGCCGTTCACCTGAAAATCCTCAGCAGCTCGGACCAGAAATAGTGTCTGTCGAAGAGACAACGGCGGACAGTACGCGGCCTTGGGCCGGACAGTCCACAAACGACTTGAAACACAGCCGAGAAAACTCTGCTCAAGCCCGATCGGCGGACAGTCCGAGGGACTTTCCCGGGTAGTCCAAGACCTCTCGGACAGAGCCGTTTTGGGGGCAATTTTGAATCGCCTCCTCCAAATCTTCCCTCAAATTATTGCCAAACCTTCACCAATAGCCACCAAATTTTGTGGGCATGATCCCAAGGCTATGGAGGAGCTATCCCGAAGAAATCATCGCTCAATTTGGTTCGAATTAACGGGAACAAAAGAAATTCGGGAAAAAGGCTCAAGAACAAGAACACGGACTTAAAATCGCCCGATCTATGTGCTCGTGAGGAATCAAGGGAAACCCTTCGGTGCAAATGTTCTTCTCACGTCACCGCACAAAATGATTCAAACGGAATCGATCGAAACGGCTCGCAGCCAAAGATCTCACTCCAAGAACAATTCGGAAAAGAGCAAGAACGCAAAGAACAACCATAAACGGAGACACAAATCACGAAATTGAACTAACCATGTCTTACGGAGGGTAAGGCCTCTAATTCCCGAACACAACGGTAGCAAGTTCTTACATGAATTGACTACACAATCAACTCATGGACCTCTAAGAGCAAGAGCTAGGGTTAGAGAGAGAGAGAGAGTGGAGAGAGGGCAAATGAGAGAGGTGAAAGATGTGAAGGGGTAAGCACCCTTCATCCACTACTTAACGACGTTTGGACTATTTCCAAATCGCCCCTAGATACATGACCGAATTACCTAGTCCTGAGACACTGTAATCCAAATCGTAGATATTTTCCTTGAGTTGATCGGACGGCCCCGCTTCCTGCCCAGAGTTGTCGTCGCCTCGACGCAACCTCCAGGATTCCGCCACGTGCCATCCCCGCTTCATCAGAAGCTCCGCCTAGGTTTTGAGGCCCAAACCCGTGAAACCCGCCACTGGTAGCTTTCGGCTCAACTACCAAACCTGATGAATGTATGGGTGTCCCGATCTTTTGGTGGAGATAGATAACTACGATTTGACTGGAGAGACGTTCACGATCCGACTACAACCATCCAAGGACGTTGCGCCTTAGCGATCGATACACCAAATCCAGCGGTTGCTCACGATCTTGCGGATCACAACCAACCAAACCACTAGGGTTATTCCTGCAAGCAATCGAAGAACAAGTAGAACAAGCACTCAATTGCAAATAAGAGATGAAGGATCAGATGTGATACACATGAAGGTGGGGTTCCGAATCAAGTAGAACGGATGGTCTAGTCGACACACGCGTCTACAAGTAAGTAGCAGCAGCTAAACTTTCATCTAAACAAAACCCAATCTGTTTGTGGCGGCTCTAGGGGGATATAAGGAGGAGGGAGGACGACCACAAGGGTCCTAGTGTCGTCCTACAACCCTAGGATGAGTCCCTAATGGACTCAACTTGATACACGGGCCATCGGCCCAAAATAGGGTGACGCAGCACCGTTGGCAGAAAAGATCTCGATATTAAATTGTCTACTGCGCACGCATTTGATAGGATATAGGTATGAGTCCGGACCCATTGGAAAGTAGACTTCATAGCTTTCCAAAAAGTGCTAGAACGTCCCAATCGGAGTCCGTATGAAGTCGTGGCAACCGTCGCAAGTTTGGACTCTTCTGCAGTCCGAATTGAACTTTCCAAAACGTGTTGGACTTGGACTCTTTGTTTCCTTGGATCCAATGTGACGTGGTGGCCTGGTGGAGAACGTTAGGAACACTTGGATTTGGTCCCCAATCAACTTCATTGACCATCCATGCTTTCCATATGCAATCTAACCCTTCCTTGATCCATGTAAGCAATTCTGAAAATGAAAACATACACACTTCATAGTGCAGCACCCATTCATCAAATGTAACAATGATAAACCTCATATAGAATGGTTTCACCTTTGATATAGAAGTGGTTGGCATGGTCATATCTAAGCCGGTGATGTCCTCATCATTCTCCCTTTCTTGACAGCAAACCGTCCTCGGTTTGACCACTGTCGGAGGATGTGTTGTAGATACAAGCAAACCATACTCCATTCTTGATAGTTATCCTGTTTCTTTAAAATAAAACTAGGGAAGCTTGACATGGCATGGTTATTTTTATTGCATACTTCTAATTGATTAGTTCTGTTAACTATAAAAGGAGTTTGTATATTTGAGTAAATGTAAATTCGGTTTACCATATACTCATCTTCATAATTATATTTGCCAATAGCATGAAAATTGATATTAGAAGAACATGGCAATTCAAATCTATCAGTCAGATTATTCTGCAAATATTTAAGCTCACAAAGATCATCGAATTCAATATATCCGATTGTATGTAAAGATGACAACAATTGAGCTTCTTCATTTTCATTTACAATATGAACAACATGCTTGAATTCAGCACTCATTAATACAGAATTTGTAGCTTTATTCACTAGTTGTGGTATGGATATAAGTGATGCACTATCACACAACTCTTCTTTGTCACAAGTAAAATCAAGCATATCAAAGTGTGACAAAGGAAAATCAGCGACCAGTTCAACAATTGATTGATCTATAATATCATGATTAGTTGGCAAATTTAAGTCAAATAAAGTATTCTCACCTTGATTTAGTTTACAAGAATTTGACATACCTTGGATGCTCATCTCAATTGGTGTAGGTGTAGCCAGATTCACGCTCTCTTTCACCTCCTATCTTAAATTGATTGTTGTCAACATGTATATTATCATCTCCTTCCTGCAAATTGTTAGTAATAGGAGAGACAAATGCTTCTATAGTATTTGTATGTTCCCTTTGTAGATTTACTTCAGCATCACAAGCAAGATCAAACAACTCATCAAAATTCTGATAATGTTTATCAACAAGTATATTCTGAATTTCCACATTAAGACCATGCAAAAATCTATGTTCCAGAAACTCATCGGTTCCTTCTAAGCCACAACGTAGCAAACCCAATTTTAGTTTCTCTAAATATTTTGCTACAGTTTTGTTTCCTTGTTTTATAGATTTCAAGTTTCCATTCAAAATTTCAGAATAATAGCTAGGAACAAAAACATCTCTAAAATGTCTTTTCATATCTTTCCATGATTGAGGAGCTTTATCAAATCTACAAAGGTGTTTCCACTCAGTTAAAGCATACTTAATAAGAACACTTGAAGCAACTTTAACCTTTTGTTTTTTAGATAGATCATACTTTTTAAATTCCTTGTCTACATGTAGCTCCCATTCAATATATGCATAAGGATCATAGTTTCCTTCAAAATAAGGTAGTGCAGATTTTATTTTATCAAACCAAACATCACATACCTCATGAGTAGCATGGTTATCACTTGTCACACCCCTAGCAAAGTGATTGGAATAGACAATCTGATCATCTCTAATTTCCATGTAGATTCCTGTCATGATTAGAACAAAACAAGAAACATACACAGTAGTATTTATGTTCCTATTAACTAGTAGGATGTGGTTGCTGTAATTCTCTCACTCTAAACTCGATCAAACAAATTCTTACAAGTTCTTACCAGCAAAACAGGGGGTTGCAGCAACCAGCAAGTCGGAAACCTTGGATGTAGTGTATCGACACACGTAGCAACAACACCTGTCAAGCTGTATCCGGATATGTGGAGCTATAGGAGGGCTAAACAATAATGTGCAAGGAAGTACTAGCACCACATTAGTCACAAAAGCAAGTTGAGAAATCGTTCAACGGAGGTACCGTGCTGGTCCTAGGCTAGACAGTGCTAGAGACGCGAGCCTAGACACAAACGAAGTCACGGTACAGCAAAAACAAGGCACAAGAATAGCAAGCAAAACACTCCCTTTCTTTTCCTCCTCTCTTCTTTTTTTTCTTTTCTCTTCTTTTGTTTCTTTTCTCTTTCTCTTTGTTTTTCTTTTCTGTTATCCTCTTTTCTTTTCTTTTTATTTCTGATTTTTTTTTCTTTTCTTTAACTCTCCTCAAAAACCTTTTCTTTAACTCTCCTCAACTAGAACAAATCTGAAACTTGACAAATCAGATTTCAACAAAAGCAATGGACAATGTGTTTCTCGAACAAGAGTAGAACTAGCAATGCTGATATTTTTTTGTGTGCCTAAATCAGATTTGGATGTGAAAAAAAAATGTGGATGGATATGGTGCAGCGAAGATGTATATGGTAGCAACGATTGCAAAAGAAATATATATGATGTAGTGGAGTTGTATATGGTGATGGTAAACACAGCGGATATAGTGACCAAAACGTGACAAGAACTCGAAACTCTAAAAGCCTAACCCTAAGACCAGCAACACGACTCAACCGATGTAAACCAAACTCAACAAGCCCGAACTAATCAATACTAGTAAAAGGCTCAAAAGGTCTATGGGATTATGGGAAACGAATCTACTATTTTTTGTTGGCTTTTTCTGGACTTTAGGAAATTAAAAGCAAACTGAAATCTCTCACCGATGAAACCTTGCTCTGAATACCACTTGATGAGGGTGTGGGTGTCCCGATCTTTCGGTGGAGATAGATAACTACGATTTGACTGGAGAGACGTTCACGATCCGACTACAACCATCCAAGGACGTTGCGCCTTAGCGATCGATACACCAAATCCAGCGGTTGCTCACGATCTTGCGGATCACAACCAACCAAACCACTAGGGTTATTCCTGCAAGCAATCGAAGAACAAGTAGAACAAGCACTCAATTGCAAATAAGAGATGAAGGATCAGATGTGATACACATGAAGGTGGGGTTCCGAATCAAGTAGAACGGATGGTCTAGTCGACACACGCGTCTACAAGGAAGTAGCAGCAGCTAAACTTTCATCTAAACAAAACTCAATCTGTTTGTGGCGGCTCTAGGGGGATATAAGGAGGAGGGAGGACGACCACAAGGGTCCTAGTGTCGTCCTACAACCCTAGGATGAGTCCCTAATGGACTCAACTTGATACACGGGCCATCGGCCCAAAATAGGGTGACGCAGCACCGTTGGCAGAAAAGATCTCGGTATTAAATTGTCTACTGCGCACGCATCTGATAGGATATAGGTATGAGTCCGGACCCATTGGAAAGTAGACTTCATAAGCTTTCCAAAAAGTGCTAGAACGTCCCAATCGGAGTCCGTATGAAGTCGTGGCAACCGTCGCAAGTTTGGACTCTTCTGCAGTCCGAATTGAACTTTCCAAAACGTGTTGGACTTGGACTCTTTGTTTCCTTGGATCCAATGTGACGTGGTGGCCTGGTGGAGAACGTTAGGAACACTTGGATTTGGTCCCCAATCAACTTCATTGACCATCCATGCTTTCCATATGCAATCTAACCCTTCCTTGATCCATGTAAGCAATTCTGAAAATGAAAACATACACACTTCATAGTGCAGCACCCATTCATCAAATGTAACAATGATAAACCTCATATAGAATGGTTTCACCTTTAGTATAGAAGTGGTTGGCATGGTCATATCTAAGCCGGTGATGTCCTCCTAAAAGGTCCTTGTGTGATTTTGGTAATTGAGTGACAACTTAGGTGAACTAATATGTGTTTAAGTGACATATACACATGAGATTAGTTCACGGGTGATTGTGTGATGAAGGATATTATTGCACATGAAACATAACATGGAGCCATGTGACCAAGGTGGAGAATATCAAGATGAGGCTTGGCTTGATGGACATGTTGCAAGTGTAAAGGGCAAGTGAGTGATGCTCAGCGCCGATGGACCAAGGCAACGGTGAAGAGCAAGTGAGGTCAAGATCGATAAACCAATACGGTCATGTGATGATATGGAGTGGATCATATCATTTGACAAGTGGTTGGTGCATGTATTGCATCAACATTGGAGATGGAATGGAATGCGCAAGACAAAGGTATAACCATAGGGCATTTCCATTTCACCGGTCATAGGTGTGTAGAGAAGTTGATGACCGGGTTTAGGATAGATAGCCGTACTATCAAGAGGAGCAAACTTGTTTGCATATCGGTTATCTAGTGCCACTTGAGCGACCTAACTTTGCGATGCATTAGGATCGAGTGGCGCGGTGAGAGCAAGTGAAAAACGCTTTGAAAAATGATTGTGAAAATGCTAATACACATGCACAAGGTGATGAACACATTTGTGTAAGTACATGAAAAACTAAGGAGAAAGAGGCAGCTCTGTTTGGCTCAGGAACGAGCTCCGGACGCTGGGGTGTGTTGTGTCCGGACTAAGGCTGTGAGCGTCCGGAAGCTAACCTTAGGCGTGTCTGTTTGGGAACAGGAGGTCTGGACGCTGTTGTTAGTCCGGACGGGGACTCCGGACATGCGTCCGGGGGTCTGGCCCTCTCTGTTGCCCTCGGAGTGAAGCTCCGGACGGTGAACTCCGGACGCAGCATCCGAAGGTTTGCGCTCTCTGGATTCTCTCGGTGTTGAGGTCGGACGCAAGGCGTTGGTCCGGATCAGAGTTCGGACGCGTCCGGAGGACGCGTGGCAGCGATCGGCGCAGCACGTCAATGGCTCTTTCAAACGTGAAGAAGGGTCCGGACGCGCGCCGTATGGTCCGGACCCCCCGTGTTGGAGCGTCCGGAGGTTCTGCAGAAAGCCCAATGAGTGGGCAAAATGGCTAGTTTCATGGGAGAGCTTATAAATAGCTCATGGCTGGCCCTTGGGGCTGGTTGAGCACCTTTGGCATGTGTTGCCCTTAGTGTGCTTGGTTTGGGAGCCCACTAACTCACTTGTGCAAGCAATAGTGCGATTCTAATTGCGAGTGAGTGATCCCTAGTGCGTTGCTTTTAGAGATAGCTTCGTGTGACACTAGGTGATTGTGTTGCAAGCCGGTGTGCTTGTTACTCTTGGAGGTTGCCACCTCCTAGACGGCTTGGTGGCTTAAGGCTTCGTCGAAGCGCGCAAGAAGATTGTGTGGCGCTCCGGAGAAGTGCTTGTGAGGGGTATTGTGCTCGCCCCGCGGGGATCGCGAAGAGCAACTCTAGTTGAGCATGTCATTGAATTACCCTCACTTGTGGGTAGATTCTTGCGACGCCCGAGTTAGTGGGTTAGGCTTGTGAATGCATATTAGTCGCCGAATCACCAAGTGAGTGGTCGACACAACGGGGACTAGCTTGGTGGCAACCAAGTGAACCTTGGGAGAAAAATCACCGCGTCAACCTTGTACATCTTCTCGGTGGTTTGCATTCTCCAAATCACTAGCTTGTATTTACTTTCATATACTTGTGCTAGTGGTTTCTTGTTGCTCTTGTAACTAGTTTAGCTTGTGTGGCTTGCCTAGTTACCTTCTAGCTTGTGTAGCTTAGAAGTAGCTCTTGAGTGGCTTATTGGCTTGTGTAGCCTTGTAAGTCACATTGCTTAGTTTGTGTAGCTAAGTAAGTTGAACTCTCTAGTTGACTTGTGTAGTCTTGCTAGAGAGCATTGCTAGTGAGCTTAGGTGCTTTTGCTTTGCTTACTAGTATGTGTAGGAGCTCCCTTTGTGCTTAGAGTACTAGTTTCTTAGGTTTGTGTGACCTTGCAACGTAGACTTGTTTAGGTGAGCTTCCTAGATTTGCACCTTAGTGAGCCCAATTAGGATCTTTTGCTAGGTGCTAAAGTTATAGATAGAGGGATGTAGTCTTGGCTAGACCGATAGTTTTAATTCCGCATTTATTTCGGTTAGCCGCTGCGCGTAAGTTTTTAGAAAAGACTATTCACCCCCCTCTAGTCCGCCATCTCGACCCTACATGTGGTATCAAAGCTTGGTCTCTCATTTGTGGTCTTCACCGACCCTAAAGGATGGCGACTTATGGGCTAGATGTTGAGTGTCCACACATTTTTGATGGCACACACTTTGCACGGTGGAGAAATTAGATGGAAAATAATTATAAGTTTATTTCTCCCCAAATGTGGTGGATCATAGATGTGGATCTCTCTTATGCAATTGAGAGAGAGGATGCAACTCAAGCACAAAAGAAGTGCCTACATCTCGATTGCCAAGCTACTAACATTCTCTACCATTCTATGAAAGATAATATCTTTGGTGAGATTATGGATATGAAGAGTGCTCATGAGATTTGGACCTATCTCATTGAAACATATGAGATGGTCTCAAATAATGATGATGATGTATCCAAGTTGGTGGCACATGAGAGTGTTGACCATGATCATAACTCGGTGATTGTGAAAGATTGTTCCACCTCATGTTCAAGTGATGATGAAGATGATCTATCTACCAAGATATCACTTGACAAGAAAGATGAAGGCCCAACATCAAGTGTTGCAATTGATGATGCTACTCCAAGCACACTTGATTATGATGATGTATCGAGCTATGAGAGTGATGCCTCCACAAGCTCTTCTACCTCATCACATTGCTTCATGTCACACGGTGACACTATGGTATCAATTGGCAATGTGATTGTAGATTGTGATGACCCTAACTTTGAGCTTGTGTGCAAACTCTCAAAGGCTTTAGCAAGTGAGCTAAACAAAACAAAGAAACTAAAAGATAAAAACTCACTTCTAAAGACCTCATGTGAAGAACATAAGCACTTACTTGATGTTCTTAAATCTTCACATGATGAACTAAAATTGGATCATGAGCAACTTCGTGTGTCTCATGAAGATTTGGTTCACAAACATGGTTCTCTCATTAATGAATTGATAAATCTTAAAAATGAAGAGAGCTCATCACTTGGGTCAAATGATCAATCACATATTGTTGCTAACCCTTGTGATGTAGGGAAGAAGAATGTATCCACCTATTGTGATGATTTACTTGATATGCCTTGTTCATCAAATATAGATGTTTGTTCTACTTCTATGTCTTGTGAGACTAACCTTTTGAAGGAGAATAATGAGCTCAAAAGTGAATTGAAGAACATGAGGAACAAGCTAGAGAGGTTCTACAATGCCAAAGTCACCTTTGATCATATGATGCATAATCAAACATTACATGGTGACAAGAGTGGAATTGATTTCCACAAGAGCAAGGGCAAGAAAGAGAAGAAGCAAGAACCAAAGAAGCTATCTCATTTTATATGCTTCAAATGTCATGGGATGGGACATCTTGCAAATGCTTGTCCAACCAAGATTGCTCAAGCTAAGACACAAGTCAAGCCTCAAGTGCAATACACGATCAACCATCAAGATGGTGATTCAGGGATGACAAAGAAGAAGAAAACTAGAAGAGGTGGCAAAGCAAGAGCAAGGCATCCAACTCATATTCATGATGCCAACAAGATGATAATGATCAAAGATCAAGAGAATAATCATTTGGCTCACATCAAGTGCTTCAAGTGTGAAGACATGGGACACTTTGCCTCGAAGTGTCCTACCAAGCTTGAAATGAAGAATCAAGCAAAAGAGAAGAGACAAGATAATGAGAAGCATAACATGAGTAAGGAAGAAAAGGCTCAATCAAAGAGAGTGTATTACTCATGTCGGGAAAGGGGACACATGGCTCATTCATGTCCCCTAGGTATGACTTCTAAGCCTATTTCCATTGATGATGATCATATGCTTAGAAAGGATGGTAGTGGTGCCTCTATGGTTGCTATTGCAAAACATCCCGCTATTCATACTAAGGCATTGCCTAAGTATGTTGCACCTAACTTGAGAGGACCCAAACTAGCTTGGGTACCATCAACAAGTGGATGAATGTGTGTAGGTACCATTGGCATTAGAGACTTGATTCAAGTGATTGCATCTAATCATTATATGATTGAGTCAAGTAGTGAAGCTTAATGTATATCTCATACCAATGCCAAGTCAAAAGTTGAAGTCCAAATGCTACAACATACAAGTGCATGATCAAGTTGTGATGATATATTGGATTGATTTGAAGACTTGCAAATATTCAAGTTGAAGCTTGCTAATGGATTGATCATGATCTACCAAGGTATATTTCTTGTTGATCAAGTTCATTTGGGTGTGTATAAGATGCTTGAATTGGATATACACATAGTGCATATGAGTTGATTGAATTAGATATACATGTGCACTAGTTGCTTGCTATAAGATTGATTGAATGGATTAATGATTAGTGATCAAGTTTGTGTTGATTTGAATGGATATGATCATGAGACTATTTTTAGTAAGTGGACTGAATGGATATATGTCTTATGAGAGTGTTCCAACAAGTTAGTATCAAATTTGCTTCAATTTGATTTCAAGTGACAAATATTGGATTGATCTAGAGTCACTAAGATTGAAATGTCCTCAAGTTGGAATCATATTTATAAGTGATTGAGGCACCTACGTTTGATTTTGGTTTGAGCTAGAAGCATGACAAACAATGAGTACAAGGCCATTTGATTGTGGAGTGTATTTGTCACATGTTTGGTACTCAAGTTGAAGATCAAGATCAAACTCAAGATGAAGATGAAGTTTAAGTTCTAATGATAATTGGAGATCAATGAATAGAAAGAAAAGGACTTAAATAAGATAAGGTTGAGCTCAAAGTGGATTCGTAGTCATTCATCAAGGAGAGTTCAACATTTGAGTCAATCAAACAAAGCTAATTCAAGTGAGTATCAAGGATGATTCTTGGAGAGAGGTCACTTCTCCCTTTTGTTGGGGCTTGCCGCCTTTTATAGGTAAACCAAGGACATTACTTAGAAGGCTAACATGGTAGTGGTGATCTAGGGATCATTTGGAGATGCTTAGTTGAAAGCTATCAATAGGATTGATCAAAAGAAAGCAAGCAACACCCAAAAGAGAGAGATTCATGATCTTAACCTACAAGTGGTATCACCTTCTAAAAGTGGTACATCATTTGGTATTCTCTCATGCAAGCAAAGATCAAGAAAGAAGCAAGTCAACCACAACAAGAAAAGTGCACTTGATCATTAGTGGGACTCAAATTCATATGGGTGAAGATTAACATTCCAAGTGGTATTCATTGGTCTTCACCATGCTCTTAATGGACTTCACATTGCTATTGGAGATGAAATCTATATGACTATCCTCTACTCCAACATAGCAAAGGTGAAATTGTTTGACATATGCATACATACTTGCTTAGGACATGTTTAGTGCATATAGTCATACATAGTGATCATTCATTAAAAATCAAATGAATTTTATGCTTATAGCCTACCACTATAGCTTGATTGAGTTGTTTGATCTAGTGGTAGTATATGAGTTTATTCATGAACTAGTAAACCCAAGTACTTGATCTATTTTGGATTGTAATTAAGTGACAAGTACAACCTCTATAAGATAACCGCTCAATGTGTGTGAACAAGTTTAGAGAGGGTTTAAACCGGACTTGGAATCTTATGCTACTCATTCTAGTTCAAGTCAACATAGAAGCTCATGAAGAATCTAGTTCAAGCACAAGACAACAATGCAAATGGATATCAAAATATAACCTACAAGTGGTATCTAGATTTATGCTAATCTTTCAAATAGTATCAACTTTCATATTGGTACTTGCAAAAGATGTCTAGTTCTAGCATACTTGTGATAGCCCACATGTGTCTTCATTCTAGCAATATCCTACACGTGGTATGTCACAAGTGATATCCTACAAGCTAACAAGTGATCCTCAACTTTAAGTGATCAAATCAAGAGTTCTCTTGCTAGCAAAGCTTATTTGGATGACATTTGCTTTGACCAAAGGGGAGTTGCCCTACTCAATGGTATAATGGTCAATGATTTTACATGAAGAGTCATTCAATACATATATGTTGGTGTCCATAAAAAAGTATGAACCATCTACCCTAGTGCAACCTTTGCATCAATAGAGAAGCATACCTTTTATAGAAATTGATGACAAAGGGGGAGAGATTAGTGCAAAGATATGAATATATGGATGGAAATGCACTAAGAGGGAAAGAGACATGGACATGGATAAGTGAACAATATTGAAAGGATCAAAGTCTTGGACTAAGTAATGCACACAAGTAGGGGGAGCAAGCTCATGAACTTGATCGGTTGCATTTGATATGTGCATATTCATGTGCTTGCTTACATATTGCATAAGTCTTATCTTTATATGCATGCTTGTGTATTGTATGCTAGTTATAGGATTTGAATGATGATTTGATAAACTAGCATGCATAGGTTGGTAAGCTAGATATTTTTGTTCCTACTCATGGTATCTAGAAACCTTGCTTCTAATATTGATCTCACGGGGTTTCTAGTGTTTTTGATGATATCTAGCTAACCATGGTGCTAAGGATGAACTTCAAAAGTGCAACTACATGGGTATCTTCAAAGGTTGATCCTATATCCCTTAGCATCACTTAGTAGTGCTAGCACTCACACAAATGTCATATTTATGCATGTGTGCAAAGCTTAATTCAAAACTTTGTGAGCACACATGTAGGAGGAGCTATCACTACCAAGTCGGATCTTGTGACATTTATCCAAATCTTGGTATAGAGCTTAAATGTTGGATAAATGGCATAATGTCCAAAAATGATCTTAACTTCCATATCTTTGTAGAGTTGTCATCAATTACCAGAAAGGGGGAGATTGAAAGGTCCTTGTGTGATTTTGGTAATTGAGTGACAACTTAGGTGAACTAATATGTGTTTAAGTGACATATACATAGGAGATTAATTCATGGGTGATTGTGTGATGAAGGAGCTTATTGCACATGAAACATGACATGGAGTCATGTGACCAAGGTGGAGAAGATCAAGATGAGGCTTGGCTTGATGGACCGGTTGCAAGTGTGAAGGGCAAGTGAGGGATGCTTGGCGCCGATGGACCAAGGCAACGGTGAAGAGCAAGTGAGGTCAAGATTGATGAACCAATACGGTCATGTGATGATATGGAGTGGATCATATCATTTGACAAGTGGTTGGTGCATGTGTTGCATCAACATTGGAGATGGAATGGAATGCGCAAGGCAAAGGTATAACCATAGGGCATTTCCATTTCACCGGTCATAGGTATGTAGAGAAGTTGATGACCGGGTTTAGGATAGATAGCCGTACTATCAAGAGGAGCAAACTTGTTTGCATATCGGTTATCTAGTGCCACTTGAGCGATCTAACTTTACGATGCATTAGGATCGAGTGGCGCGGTGAGAGCAAGTGAAAAATACTTTGAAAAATGATTGTGAAAATGCTAACACACATGCACAAGGTGGTGAACACATTTGTGTTAGCACATGAAAAGCTAAGGAGAAAGACGCAGCTCGGTTTGGCTCAGGAACGAGCTCCGGACGGTGGTTCGGACGGTGGGGTGTGCTGTGTCCGGACTAAGGCGTGAGCGTCTGGAAGCTAACCCTAGGCATGTCTGTCTAGGAACAGGAGGTCCGGACGTTGTTGTTAGTCCGGACGAGGACTCCGGACACGCGTCCGGGGGTCTGGCCCTCTCTGTTGCCCTTGGAGTGAAGCTCCGGACGCTGTTTGTCGTCCGGACGGTGAACTCCGAACACAGCGTCCGAAGGTTTGCGCTCTCTGGATTCTCTCGGTGTTGAGGTCCGGACGCAAGACGTTGGTCCGGATCAGAGTCCGGACACGTCCGGAGGACGCGTGGCAGCGATCGGCGCAGCGCGCCAACGGATCTTTCAAACGGGAAGAAGGGTCCGGACGCGCGCGGTATGGTCCGGATCCCCCGTGTTGGAGCGTCCGGAGGTTCTACAGAAAGCACAATGAGTGGTCAAAATAGCTAGTTTCATGGGGGAGCTTATAAATAGCTCATGGCTGGCCCTTGGGGCTGGTTGAGCACCTTTTGGCCTGTGTGGCCCTTAGTGTGCTTGGTTTGGGAGCCCACTAACTCACTTGTGCAAGCAATAGTGCGATTCTAATTGCGATGTGAGTAATCTCTAGTGCATTGCTTTAAGAGATAGCTTCGTGTGGCACTAGGTGATCGTGTTGCAAGATGGTGTGCTTGTTACTCTTGGAGGTTGCCACCTCCTAGACGGCTTGGTGGCTTGAGGCTCCGTCGAAGCGCGCAAGAAGATTGTGCGGCGCTCCGGAGAAGTGCTTGTGAGGGGTATTGTGCTCGCCTCGCGGGGATGGCGAAGAGCAACTCTAGTTGAGTGTGTCATTGAGTTACCCTCACTTGTGGGTAGATTCTTACGGCGCTCGAGTTAGTGGGCTAGGCTTGTGAACGCCTATTAGTCGCCGAATCACCAAGTGTGTGGTCGACACAACGGGGACTAGCTTGGTGGCAACCAAGTGAACCTCGGGAGAAAAATCACTGCGTCAACCTTGTACATCTTCTCGGTGGTTTGCATTCTCCAAATCACTAGCTTGTATTTACTTTCATATACTTGTGCTAGTGGTTTCTTGTTGCTCTTGTAACTAGTTTAGCTTGTGTGGCTTGCCTAGTTACCTTCTAGCTTGTGTAGTTTAGAAGTAGCTCTTGAGTGGCTTATTGGCTTGTGTAGCCTTGTAAGTCACATTGCTTAGTTTGTGTAGCTAAGTAAGTTGAGCCCTCTAGTTGACTTGTGTAGTCTTGCTAGAAAGCATTGCTAGTGAGCTTAGGTTCTTTGTGGTTTGCTTACTAGTATGTGTAGGAGCTCCCTTTGTGCTTAGAGTACTAGTTGCTTAGGTTTGTGTGACCTTGCAACCTAGAATTGTTTAGGTGAGCTTCCTAGCTTTGCACCTTAGTGAACCCAATTAGGATCTTTTGCTAGGTGCTAAAGTTATAGATAGAGGGGTGTAGTCTTGGCTAGACCGATAGTTTTAATTCCGCATTTGTTTCGGTTAGCCGCTACGCGTAAGTTTTTAGAAAAGACTATTCACCCCCCCCTCCCCTTTAGTCTGTCATCTCGACCCTACAACCCCGAGTTTTGAGGCCCAAACTCGGAAACCGTCCGTCGATGGTTTTGAGGCCCAAACCATCAAACTGCTCGACACGTGCCACCTTGTCCTCACCCCAGCGTGGCTCCGAGTCCCATGAGCCTCCCGCTCAACTCGCTCGTCAGCCGTCTTGACTTGGTCAACACGGTCTACCTCTATGTCTTCTCACGCTCGCCGGTGTAAAGTACTAGCCACCACAGCTAGTCCACCGGCGCCCCGGTCCGTCGGTCCGAGCCCCGCTTCCGCCCTTCACCGCTCTCAGTCCATTGGCACGGCAAGCTCTATTTGACCTTCACCACGCCATGGACCACTGTCTCCGAGCCTATAACCTGCACACCACAAGCCGATAGACAGGCACATGTTTTCTGCTTTTGCAGCAAGGTTAGTGAAACCGCTCAAACTGAAACACCCAAATATTGATCAATCACTCATCATCCAAACTAAACATCATGGGTACATATCGACCATGTGTTCGCACAAACAGGGTCTAAGGGACGGATACAAATTTCATGTTTGTTTGCGAAGGAGAATATGTTTAGTTTCGAAACACCAGAAGTGAGAATGATGTAGCAGGCATGCGGGACCCACCTATCAGCCTCTTTTCCCTTTCTCCCTCTTCACTTCAACTTCTTGTACAACCTCGCCTAAGGTGCTTAACCAGCCATTACCTAAAGTGAACAACTAGGTATGTGGGAGCTATATTTCCACGGATAGCCCACGTGGGTAAGAAACAGACAGTGCGTTGAGGTGGTGCCGAAGGACACAACCTCTAGAACAATCTGGAAAAGAGATTATGAACGGCTTGTTTGAGAGTTCCTTTGTGATTTTGGTAATTGAGTGACAATTTAGGTGAACTAATATATGTTTAAGTGATATATACACAGGAGATTAGTTCACAGGTAATTGAGTGATGAAGGAGCTTAACTGCACATGAAACATGACATGGAGTCATGTGACCAAGGTGGAGAAGATCAAGATGAGGCTTGGCTTGATGGACCGGTTGCAAGTGTGAAGGGCAAGCGGGTGATGTTTGGCGCCGATGGACCGACGCAACGGTGAAGAGCAAGTGAGGTCAAGATCGATGAACCAACACGGTCATGTGATGATATGGAGTAGATCATATCATTTGACAAGTGGTTGGTGCATGTGTTGCATCAACATTGGAGAAGGAGATGGAATGGAATGCGCAAGGCAAAGGTATAACCATAGGGCATTTCATTTTACCGGTCATTGGTGTGTAGAGAAGTATATGACCGGGTTTAGGATAGATAGTTGTAATATCAAGAGGAGCAAACTTGTTTGCATATCGGTTATCTAGTGTCACTTGGAGCGATCTAACTTTGCAATGTATTAGGATCGAGTGGCGTGGTGAGAGCAAGTGAAAATGCTTTGAAACTGATTGTGAAAATGCTAACATAAATGCACAAGGTGGTGAACACATTTGTGTTGGCACTTGAGAAGCAAAGGAGAAAGAGGCAGCTCGGTTTGGCTGAGAAATCAAGTCCGGACGCTAGGTTGGCTGTGGGTCCAGACCATTGGCGTGTGTCCGGAACCTAACCCTAGCTCTGCTATGTCTGTGAGGTCCGGACTCTGAGTCCGGATGCTCGGGCGTGTGAGGTCCGGACCTTTGGCTCTGCGCCTAGACGCCCCCCCCCCCTTTTCTGCTGTGCTTTGTTGACCAAG
>CM039126.1:51432120-51551699 GCA_022036555.1 Microstegium vimineum | reverse complement strand
CACTCCTGTAGGTGGATGTAT
The DNA here is from genome assembly GCA_022036555.1 of Microstegium vimineum. NCBI lineage: Eukaryota > Viridiplantae > Streptophyta > Magnoliopsida > Poales > Poaceae > Microstegium > Microstegium vimineum. The sequence continues at coordinate 51,551,678 of CM039126.1, read as the reverse complement.
GTTAAGTGGTGGGGCAGCAAAATTATGTTATGCCAAAAAAAAACATTGTCAATGGGACGTTCAATGGGACTATGATTTCAATTTGGTATACCCAAGATTTGCCATTCGCCGGACCCATCCAAAACTTGGTGCGCCCTGGTAATGAATCAGAGAAAAAAAAATTATTAGCAATATTACTTATAGATCAAGTGCAGATTGTCAGGCGTATTATAACTGAAACAAGCTCTTTGTGAAAAAAAAAAACTAACAAGTCAGCTCACCTTTAATGTATTTTCTGCTATGGCAGAAGCCAGCGAAGAAGTCTATCGCCGGCAACGGCGCCAAAAATGCTTGTTGACATCTCTTATGACACTTAAGCCAGGTTGTCATCCCCAACATGACAAAGAGATGTGATATTAAAATATGCAATTGCTCTAAGTAAATATAAATGTGTTTCTGCAAGCGCACAGATAATACCGATGTAACATTTTAACCAGGAGTATTTCAGGTATCGTTATTTATATTTTTACCACTGAGAAGGAATACTAAGGAATAAATGAGGAATGAGTAATAAGTATCACTGCATGTGTAATGGAGAGTTTTCATCTATCTCTCTCAATAGATGATAGTGCTCGGTTTTCGCCTTGTCGACATGGTGATGTGTCTGGACACGGATGACGCTGTGCTGGGATCCTGACTTCTTGCTCATGTCACTCCTGTAAGGTGGATGTATGTTAAGTGGTGGGGCAAGCAAAATATGTTATGCCAAAAAAAACATTGTCAATGGGAAGTTCAATGGGAATCATGATTTCTCAATTTGGTACTCACCCAAGATTTGCCCATTCGCCGACCCATCCAAAACCTTGGTGCGCCCTGGTCAATGAATCAGAAGAAAAAAAATTATTAGCACATAGTACTATAGTCAAGTCAGATTGTCAGCGTATTATAACTGAAACAAGCTCTTTGTGAAAAAAAAAACTAAACAAGTTCAGCTCACCTTAATGTATTTTCTGCTACTGGCAGAAGCCAGCGAAGAGTTTTCTGCATTTCAGCTTTTATTTGAGCTACCGAACGCTGCAGCAATGGAACACTGTTATTATCGTGGAAGAATGGATGCACAAAAATTAGCAGTCAAATCAGGTCCTCGTGTGCCACTTGAAAAACTAAAAACATGTCCTTGAATGCGAGTGGAAATTGACATAAATAAGACAGAAGTTTAAACTTCACCCCACCATCAGCCAGTTTTACAGACCTACTACAGACTGCATGCACATGGAAGATATATACTAAGGAAATGAAGCATTTGAGCACAGCAAGGTTGTACAAAAAGACAAACCTCTTCTTCGGTGTTATATGTTTGCAATCGTGATCGCAGAGCTGACTTCACTGTTATTGGCAGACCATGGTACAGATTGTCCCTTGCACTAGGAGGAAGAGAGAGGAGCCGGGAAACCTGCATAGGTAAACACAATACTTTGAGAATGTTATCCCCTCTATTCAGTGAAGCATCAACAATATCAGCCTTAAGTTTGGAAATGTAGACTGTGGTAATACAGGGTATGCACAATGCTTTCTTAACTAATGATCTGCTGCTAACAGACAGAGATAAGCACAGATAACATTACAGTACACAACTGTACATGGAATGGAAAGGAAAATGGATAGATCATGGTTTGACAAATTGACAGAACATATTCTGGATGAACATATCGAAATTGCTGCCATGCCAATATAATGAAAGGGGACATCATGCAGACATAAATAGACATGGGATAGGCTATCAGAACTTACTATATTTTCAATTTGATTGATAACGTTAGCATAATGTAGTGCCAGACCACAGGAACCTAGCCTTTTGTTCGGAGTTTGCTCAGAAGCGCAGAATTCAGTTCCTGAGGTGTTAGGATATTATCAGATACTTTTTTTAAAAAAGAAAGAAAGAAAAAGAAAACAACAAGCTAGTAGTTATACTTACCAGCTTCATTAAATGAATCTCGGATTTGTTTATGTAAAAATATTACGATGTCCACAAGTTTCTCCACAATCTGCAGTTAGGAGAATAAATGCAACGTCAGCATTCTTCAAAAGATGTTTAGGGTAAAGAACAACATGTGTAGCATGACCGCCAAAAAATGTCTCGTTAGCATGTCAGTATTAACAAAGAGTAACGGACATAAAGTTACAGTATAAACTATAAAACAACTAAGTGAGTATGGTTGAAAATTTACATCTTCCAAGGTGCTAGACCACAAGGATTTCTTCTTTAGATTTTTCACAAGCTTCCTCTGGCGCTTTAATTCACTATGCAATATCATTATACTCTCTGCAACAAAAAGTAAAATAAAATGTAATTACGTCCCCCAAGTTTTATCTGTACATGCCTGTAAAATGCTATATAGCAACAAAAAAGGGCTATAGGAAATAACAGCTGGTACTGTGAAAGAACACATTTTAAGAATCTCTTCAAAAGAACATGGTTAGGAGTCTCATACATTCATGTAGTTTATTTTCTAAAAAGTGTGCATTCCTTGGTTACCATGTCAATCCTATCTGTCAGCTTGCCATGTTTTTTTCTTGAACAAAGTGGCAGGAGCTCTGCCTAATAATCTTGTCATGCTTCTTAACCAATCAATTTATAAGCTTGTTAACTAGCCAATTTATAAGTTTTTTTAGATAATAGAACAAAGTTCCAGCCTCTACCATCCGGGGATGGTACACAGCTGATAGTCAAGTTATAAGTGGCTATCACAAGTTGGTTCATTTGAAATAAAGATGGGGATAGAATCACAGAGAACATACATGGTTTTATTTATCAAAGAGAAGCCCAGGAAAAAAAAGGTTTGCACTACAACCAACATAAGATCTATTATTTCCCTTGAAGAAACTCGCCCAGGGGGAGAGACATTCTCAAGACGTTGCACTTAACATCAAGAAAAGATCCTGAAAGCCAGTTACTACCCGCAGGCTATCACTTTAGCAAATGTGTCACAACCATGGGGAACACACAGTAATGGGCCTTTTTTCCTGTGAGAACTCAGGGTTTGAGCCCTGGTTGACAGCCTCACACCTGGAGGTCTTAACAGCATGCTACGAGCACGTTCTCAAGCTTCATTTCCTTTGTATAGTGCCAAAATGTAATAGCTAGCCCGATAACTTGCTAATATTATGATATGTTCATCCCAAGTCTTTGCTCAAAAAGTGTAAGCAAAGCAATATTTCCAGACAAGCTAGCTAATGAGAAAAAAGCCTAAAGCATGCAGTTTAGCATCTATCAGTATTGCTCCAAAATGCCATCAGTCTTACTGTACCTCGTCTAGCTGCTGGCACAGACTCCTCTTCATGAAATTTCCTTTTAAAATCCTGCTCAAACCTGTCCAGAGCATGCATTTCATGGTAGAGCTCCTGCCATGACATAATTAATAAGCGTAAGTTTCGGAGTTGGTGCGATATTGACAAAAATAGCTTGATACTACCACCATTCTTGGAAATGTAGTTTATAAGTTGCTATTGTGTACATGATGCTCTGATTTTAGTTTTAGAAACCATCTGGCACTCCATAATTAAACAGCAGAAATGTAAAAGAACAGTGTTACCTTTTGACTAAAAAATAAGTATTTTAAAGTTCAAGACCTATAACTATAAGTACACAAATCAGGATATCAAAGCAAACATAAAAGAATTATTTACAGCATACGTACAGAAGTGTTTTGTGCCAAATTAATCATTTTCTGGACAGTAGCTTCCATACTCTCCTTTGAATGATCCTGAGGTGTATTATCTATCACTAACCTGCGTATCATAGTAATTCAGAGAACATGAAGTGCTAATATGATTGTAGATAGCAACAACTCAGATGAAAAGCATACTTTTCAGAGGCATACTTGTCAAAATATCGCCCCAAGTTATGCCATATAGGATCTTTGCAGAGGTTGCCAAATCGTATTACTTCCCTTGAAAAGATGGCAAGTTCTTCCCTGTTTGATTCCATTTTTCAAGCCTATGTCAGTCACATTTTTTACTAAAGCAACTGAGCATTCAGAGCAAGTTCAAATCATGCAATCATACCTTTTATGAGCAATATGCAACAGCTCAATGGTATTTGAGGACACCAATATCCGCACTCCATCTGAATGCAGAATCTCTTTCTTGAGCTCTTCTATACTCTCATCAGAGCATGACCACCACAAACTAGAAGCTTTAGCTATTGTATTTGCAACTTCAAATGCTAAAATACAGGCTTTATTCCCCCGGTTGGTTCCCCCAGAGAGAAAGCCGCTGCCAGGATTCAAATTTGTCATGCTACTGCTGAGCGTATCTAACACTTCAACAGCCTTTTCTAGACCAGCAATGCTAGCTCTTCCCAAAAATGTACCTGTGTCTGATACCTGGCAGAACTTAGTATGTCAGAGTTCATGTGAAAAGACCTACTGCTGTGCTCTCATGTAATAATCTCTTAGTTTTTATTTCATCAGCTACAAATAGAAAGCTAACTACCTATTGCACAAAACAATATCAAGAAAAGGAGGTTGAATACATCATTACTTTAGGAAACATGACATCAGGTGTGAGCTCGTGAGATACAAAGAAAGATATAACTCTAAGAATGCTATTGTGGTCTGAAATGTTAGAAGTTATGAAACAGCACTACTAAAAAATGAAGCTCGTGCAACCAGATGGAAACATGAAACACTGACTGAGCTGGACCAAAAATATAAGGAGATGCCAGTCCTTCAAAGCTGTTCCATTTCTCTTCTGAATTTAGTGTGCGACTGGGACTTGTCCTTAGCTTGATGGTAACAGACCAGACTAGAGTATAAAATGGAGAATTCCCTTAACCAGATGGGAACTAGGAAGACGAGGAACAAATGGTAGCACACAGCAAGTGTGCATGGACAACTGAAAATGGTGAATTCCCTTTAACCAGATTGTTTAATATCCTGTAGCCTCGTTTTTTATATCTCCGGCAATGAGATTCCAGTCACGTTCAATCACCTAGCCACTGCTTATCCAAATCTTTGTCTACATGTGGTGACAGTAATATGGGGGTAAGCAGACTAGTGTTTGTCCATTGTGTCACAGTTTGCAGTTTGACAAACTCCTTGCACATTCAGTCATTATTCAGAGCACCCTCCTTCCTAGCTGCGAAGAATAAAAACATGAAACTTCATGCCTCTGGAAGAAGAGTAAGATGGTATGATTTGTCGACTCCAAACCAAAAGTGTCACAGAAGACAGAAGAACGGTCAGACACACACAATTTCGCGTTGTTGTGGGTCGCAGGCTTGACCATTCCAGAGGTTAGACTTTTGCTGACAGCAACCCGAATGTTTGATTAAGCACGGCTGCCGGCCGCGGCCTTCACTTATCCCACAGTGAAAAGAAGAGAATCGTTCTCCTGGGCTGGGAGAGAGCTTAGAATATAGTACTATGCGAAAAGAATGGCCGCCAAGCTTGACTTCACATTGTAGTATGCCGACATGCAGATTTGTGGACTGGCTTTTATTTACTATTGGCTTTACTTGTATGTACTTATGTATGTATCTGTTGTGTTGATCTGTTCCGGTCTCCTTCCCTTTACCCGGTAATGGAGCACATGCAGATTTCGCAATAGATACTGAAACACCTTCAACCGATTCCCGAATTCCGATCAAACGGACTATTCTGCTAAAGGTGATTAGTGTTAAAGGAAGGCTTCATGAAAGACTGCACGGCGGCGCTAACTGAATGAATGAATGATGAACCGGAAACAGCTTCAGCCTCGCGGCGGCAGGGCCGGCCCTAGGGGAGGGCGGAGTGTGCGACGGCCGAGGGCCCAAGCAAGTTAGGGGTCCAAACATAAGTATAAAATATCATAGAAGATATTAAATAGATGTCATTTCATGAGGTCAGAAATTGCCGGCCTCTTTCTTTCCCCGGAAACGAGGAGTTGTGTGACTGCGTCGTAGCACGTTTTTGACTGGGAAAGAGCAAAGATGGCATCTTGTATGGCTGTACTGCTGCTTACTGGATCGAGGATCGAGAATAGGACTACAGGACAAGATTAGACAAGTGAATAGCGAACTGCGTACTACGAATTCTATAAGGGGCTGTTCAGGCTATATTTTTCCTTATTCAATTTTAATTCAAATTAATTATTTCTATAGTATTATAGACTTCTAGTAATTGTAATTTGTACTTATATAGTCATATTTTTCTTCTAATTTAGGTGCTTAAATTTTAGAATGTTACTTAAAAATTTATATCGGAAGCTAAGAAAGAAAACAAAAAAAGAAAAGAAAATCAGTTTATTCAATCATAATAAGGTGCTATATATAAGTTTTTATGCCTAAGATTCTAATAAAGTTTGTTATGTCTGCCGATTGCTATCTAAATGTTATAAGATTTTATATATGACCTAGATGGGCCGTCGCGGAGCGTTCGCCAAAGGGCCCTCAAAATCATAGGACCGGCACTGCGCGGCGGCAGCGGTGGCGACGACGAGCGTCGCGTGTCCTCCGTTCACGGAGGCGGCCGAAATGCAGCAGGCAGGGTCGCTGAGCAGACATGGCTGGAAACTGGGAGGCAGAGCTTTTTGGTATGGTACCACGCGCTGACGCGCTTCTTCGCGTATCAAACTATCAATTGGTTGGGAAATGGGAGGAACTCTGACGACGGAGTGGTGAGCCTCGATCGCTAGCGAATCGAATCAGGATTCAGGAGTAGTATAGTAAACAAGCACTCGGCAGCTGTGTGTGCAAGGTGACTACAGTAGTAGAATTTGCAGCAGCACCGCCGCACCTCCATCTCCATCTCCATGCACCAACAAATTGAAGGCAGCCAGCGAGCGAGAGCCGCGGCGGCACGTACGCAGCAGCATGCGTGAAGCGTGGCGGTGAGGAGGAAGGAAGGAAGGAAGGAAGGAAGGAGCGGGCAGCGGAGAGCCGGAGAGAGAGAGAGAGAGAGAGAGAGAGAGAGAGAAAGGGGCGGTAGCAGACAGCCAGCGCAGCGACGGAAGGGCGGAAGCGGAAGGGAAGGTTACCTTGTGGGAGTGGGGCGGCTTGGGCGGTGGGATGGCGAGTTCGCCGGAGTCGAAGTCCCCGGGCCCGTACCTCCCGCGACGTGAGTCGTAGGCTGCCGCCAGCGCGCCTGGCGTCGGCGGTACGTCCTCCGGGAACCCCCTCGAGCACACGCACCCCATGGCTCTGCCTTAATTGGCTTCTCACCGGAGTCGGAGTCGGGGTCGGGGTCGGGCGGTTAGTAGACGTACGGCGGAGGGACACCGGACTGTACGCGCGCTCTGGAGAGAGGATGGCTAGGCTTGCTGCTCGTCGCGCTCCGTCTATCCGTCCCCTCCCAGCGGTGGCGCAGTTGGTGGTGCGGTGCCCGGGGTTCGCGGGTTTGAACTTTGAAGTCGCGAGCAGAGTGGAATGGAGGACGAAGGAGGCGAGGCCGAGAGGGGCCGTGGCGGTGGGATTGACGAGCGAGCGGGCGAGAGAGCCCGAGCCGGCGGGGGGTGGGGGGTTGGGGTTGGGGACTCGCTCGCCCTCGAGATGGGTCGCTTTTCTAAGACATATTAATCATATCAATCTATATTTTTTTTGCAAAATTAAATGAAGATAATTTTTATGTGAAAGTTATAGATCTTGATGAGATCTACAACTTTCAAGTTTTGAGTTTTTTCAATTGAAGTCGTTAAGATGCTCAAAAATAAATTAATGACATATTTAGACTAAGGGTATTTTCGACTTTTCACACCTCCAGTTTGACACCGTTAGAGCTCAAGCTGACGGTAGTGGCGTAAAGGGTAAAAAAAATTAGTGCAGTGGCATTGAAGTCCACCAAACTTTTTTAATGACACAAAAGGAAGTACGATTTTTTATAATGGCGCACAAGGAATCCGTGTATTAGTAGTAGCAGGTAGAGTAGAGTAGAATTCAATTTTCTTAAAAAATATACATGGTATAATTTTGTTACATAGACATGTATACTTTCTAACATACTCCCTCCGTCCTAAAAATAGTGTCGCTACGGGAATCATGCTGGTCAAACTTTCTCAACTTTGACTAGATTTATAGAAAATACGTGTAACATTTATATCTCCAAATAAGTTTATTATGAAAGTAATTCAAAGATCTACCCAATGATACTAATTATGTACCATAAATATTAATATTTTGTTAAATATAGTTGGTCAAAGTAAAAAACGGTTGACTTTTTAGGAAGTGAGAACGACTCTTTTTTTGGGACAAAGGAAGTATTAGACTTTTACATGCACAAATAGAAATATGTATATTTTAATGTTACTATACCAAATTATTTAAATCTTTTAAAACCCATCTAAATAAATTAAATGCTAAATAAACGTTTAGGATATAACACTGATAATCCTTATACTGAAATATGTGCTTTAGTAGTCACATAGCCACCTTGTTAGCATATATTAGTCTATTGAGTTTCTGCGACATGTATGGTGATTCGGAGAAACCTTAGAACAAGTACAATAATTGGCTTATAGCTAAGTAAATGTTGATGTGGAGGAAAGAGAAAAGGAGAGAGAAATTTGGCTCCCATGTAAGCACCAAGTTAGACACGGAACCATAGGTAGTAGTGGGCCCAAGTAGTAAATGTTGTGAGAAGGAATAGAGAAGAGAACCCTTTAATTTTGTAACTAAATAAGAGATAAGTTATTGTACAACTTGACTCTAAGTATTTGGCTTATAGCCAAACACTTGACTTTATTATTAAACTTGCACTTATTTCATATGTTTTTCAATTGACTTGTGGCTAAAAGATTTTAGGCAGAAATCAAGAAACTCTCGAGGGTGACAATTCCTAAATTCCATCCAACCACATGGGCAACTGATGACATGTGCCACCCTAACACAACTGCTTTGACGATTTGTGGTGCCTGGACACTGTGGATGGGTCGGAATGCTAGACGCCATATATGGGCGCAAGGTTTTGGAACCTAGAACAACTGTGTGGTTTGTCTCAACCATGCTGGAGGAGCTCGCCTCGCTAAGGTTGCCGAGAAAGTCGAACATGCCTAGAAGTTTAGAGAAATGGAAGCCACCAGTTGGGGAATGGGTGAAGGTGAACACTGATGCAACCTTTTATGCTAATACTTGCTCGGGAAGTGCTGGAGTCGTGATCCGTGACCATACTGGGCTTGTGCAAGCAGCAGCAGCAAGATGATTTGAAGATGTACCAGATGCTCTGACGGCGGAGGCAATGGCAGCCAAGGAAGGGCTAGAGTTGGCGCTTTTGAAAATGGCTATGAGAAAGTCATACTTGAAGTTGATTGTTGCGGCCTAAAGAATATGTTAGGCGCCCGGGAGAGTACGAGGACGTCCGTCGGAGACCTTTGTGTTGATATTACAGAGCTAGACAGGAGTTTTTGTTAATTTTAAAGTTGTGTGGGTGCGTAGGGAAGCCAACTCGGTGGCCCATTGCCGTGCTAGCATGGTGTTAGCCGTTGAGCGCTCCTTTTTTTTGGCTGGACTATGTCCCTAGTTGGTTGTCGGGGTTAGCAGCCGTTGATTGCACACCCATTATTGTTTAATGGAAGCTCTAAAAAAACATATATTAGTCTGTCAACACAACTTTCGCATGAGCTAGTATCTTAGGATATATTAACATTAGTTTTGGTTTTATGTCTCTAACTAATAAAATTACTTATATTAGATTGTAATCTCTCATTCCAAATTATAAGACATTTCAAGAATTTTGAAAAGTAAAGCATCTCAAATTTAACTAATAATTATAGAAAAAATTATAAAATTTATGACATCAAATAGACATACTATAAAAATATAATTGATAAAGAATCTAATAATACTTAGTTGACATCATAAATGTTATTCTATTGTTATATAAGTTTATCAAACTTAAGATATTTTGACTCTCGAAAATTCTTGGTATGTCATATAATTTGGAATGGAGGGAAAACATTTTTAACATAGAAATTTACTCTTTGTTTATTTTTGGCAATAGGCGCATAATTGATACTCGATAGTCTCTATCTTCTCAACTGCATAGGGTTCTCTAGTTAATTATCTTCTCAACTGCAACTCGATAGTATTTCTCCAATTAGTGGACATAAATTAAAAGTCACAAAAAGGCCATACACGTACATAATTTGGAAGCTGAAACTGTTGGAATTAGATCTCCCACCGTTTAGGCTCAACGGGCCATAGATCTGCGCCATGATCGGGGGCGCCCAACCTTGTGGTTGGTGGCCCCCCGTCGCACAGCGCTATATAGATGAGGTGGGGGCCGGAGCGCTCAGGACGACGTACGAGGTTCACCTGAGCCGCCAGTCACCCCACCGACATTCTAAACCCTAACCCGATCTAAGAAGGGGCGCTGCCAACGACGGGAAGTTCCACCTGTAACACCCTCAGTTTTAATCATGGGCTAAAAAGTGATTAAGCCCAATTATATCGGATCAGCTGATAATCTGAGACTTTTGTTCATATATCAGAAATATATGATGAGGCATTATTCTATTTGTCTTATCTCTAATTCCATTCATATGAACCATTGGAGAAGTTGCGTAAACTTTGGAATCTAACAGTCATATGGAATTGCGACTTTTATAATTACCCGAATTACTTTATGAAGCGGATATAATTATACGAGTTCAACCAAGTCTTGCAACCTTGCCCGAAATACTCCAGATGAATTCTACAACAAAAGTTATGAAGGGTTTGTCTTGAGCCAAAGTGGAGAAAATACCCCGATCGACTCAAAACCCCAATTTAAGCTTTCTCTAATGATACTTTGATCAAGATGAAAATTCATTTTCGGTACAAGATATGAGGTTGGTCCTTAAAGCAAAGTTGCAGATCAAATGCATACAACAAACTTTGTTTAACGACCCAGGTCTGAATCTCCCTCCAAGCTTGTCAAATGGAGGCTTCAAAACTGAATCTGCTGTTGTTTTCAGAATATAAATTTGGTTAAGTCGGAACTCCAGTGTCAACTAGGTTGGCATTCCGCGTTCTCCGAAATTTCTCAAGAAACTTGAGTTGAGCCGAATATAAGAGTTGGAACATATGTTTTGGAGAAGAGCCCGCAAAAAATTGGAATCCATTTGACTTGGTATTAGTGGTTAATTTAAGGTTTCGTTAATGGTTGTCAATGCATTGACACTACCAAATTGGAGATTAATTAACTCCTAATCCGCTGCTCAAATGCCTTTGGTGGTTAAATGGAAAATGTAGAGCAGCTCGAGATGAACAACTTTCGTATTCGGCCCAGGTCCAAATTCGGCCAGGAAGTGGCCCAAAATCGCCTCCCACGCCGGCCACTTTGGTACACGCCACGTGCTCGATGAATTGCCCCGCGTGGCCTCCCTCGCCCGACGCTGCTCAGCAGGTGGCAGCCATGCTCGGCTCGCGCCCCCACCTCCTTGCCGCGTGCTGCTGAGCCCCTGCGCCCTCAAGAATGGACGCCGAGCTCCTCCTCTCTCTCTGGCACTCTCCCTCGCTCTCGGCTTCCTCCCCCTCGCTCCCAATCGCCAGAACGCGACCACAGCCGCCATGGCCGGCCCGAGCTCTGTGGCCGCCGCCGTTCCCCTCGCTCCGTCCCTCCTCACGCGCAACCGTCAGCGCCACCACCTTCCTCACCTCGCGCCGTCCCTAGCGCACCTCTCCCTCGGCTCCAAACGTCTCCGCAGCACCGCTGCCGTCTGCCGTCGTTGTCTCGTGCTGCCGGCACGCGTGGCCCAGCCGCCACGGTCCGCCTCGGACCGAGCCGAGCAGCCTAGCGGGTGCGCGGCCTCCCGGTGCTGCTCCGCCCCTCCGCGGTCGCCGACGAGACTCCTCCGACCACCACCGGTCGTTCCAGGAGCTCCTCTGCTCCCAGATCGCGTGAGGGGCTTCGCGCAACAATTCGACAAAAGGGAAGGGTCTGTCTGCACAACCCATGACTCATGTGAATAGTACCATAAGGATCTGTTTGTAGATGTTTGAACTGAAACTTTGAAAATCCATATAAAATCAATGAAAAATCGTATGATAGTGGTTTAAGACTTTTTGGAAATCTTGTTAAGTTATCTTTGCACTAGATCTATTATAATGCATGTTTCAGTTTGAATTAATTACAGTAAAAATGCTTTTGTGCTGCTAGGTTTAGAAGGGTGAATTGTGTGGATTAAATATTTATCGCAGTTAAGAAATGATCCAAAAATTATGAAATAATTGTGGTGTGCTGATACTGTTATGTTTGGTCTATGGTTAAAATTTCATGACTTTTTGTTGAATGCTTTATGAGTTATAAAAATAACAAATGTCCTAGTTCACTGTTTTAGGCTGCAAGTATTGTTTCTGTAAAATAAATTTTATCATATATTAAATGATGTTTTATGTTGGTACGATGAATACCAAAGTTGTAGATAATATTACTACCTATCTTGTGTTAAAATTTCATGGCCATATCTCCAGTAGTTTGAGAGATATACATTTATTAAGTTGGAAGTTAAATCTGCCCTACTCTCTGGACATATTTGAGTCAAAGTGTTTTTTAATTAAGTTAAGCAGTGAATCATGAATTGATGGTGTTGAATAATTTGTAGTACTTTTTATAAGATTTTCAGATTGTTATGATTCATATTTTTAAGATGTCTAGATCTTGAGTTATAGCAGTTTTAAGAAGAGGTGCCAAATCTGTCCACTTTTGGACAGAGATGTCTTCTTCATTTATTTCGAATTGCTCAACTATTCAATCGTCTTTGCATGTTTATAAGAAAGATGTAGACAGCTAAACTAGCTTTCCAAATATATAAGAATCATGTTTAGCGGATTAGTATAACTCCAGTTATGGCTTAAACCATGACTGTAGTGTTGCTGTCCCAAACTTGCATATATAGGTTAATTACTTTAACTTGTTCTTGCTAGTTAAATATGTTAAGTAAATATTAATGGATGAATACTTGTCGTGGTTTTAATATAATTAATCGGATATCATGCTTGATGTGCTTTTATCTTCTATGTTAAGTTGAGTGATGATTAGCTAAATATTCCAAGTGCTTATGTGTATGTCAAGCATGATCTTGTGCTTGTGTTGAATGGTTATGTATGTAGTTCCTGTTACCTTTTCCTCGCATTCATGCACATGCATCGGCATTTCATTTAGGTGCGATAAGTACATACGTGAAGGACGTGACGTTTGGAGCTAACCCGAAGGTGCTGTTGAAGGACGAAGTCCGAAGATGGAAGTGTCGTCAAAGGTGCTCGCTAAGCAAATGACCTCTAACGAACACTAACCTAGTGTTGGTCCTAGGCAAGCCCCAAAGCATCTTTAAGCCTCTCAGTGTTTACAATTAATCTACTTGAGTATTTTATACTGTGATGCATTAGGTGACAAGAGTTGATTGAATCCCAGTTGATGCATTACCTTTCTTGATATTTGAATTACCTACCTTGTTACCCTGTTAATAAAAAGTAAAAGCAACCGCTTAGCCTGCTTAGAATAAATGGTTATATTTATTTATAGTATTATCCCATGGGGGTAATACCAATCACGGTTGGCTATATTTTGCTATCGTGGGAAAGAACCAATGGTAGTAATGAAATGCGGTCAACTGGAAGGCAAGGGCACCAAGTGGTTTAGACTTGGGGGCAGTCTGTCCGTTGGATCGTATAGGTTTGTATACGATGGTGCCCCTCTTACATCATTGAATGCGCCCTTTCACATAGGGGCCGTTGTAAGTATCGACCCCGAAGCCGAGTAAACACTGTCCGGGCCGACTCTCAGCCTACTTTTGGCACCCTCTAGTTTGAAGATACGACTTGCCTCGTGGTGGCCAACCGATTTCTCCAATTGGGTGGATTACACTGAGATCGCGACGGTACTACCTGGACTTTGTTGAGCGGTAACCCAATGCATGGACCCGACGGCGAAAAGTGTGGGCGTGTGTTAAAGGTAATCTTGCCAGCTGGTTGTATATCGATTCGAGTCGCCGCCTTCCACCGGATAGTGGGGGATTATGCTGACCTTCACCACGGTACAACTTCATGTGACATCGTTAATGGTTCTACTAAAATATGGACAAATAAACTGTATATGGTATTATCTTATTGTTTGTTTAGATCAAGTGTGTGCTCTAGTTCAGATGGAAAACCTAGAGATAAATAATAGGATGGAAAATGGTTGCTCTCTAATTCTGAGTTATATCATCTTTCTCGCGTTTCCGCAAAAGCAAAGTTATCCAGATCCCCATAAATAGCCATGCATATCCTTGGAGTCTTTATTTTCAGTTAGACGGGTAAGTCTAGCTGAGTACATTCGAGTACTCAGGGTTTATCCCACCTTGTTGCAGGTGAAGGTCTCATACTGCTGAAGGTGTGGCTAACCACCGGTGGACACGGTGATTCTCTATTATCTCTCATCTCTATGCTATTGTTGGAGGATATAATTTAAGCTAGCAATGTATTTCAACTTATATTATTCCAATCACTTCAAAACTATGTTGTTTTACTAAAAGGTTTTTGAACCCAAACTTGTATTATTTATTTGTGAACTCAAATGTAATCTTATTCCGCCGCAAACTCTGAGCTTAGTGATTTGTATTTACTTAATCTAGCGATCCTTGGTGTGACGTTGATTTAACCGAGGTCTTTCGGGACACTCGGCGGACTACCGGGATTATATGGGCTCAAGTGCTCTTAGTGACAATTAATTCGACTACTTTAGTACTTGATCTCTTATAATTTGGGCGGTTCTGTCACACCACCTACGCCGGCGAGCACTCGGATGCAGGAGGCGGCTACTGACGCGACCACCGATGCTGCACGCGTGGAGAACGACGCCACTCCGACGACCATGATGGGCAACGGCTCCAACTCCAACACGAACACCACCGCCGCCACTGCACCTCCCGTCGACACCTCTGGTCGGTGCACTACCTCTCCACCTCTCTCTATCTCTCTACATCATCTAGAACTGCATCTATTATCTACTCGAACTGCTATTTACCCAATGGATCCGCTCCTAAGCGATCCTAGAACTCTAACAATGGTATCAGACGCCTCCTATGGAGGGGATCCATTTAGATCTGAGCCGAATCAGCTCAACTCAGTACGAAACCCTAACCCTAACTATTGAATCAGAGGGTTTGGGGAACGAAACGAACCATGAACACAGTAGATCGAGAATCGAAACTCGGAAATCCCGATCAATAGAAACCGAATGAATCAGAACCCTAACAATACTCGATTGAAACAGAGGGTTAGGAACAAAGAAATGAAAACCAAACACGAATTAGAAAAAGAATCAAAGAAACAGGGCCGACGGGTGATCTACTTCCCCACCCCAGCCATCCTAAACCCACCCTACCTCCACCTTCGCGGACCGAACTAGCACCACCGCCGAGCCCCTCGACGGTGGCGTGCTCAGCCGAGGGCGAGCACGCTCGCTGGCGAGAGGGCCGGCGGCGGCACATCCCTGTTCTCTCCTCCGGCCGGACGTCGAAGGTCGCCGCCGTCGCTCCATCTCAACTCAATACAAATCGAAACCCTAACCCTAATCGTATGAACGACAGAGGTTAGGGAGAAGAGCTTGAACGAACAACAATGATCGGGATGAAAGAAACCATAAGAAATCGAACCCCGATCCACGAACCCGAACCCTACCGAATCAAGAAATTCCTACCTCTAGACGCTGAATCGGACCGAGCACCGCTGCAGGACCGTGAGGCGAGCACGCTCGCCGGCGAAGGGGCCAGCGACGGCGTGTGCATCTTCTCTACTTGGCCACTGAAGGCGGCCGTCGCTCGATCTCTCTCTCGGTTGTGGTTGCTGCGAGGAGCACACTGTGCGGGGGAGGCAGAGAGGAAGGGGAGGGAGAAAAGAACACGGGGAGAACAGCCGCCGGTGGCGGCTCTCCCGATTCCTAGTCCGTCGGCGCTCTTGCCGAAGGGAGAAAGGGTAAGGAGAGAAACATAATTGCTAGGGTTTGGGGGAGCCGGCCGCACGCCGGTTTTGATCCTGCGAAACTCGCGCGCAGCCGTCCGATCGGAAATCCTTAGATCCGATGGTCCGCGGCTGTTTCCTGGCTGTTGGGCTCGTTTCAGCCCAGGCGGGTGAGAGAAATCCCGGCCCAGGCCCACGTTGCGGCCTGGGCGGGAGGGGGGAGCCCCGAGCGCTACCGGACTAGGCCAAATTGGCCTCTGGGCTAATTCGTTAGCCACGGCCCGCGCAAGAACAGTGAACCTTTTTCAATTTTTATTTTCCAGAATCAGTTATGAATTCCTTTCATATTTGAATACAATTTTGAATTGATTTTTCATGAATATTTTCTGTGCAAAAGTTTATCCAATGATACCTCTCTGTTCAGAGAAATAATATGAATAATTTTCTGGAAAATAATATTATGAACTTTATTATTGTTTCCGCTGCGAAGAAATTTTTTGAATTTTCTCTCTCGATTAAATTTGAACCAACGAGATAATTTAATTTTGAGCGAATTAAGAATTCTCTGAAATTCTTTGATGAAATTATAGTACTGTTATTTTCTGACCAACGTTGTTAATAACATTATTATAATGAATTGCTATGCATTTATTTTACTTCTGCCAAATGGTGATGTATAATTTTTGTATAGATGAATTGTATATTTTAATTTTGACCAACGTTGAGTTAAGGCATGCAATTTTATGATGAATGTTTCTCACTTTTCTTTGGATAAATTTCAGGAGTTAAAGGAATGGTGAATATCAACAACATTTCTCCACTCAACGGTACCAACTACCGGGTGTGGCGGGAGAAGTACGAGCTGGAACTTGCATTGGCGGAGATTGATCTTGCCATTACTTCACCGTGTCCTACTATTCCTGAGGAACCGGAGAAGCGAACTGATGAAACTGACGAAGCATTCAACGCCCGAAAGCGTGATCATGTTGAGGTCAGAATGAAATATGATATTGAACACAGGCGTTGGATTCAATCCAATCGAAAATGCCTGTTGGTGGCGAAAACCACTATTGAAGACCAAATCCGAGGGTCTATCCCAGAATGCATCACCGCCATTGAATACCTTGAAAGGGTGAAAAGTCAGTTTACTGGGTCTTCCAAGGCCACAGCAAGCACCATGATTAATAAACTTGTATCTGAAAAATACAATGGTGGTGGTGTGCGTGAGCACATATTAAAAATGAACACAATGACAACAAAATTAAAGACAATGGATTTGGAGGTCAATGATCAGTTCCTCATTCACTTGGTCTTTCTTTCTCTGCCAAAATAATTCAAAACCTTTGTTGTGAACTATAACATGATGCCCGACAAATGGGACATTGAAAAGCTCATTGCAATGTGTGTTCAGGAGGAAGAGAGGCTTAAGTCCTCACAGGGTGACTCTGCTTACCTTGTGAAGGACAATAAAAGAAAGAAATACTTCAAGAAACCACAGGGGAAACCCCAGTGGGATAAAGGCTCTCCCTCCAAGCCACAAGAAAAGGGAACTGAAAAGGGAAAAGAAAAGGACTCTCAGGATGAGGACTTCAAAAAATATGGCAATGCTGAAAAAGACCAGTGCAAGAAATGCTTCAAGAGAGGGCATTACAAGAGAGATTGCCCAGTCTACCTGAAAAAGTTACTGAAGAAAGGGGTTAAGTGGGAGGAGAACTCTGTAAAGAGGAGAAAGAACGATTAAAGTTCCGAATGAAGTACAAGCTGGAGTTGAAGCCATTGACGATCTTGCTTTAGAATTAAAGAATGGTTTTGTACTCAAGCTTAGAAATGTACTCTATGTTCCCTCTTTGCGTAGGAATTTAATAAGCATTTCAAAACTTGATGATGATGGATTTGGCTGTCATTTTGGTAATGACAGATGTGAAATATTTGATAATAATGATAATGTGTGTTGGTCTTGCCTTCCGACAAGACAAGCTTTATTTATTATCTCTTGCTGAGAATGTGACTCATGAATGCGACGTTGTGAATGATGTGAATGTCTCCCAATCTACAAATGCAAACAAGAAGCGGAAGAGAAATGAAAGCGACTCTTCGAAATTATGGCATTGTCGTTTGGGCCATATTTCGAGGGGGAGAATAGAACGCTTAGTGAAACAATCCATTCTTCCGCACTTAGAATTCTCCAATTTATAACAATGTGTTGATTGCATCAAATGAAAATATGTTAAGAAAATAAAGAAAGATGCTAAACGAAGCACAAGAGTATTAGAAATAATCCACACGGACATTTGCGGTCCATTCCCAATGAAAAGCGTGGATGGTTATGATTCGTTCATAACATTCACGGATGATTACTCTCGTTATGGCTATATTTATCCAATTAAAGAAAGAACAGAAGCATTGGATAAATTCAAGATATTTAAAGCCGAAATTGAAAATCAACACAATTTAAAAATAAAGATAGTTTGATCAGACCGTGGTGGAGAGTATTATGGGCGACATACCCCGTATGGTCAAATTCCAGGTCCCTTTGCAAGGTTCCTACAGGAAAATGGCATAGTCGCTCAATAGTCCACACCGGGGGAGCCTCAGCAGAATGGAGTGGCTGAAAGAAGAAACCATACCCTAATGGATATGGTGAGAAGCATGATGAGTTACTCCACACTACCGGTTGGTTTATGGATGGAGGCACTGAAAACCGTCATTCATATACTTAATCGAGTACTAAGCAAGTCGGTGCAGAAAACACCGTATGAATTATGGACAGGAAGAGAACCCTCACTTAAGCACTTACGTGTATGGGGCTGTCCATCTGAGGCAAAGGTTTTTAACCCAAATATTGGAAAATTAGACTCCAAGACCGTCAGCTGCCACTTCATTGGCTATCCAGAAAGATCGAAAGGATATCGATTCTATTGTCCTGATAGATACACGAAATTTGTTGAAACAAGACACGCTATGTTCTTGAAGGATGACATGATTAGGGGGAGCAAGGTAACACGTGAAATTAGCCTTGAGGAAAAGCGGGTATATGTACCTACTCCGATGTCGTCCTGGGCACAAAAAACCAAAAACCGAGAACTGAACCAAAATAACCGAAACCGAAAATTTCGGTTAGTTGTTCGGTTCTCAATTCTCAGGAACCGAACTAACCGATTTTATTTCGGTTCCTAGCCTCGATTAACCAAAATAACCGAAATTCACAAACAATCCAAATAAACTTTACAATTTATGTCTAATACCATCTTAACCATAGATATAAAAGGCGTATGACACCCTCTCACAGCTTCACACAGTCGTATTTCTTTAAATCTTGGCATCATGCTTTTTTAAAATATTTTTTCTCTATTTTTTTCTAATTATTTTTTGCTGATTGTGTAAATTTCGGTTAGTTCGGTCGAAACTGAAACTGAACCAAATTAACCGAAACCGAATTTGCTCGGTTCCAAATATTACAAAGAACCGATCGGTTCCTGTTTTTGCGGAACCGAATTTGTGTCAATAACCGAGGAACCGAACCGATCGGTTTCAGTTAACCGAACGCCCACCCTGACTCCGATGGTTGAAGAACCATACTTTATGTTACCTGCTACCGATGTTGCACCAGCAGTACAGGACACTGTGGTGACAACACCTGTTGTGAATTCTCCCATAGCGACAACGAATGAACAAGAGGAATCTGTCCATCAGGAACCTGTAGAACCAAATGTCGCCGATGAGGAAGAACAATAACAGCTTGTAGTGGACCAAGTGCCAAAGGCCCCTATAAGGTCTCAAAGAACTAGAAGGTCAGCTATTCCAGATGATTATGAAATTTATGAAATTGAAGAATTCCATATGGAAGATGACCCTATAACTTTTGAAGAAGCCATGAGAAGCGAACTCTCATCGAAGTGGCTTCAGGCCATGGAAGATGAGATGAAATCTATGAATACCAACAAGGTTTGGGTTCTAGAAAATATTCCTAAAGGAGCTAAGAAAGTAGGCTCCAAATGGGTCTACAAGACAAAATATGACTCCCAAGGGAATATTGAAAGACACAAAGCGCGACTTGTTGTAGGGTCGAGATGGCGGACTAGAGGGGGGTGAATAGTCTTTTCTAAAACTTACGTGCACCGGCAAACCGAAACAAATGCGGAATTAAAACTATCGGTCTAGCCAAGACTACACCCCTCTATCTATAACTTTAGCACCTAGCAAAAGATCCTAATAGGGCTCACTAAGGTGCAAAGCTAGGGAGAGCTCACCTAAACAAGTCTAGGTTGTAAGGTCACACAAACCTAAGAAACTAGTACTCTAAGCACAACGGGAGCTCCTACTCATACTAGTAAGCAAAGCACAAAGCACCTAAGCTCACTAGCAATGCTCTCTAGCAAGACTACACAAGTCAACTAGAGAGCTCAACTTACTTAGTTACAGAAACTAAGCAAGTGTGACTAACAAGGCTACTGAAGCCAATTAGCCACGTAAACGCTACTTCTAAGCTACACAAGCTAGAAGGTAACTAGGCAAGCTACACAAGTTAAACTAGTTACAAGAGCAACAAACTACCACTAGCACAAGTATAAGAAAGTAAATACAAGCTAGTGATTTGGAGAATGCAAACCACCGAGAAGAGTAGACAAGGTTGACGTGGTGATTTTTCTCCCGAGGTTTACCTGGTTGCCACCAAGCTAGTCCCCGTTGTGTCGACCACTCACTTGGTGATTCGGCGGCTAATAGGCGTTCACAAGCCTAGCCCACTCACTCGGGCGCCGCAAGAATCTACCCACAAGTGAGGGTAGCTCAATGACACGCTCAACTAGAGTTGCTCTTCGCGATCTCCTGCGGGGTGAGCACAATACCCCTCACAAAGCCTTCTCCGGAGCACCGCACAATCTTCTTGCGCGCTTCGACGGAGCCTCAAGCCACCAAGCCATCTAGGAGGTGGCAACCTCCAAGAGTAACAAGCACCACCGGCTTGCAACACGATCACCTAGTGCCACACGAAGCAAACTCGCAATGCAACGCACTAGAATCACTCCCTCACACAATCTGGATGATCACTAAGTGTATGTGTGAGTTAGAGGGCTTCCCAAGCACACCAACACAAGCCAAAAAGGCCCTAGGGTGCTCAACAACCGGCCCAGGGCAGCCACCAAGTCTACTTATAGAAGGAGGGGAAAAACTAGCTGTTTCCCACTCTCTGCGTAGGTCCGGACGCTCGCAACAGCGGAGGGTCCAGACTAAAAGCTGCGTCCGAACTCCCCTCTATAGCTCAGAAACTGCCTCTGTTCTTCCTCCGGACGCGGACCTCCGGACGCGCGTGCCTTGCCGTCCGGACAATCCCAACAGTGTCCGGTCACCTGCCGATTCAAACGGCTTTTTCCCGCGCACACCGCAGCGCGCCACGCGTCTCCGGACGCTACTGCTCACAGCGTCCGGACTCGACATCCTGAGCGTCCAGAAATAAATTCCGAGAACCCGAGAGCACCTCCGAGCCACCAGCACCTCCGGACGCGCGGAACAGTCCGCAGCCGGACCATCGCGCACATGCGTCCGGACTCCAGCAGAGAGCTCCCCGAGAGCTGAAAACCTCCGGACGCGAGTCCGGAGCTCACCGTCCGGACTCAACTTAGCGTTCGGACCCTCTGAGTCAGCACAACGCAGACAGGGGGTGGGCGACCGGACGCAAAACGATTGGTCCGGACCGCCCAAGCCCTTGCGTTCGGACCTCACAGCCAGGCCGAGTCCTAGGGTTAGGTTCCGAACCCTCTCTCCAATGGTCCGGACCCCCTTTGCCCTAGCGTCTGGAGCCTGTTCCTCAGTAGGAACTCCTTCGCACTTCTTCCTTTGCTTCTCATGTGCTAACACAAATGTGATCACCACCTTGTGCATGTGTGTTAGCATTTTCATAAACATTTTCAAAGCATTTTACTTGCTCTCACCGCACCACTCGATCCTAATACATCGCAAAGTTAGATCGCTCCAAGTAGCACTAGATAACCGATATGCAAACAAGTTTGCCCCTCTTGATAGTACGACTATCTATCCTAAACCCGGTCATCAACTTCTCTACACACCTATGACCGGTGAAATGGAAATGTCCTATGGTTATACCTTTGCCTTGCGCATTCCATTCCATCTCCTTCTCCAATGTTGATGCAACACATGCACCAATCAATTGTCAAATGATATGATCCACTCCATATCATCACATGACCGTATTGGTTCATCGATCTTGACCTCACTTGCTCTTCACCGTTGCCTTGGTCCATCTGCGCCAAGCATCACCCGCTTTCCCTTCACACTTGCAACCGGTCCATCAAGCCAAGCCTCATCTCAATCTTCTCCACCTTGGTCACATGACTCCATGTTATGTTTCATGTGCATTAAGCTCCTTCATCACACACTCACCTGTGAACTAATCTCCTGTGTATATATCACTGGAACACATATGAGTTCACCTAAGTTGTCACTCAATTACCAAAATCACACAAGGACCTTTCAATCTTCCCCTTTTTGGTAATTGATGACAACTCTACAAAGATATGAAAATTAAGATCATTTTGGACATTATGCCATTTATCCATCATTTAAGCTCTATGCCAAGAATTGGATAAATGCCACAAAGTCCGACTTGGTAGTGTTAGCTCCCCCTACATGTGTGCTCACAAAGGTTTGGATTAAGTTTTGCACACATGCATGAATAGACATTGTGGGAGTGCTAGCACTACTAAGTGATGCTAAGGGATATAGGATAAACCTTTGAAGATACCCATGTAGTTGCACTTTTGAAGTTCATCCTTAGCACCATGGTTAGCTAGATATCATCAAAAACACTAGAAACCCTGTGAGATCAACATTAGAAGCAAGGTTTCTAGATACCACGAGTAGGAACAAAAATATCTAGCTTACCAACCTATGCATGCTAGTTGACAAATCATCATTCAAATCCTATAACTAGCATACACCACACAAGCATGCATATAAAGATAATACTTATGCAATATGCAAGGCAAGCACATGAATATGCACATATCAAATGCAATCAAACAAGTTCATGAGCTTGCTCCCCCTACTTGTGTGCATCACTTAGTCCAAGACTTTGATCCTTTCAATCTTGTTTCCTTGTTCATGTCCCTTAGTGCATGTCCATTCACTAGTATATCTTTGTTCACTAATCTCTCCCCCTTTGTCATCAATTTCCATAAAAGGTATGCTCATATTGATGCAAAGGTTGCACTAGGGTAGATGGTTGGGACACCAACACATATGTATTGAATGACTCTTCATGTAAGATCATTGACCATTATACCATTGAGTGAGGCAACTCTCCTTTGGTCAAAACAAATGTCATCCAAATAAACTTTGCTAGCAAGAGAACTCTTGATTTGATCACTTAAAGTTGAGGATCACTTGTTAACTTGTAGGATATCACTTGTGACATACCACGTGTAGGATTGCTTGAATGAAGACACATGTGGGCTATCACAAGTATGCTAGAACTAGACATCTTTTGCAAGTACCAATATGAAAGTTGATACTATTTGAAAGATTAGCATAAGTCTAGATACCACTTGTAGGTTACATCTTGAATCCATTTGCATTGTTGTCTTGTGCTTGAACTAGATTCTTCTTCATGAGCTTCTATGTTGGACTTGAACTAGAATGAATAGCATAAGCTTCCAAGTCCGGTTTAAACCCACTCTAAGCTTGTTCACACACATTTAGCGGTTATCTTATAGAGGTTGTACTTGTCACTTGATTGCAATCCAAAATAGATCAAGTACTTGGGTTTACTAGCTCATGAACAAACTCATATACTACCACTAGGTTCAAATAATCAAACAAGCAATAGTGGTAGGCTATAAGCATAAAATTCATTTGATTTTTCATGAATGAGCACTATATATGACTATATGCACTAAACATGTCCTAAGTAATGGATGTATGCATATGTCAAACAATTTCACCTTTGCTATGTTGGAGTAGAGGATAGTCACATAGATTTCATCTGCAATTAGCAATGTGAAGTCCAATTAAGATCATGGTGAAGACCAATGAATACCAATATGAATTCCATTCTTCACCCATATGAATTGAGAACCACTAATGATCAAGTACACTTTCTTGTTGTGATTGACTTGCTTCTTTCTTGATCTTTGCTTGCATGAGAGAATACCAAATGATGTACCACTTGTAGAAGATGATACCACTTGTATATCATGATACACATGTATAGGTTGAATTCATGAATCTCTCTCTTTTGGGTGTTGCTTGCTTTCTTTTGATCAATCCTATTGATAGCTTTCAACTAAGCATCTCCAAATGATCCCTAGATCACCACTTCCATGTTAGCCTTCCAAGTAACGTCCTTAGTTTACCTACAAAAGACGGCAAGCCCCTACAAAAGGGAGAAGTGACCTCTCTCCAAGAACCATTCTTGATACTCACTTGAATTAGCTTTGTTTGATTGACTCAATTGTTGAACTCCTTTGGATGAATGATTATGAATCCACTATGAGCTCAACCTTGTCTTGTTTAAGTCCTTTTCTTTCTATCCATTGATCTCCAATTATCACTAGAACTTAAACTTCATCTTCATTTTGAGTTTGATCTTGATCTTCAACTTGAGTACCAAACATGTGCAAAATACACTCCACAATCAAATGGCCTTATACTCATTGCTTGTCATGCTTCTAGCTTAAACCAAAATCAAACGTAGGCGCCTCAATCACTTATAAATATGATTCCAACTTGAGGACCTTTCAATCTTAGTGACTCTAGATCAATCCAATGTTTGTCACTTGAAATCAAATTGAACCAAATTTGATACTAACTTGTTTGAACACTCTCACAAGACATATATCCATTCAATCCACTTACTAAAAGTAGTATCATGATCATATCCATTCAAATCAACACAAACTTGATCACTAAGCATTAAACCATCCAAATAGCAAGCAACTAGTGCACATATATATCCAATTCAATCAACTCATATGCACTATGTGTATATCCAATTCAAATGACTTATACACACCCAAATGGACTTGATCAACAAGAGATATGCCTTGGTAGATCATGATCAATCCATTAGCAAGCTTCAACTTGAATATTTGCAAGCCATCAAATAATTCAATCGACCACCACAACTTGATCATGCACTTGTATGTTGTAGCACTTGGACTTCATTCTTTTGACTTGGCATTGGGATAAGAATAGCACTAAGCTTCATTACTTGACTCAATCATATGATGAACAATATGCAATCAATTGAATCAATTCTCCAATGCCAATGGTACCTACACACATTCATCCACTTGTTGATGGTACCCAAACTAGTTTGAGTCCTCTCAAATTAGGAGCAACATACTTAGGCAATGCCTCAGTATGGATAGCGGGATATTTTGCAATAGCAACCATAGAGGTACCACTACCATTCTTTCTAAGCATATGATCATTATCAATTGAAATGAGCTTAGAAGTCAAACCTAGGGGACATGAATGAGCCATGTGTCCCATTTCCCGACATGAGTAGCACATTCTCTTTGCTTGAGCCTTTTCTTCCTTTCTCATGTTGTGCTTCTCATTGTCTTGCCTCTTCTCTTTTGCTTGATTCTTTATCTCAAGCTTGGTAGGACACTTCGAGGCAAAGTGTCACATGTCTTCACACTTGAAGCACTTGATGTGAGCCAAATGATTCTTCTCTTGATCTTTGCTCATCATCATCTTGTTGGCATCATGGATAGGAGTTGGATGCCTTGCTCTAGCTTTGCCACCTCTTCTTTTCTTCTTCTTCTTTGTCATCCCCAAACCACCATCTCTATGGTTGATCTTGTATTGCAATTGGGGCTTGACTTGTGGCTTAGCTTGAGCAATCTTGGTTGGGAAAACACTTGCAAGATGTCCCATACCATGGCACTTGAAGCACATGACATGAGATAGCTTCTTTGGTTCTTGCTTCTTCTCTTTCTTGCCCTTGCCCTTGTGGAAACCGATTCCACACTTGTCACCATAGCTTCTTTGATTGTTCATCATGTACTCAAAGGTGACGTTGGAAGTGTAACACCTCTCTAGCTTGTTGCTCATGTTCTTCAATTCACTTTTGAGCTCATTGTTCTCCTTCAAAAGGTTAGTCTCACAAGACATAGAAGTAGAACAAGCATCTATATTTAAAGAATATGGCATATCAAGTAAATCATCACAAGAGGTGGATACATTCTTCTTCCCTACATCACAAGGGTTAGGAACAACATATGATTGATCATTTGACCTAAGTGATGAGCTCTCTTCATTTTTAAGATTTAGCAATTCATTAATGAGAGAACCATGTTTGTGAACCAAATCTTCATGAGATACACGAAGTTGCTCATGATCCAATTTTGGTTCATCATGTGAAGATTTAAGAACATCAAGTAAGTGCTTATGTTCTTCACATGAGGTCTTTAGAAGTGAGTTTTCATCTTTTAGTTTCTTAGTTTTATTTAGCTCACTTGTTAAAGTCTTTGAGAGTTTGCACACAAGCTCAAAATTTGGGTCATCACAATCTACAATCACATTGTCAATTGATACCTTAGTGTCACCATGTGACATGAAGCAATGTGATGAGGTAGAAGAGCTTGTGGAGTCATCACTCTCATAGCCCGATGCATCATCATCATCATCATCAAGTGTGCTTGGAGTAGCATCATCAATTGCAACACTTGATGTTGGGCCTTCATCATTCTTGTCAAGTGATCTTGTAGTGGATGGATCATCTTCATCATCACTTGACCATGAGGTGGAGCAATCTTCCACAACCACCAAGTTGTAGTCATGCTCAACACTCTCATGTGCCACCAACTTGGACACATCATCATCATTGTTTGGAACATTCTCATATTTTTCAATGAGGTAAATCCAAATCTCATGAGCGCTCTTCATGTCCATAATCTCACCAAAGATGTTATCTTTCATAGAATGGTAGAGAATGTTAGTAGCTTGGCAATCGAGATGTAGGCACTTCTTTTGTGCTTGAGTTGCATCCTTTCTCTCAATTGCACAAGAGAGTCCCACATCTACGATCCACACAATTTGGGGAGAAATAAACTTAAAATTGCATGTCAACCAATTTCTCCACTGTGCAAAGTGTGTGCCATCAAAAATGTGTGGACACTCAACATCTAGCCCATAAGTCGCCATCCTCTCGGGTCGGTAAAGACCACAAATGAGAGACCAAGCTCTGATACCACGTGTAGGGTCGAGATGGCGGACTAGAGGGGTGAATAGTCTTTTCTAAAACTTACGCGCAGCGGCAAACCGAAACAAATGCGGAATTAAAACTATCGGTCTAGCCAAGACTACACCCCTCTATCTATAACTTTAGCACCTAGCAAAAGATCCTAATAGGGCTCACTAAGGTGCTGTTGATACAAAAAGCGTCAGGATCTGTGAACACCTCGGGCTATTACCCGAATTCGATATGCAAAGGTGTGCTAGTTGATTTGACCAGTTAATCGACAAGGACGATAACTAGAACAAAATCCAAGCAAGACAACAGCGATACGCCCGGATGTCAAGGCTCGGAATTGATCAGGATAACTAGAACACAGCTGAACGAGACAACAACGATACGCCCGGATGTCAAAGCTCAGGTTATTCCCACGCGGAACTTGCAAGGGTTGACAGAGATCAGGGTCATGCAGCCTGTCGAAGCTTGAAGAACTCGTAAATAGACTAAAACTAGTGCAGTAAAAGTAGATTGCTGATAAAGTAGATAAAAAGTAGTAGATTTGTTTGATGTATGATTGTATTTTCCTTTCGACCCCGAGGTACATATTTATACTCCAGCAACAGGAGTTGTAAACAGACACGACTCATACCTTTCCTAAACAAAACTCTATTTTTAAGGAAATAACTGACTCGCGTAGGAGTCAGACTCAAATAACAATACTATTTTCCTAAACAAACACTTCTATCTTTAAGGAAAATAAACGACTCGTGCAAGAGTCGGACTCAAACTTCTATAACAATACTGGTATGACATCACCAGTTTCCTTATGTTTTTCTTTGATGAAAACTTTCCATCGGCAGACTCTTCAATCCGCAACTTCCTTCTACCGCCATCGGCAACTTACCTTGTGCCTATCGGCATCATCATCCTGTGCCCATCGGCAACATCTCCTTATCGGCAACACTTCCCAATCGGCAACCTTGCACTTCTGGTGACTTGTCTCCACAAATCAACCCTTATCAGAAAGAATCATCTAGCTTCCATCGGCAACAAACTTACCCTTCTTACAACATTCACTTTCATCGGTAAATCTAACTGATGACTTTCCGATGCCGATAGAAAATGGCCACCGATCCACGCAAGTCTTAGCTCATTTGACACATGCCGAAAAACGGTGTCAACACATGCCCCCCAATTTCGGAGTGTATAATATTTTACGCGCCGAAATTTTCTCTACTGTAGCCGCTCCCTCCGAGATAACTGCACAACTTCCTCGATCTCCGCGCGCAGAACCACAATTTATTAATAAAATCCCTCGATTATAGCACGAACAGTTGCAAATCTAATCATATCTCCTTGATTATCGTGCATATCCATCGCAGGCCCTTCCACATTCCTCTTCAGTATGAGTAGAAACTCCAAAAATACCCCTGACCAGGTCTATAAAAGTTACCATGATCCAACTTGCTTTTTACCCTGAGCATACTTTTCCTCACCTGCCCTCGTCTTCAACCTCGGCAGCGTCTCCGAAGAACAGCTCCTCGAGCTCAAGCAATAGTACTTTCTTCAAGCCGAGTACGAGTCGCAAGAACTCCTCTAGCTCCAATGGCGATCCACGTCGACATCCCCAAAGTAAATCTATTTCTTCCTTACTCTATCTTCCGCAAGCTCCTTTTTCCACATGAATTTTGTGATCTTTTCCCCTTTTCTTTCTTTGATCCCTCTTTTCTTTTTCAAAACCTAGGAACTGTACAACAGAGTAGTAATCCCCATCGAGCAATCCAATTTCAACTGCTTAGGCCCAATGGGAAACCCAGATCCCATCAATCTGATCAACGCAGAAACCAACCGTATCCCCTTCAAATCTGAGTGCTTCAACCTAGGATTATGGAAGGATGCCTTCCGTTCATGGCCCAAACCCACCAAGGGGTGGAAGAACTGGTACCTTAGGGTAATTAGAACACAGCAAGTTTACTAGGCAGAGCGTAGTCTAGACCAGTGCATCAAGCTCTCCATTGCCGATATGGAGAAGAACGAGAACATGATGATGGCGGCTTCCTACTTCTAGTCTGACACAATGAACGCCTTTTTATTCAGACATAGACCAGCCACTCCTACCCTTGCCGATGTGCATATGCTGATCGACCTTGATGTCTCTTCTGCCGATGTCCCAGCCCTGTTTCATAGGAAGGCTGAATATAAGGTGAACACACGGAACATCGGCGGTTGGACCAGTTACATCCAGGAGTACCAAAAGACTGGATCAGTACGACAAAGAGAGCATGCCATCTTTCTGAACATGTGGCTGGAGAAGTTTATCTTCTGTGGCAACACAGTCGGACCTACCACCATGTATCTCCCCACGGCAAAACTTTTAGTCGATGGAACAAGACTCCCTCTCGGCCGATATCTTCTTAGATCGGTATACCGTCTCCTACACCAAGTATCCAAAAAGTTACTGCTAGGAGAATCCATCGGTAACCTCGGGGGTCCCTGGTGGTTCATAAACATGTGGTTGAACGCACACATGTACAAAGTCCTTCAGTTTGATTTATTTGCTCAGCAATTCCCAAGGGACATATCGGAAAATTATGTATTTGATGAAGATGAATCGGCAACTCGTCCCCCACTCAATTTCGGGGAGGCCATCATAGTTCTACCAGGCACCGATGCTGATGCAGACCAGTTCGGCAGATTCTTCCAAAAGTTTTATAACGGAATCCCTGTTTCAGAATGGCTCTGGTGGCCCTACATTGATGATGAGAACTGATTTCCTTTGTTATTCAACCTTACCGATTGGAACGTGCCTCAAAATGAAATAATCATGAAGGCCAGTATTGCTCCCCGAGCTATTCCAGTCAATATTTTTGGAACTGGGAAGAATGCTCCTCCATCTTTTGAATTCTATTATCCATCGGTGGCAGCAAGACAACTGGCATTCGGCCAACTACCGATCAAGCTCTGCTACGCCAAGGTGGTAAAACCAAGGCAAACCATCTCCAGTGCCATGGACTAGAACAAAGTTGTCAATCTTCCTCCCAATGCCGATACGTCAGATATTGATCTATCCTCCTGGGCACCAACATCTTTCATCACGGAGGAATATAAATTTTGGTGGCAAGAATGGAGAAATCAACTATTTGCCAAGTCATCACACTACTATCGGCATATGATTGACGCCGATCACGTCATTCCCGATGATGCAGTAAGTTTTTAATCCCGATGCATTTCTTATCACTTATTCCTATCATCGGTATCTGACTTTATTATGCTTAACAGGTTGACGATCCGATCCCCAAAATGAGCAGGAGTGGCAAACCTTTCAAACTCTGAGTGATGAGCCCTATATCAATTATCGGCAATAAGGCCCCTACACTGGCTGCCTTCACTCCTCAGAAGGTACCTAAAGTCACTCTCAAGCCCAAGCCGACGCCTGCAAAGACCATGGCTACTCCATCGGCTGTTGCTACCATCTTGGCTCGGGCTTTTGCAGTAAACTTTATCTTTACTTATACCGACCACATACCGCTCATCGGCAACTTTTACTTTGTACAACTTGTACCAAATATTTTTTCAGATAGCGAGGTCATCGGCAGCTGCTCCAAACATACGAGCCTCTCCAACTCCTGCTGCCGATGCCCCCCAGGCTTCGCAACAAAAA
Source organism: Microstegium vimineum (assembly GCA_022036555.1). NCBI lineage: Eukaryota > Viridiplantae > Streptophyta > Magnoliopsida > Poales > Poaceae > Microstegium > Microstegium vimineum. Next base: position 51,520,946 of record CM039126.1, on the reverse strand, counting down.
TGGGCTGGTTCACCCACTAAGGCCCCGAAGAAGAAACGCCTGAGGCGAGCTACTCCAGCTGCATCACCAACTGCTGCTGATGAACCAATAACAGAGCAACCATCGGCATCTGCTCCTGAACAGTCAGTGGAGGAAACCCCGACCTAGGAAGCAACGCCGCCACCGCAGGAACCAGCTGCAACAACATCGGCATCAGTACCAGCGCCTAGACCAGATGAAGATCCTGACCAGAGGACAACATCACCACCAAGGGAACCAGTCACTACAACAGAGACAGCTCCAGCAACAACGCCAACAGCACCGACCGCTCCTCCTACAGAAGCGTGCTCATCGGCAACTATTGCCGATTTCCAGGATGAGGCCATGCCAGCCGACTTTCCAAGTCCAAGGCAAGAAATCCGCTTCAAGATGGTAAACCGATTACTTAAAAATTTGTAGTATAACCTCATGATCGGCATATTTTAACTTTCTCCCTTTCAGGCCCAAGACTCCCCCGATAGCTTATTTTCCTTTGGCGTCAACCTCCCTGACGAGGATGAAAACCAAGAAGGCACTGTTCCAGCAGACAACTTGTTTTCCTTCGCCGTTAATCTTCCCGATGAAGACGAGGACGAAGAAAGTTTTGCTCCAGCTTTATCGGCAGACGTCAAACTCAAACTTGAAATACTGTTATCTTTACTGCAACAAAACACATCCAATCTCATTCAAGATTCCACTGCAGTAAAGATAGCTTTCAAGGACATCTAAGGCCACCTGTCTGCCAATACAGAAGAAGCAATCTTCCAAGCAGCTTTTCTTGAAAGCAAACAACTCCAATACCAGAGGCTCTCCCGTCGCATAGCCGATAGGACTGCTCGATCAAAGCTTGAAGAAGAAATGCTTAAGTTCAAACAGATTGCCGATGAGAAGCATAAGAGCATCGACCAAACAGAAGCTTCCAGCCCCAATCTTGAGCAAGAGATTATTGACCTATCGGCAAGGAAGGAAGAGCTGCTCACTGAACTGAAAAAGGTTGAAGAAGCCTTGAACGCGGCCAACCAAAAGAAATCCCAACTGCCTGACACCATTAAGGTTCTGCGACAAGAAAGGGACAGCAATGCCCGACAAGCTATCCTGCTGAAGAAGAAGATCAAACCAGCTGAAGGGTCTGCCGATGATGACGCCAAGGTGATGGAAGCAATAGAACAAATTCGCCTGCGTGCGATATCAGCCATACAATCCTTGTTGTAACTCATTGTATCGGCAATTGTAATATTGATACTTGATTTGGCTTTGTAATGTAATGTCAGTACTTTTTTTACCGATAATTATATAACTTTTCTTTTCATCGGCACTCAACTGAGCATTTTATGCATCTACCCAAATACTAGGGTAATATTTCTTCAAGTATTTACCGTTGATCGCTCTAGAAAATGCAACTCCTTCGAGTGTTTCCAAGATATAGGCATTGCCAGGAACAGATTGATTTATCCGAAACAGACCCTCCCAATTAGGAGACCACTTTCCAAACTTAGAATCTTTGGTCCCAATCGGCAAAATCAATTTCCACACTAGATCACCATCGGTAAACGTTTTCACCTTTACCTTCTTGTCATACCATCTGGCAACCCTTTTCTTATTTTCTTCAATACTAATCAAAGCCCTCAACCGATGACTTGTTAAGTCTTCTAACTCATCCTTCATAAGAATACCATACTCATTGACTATCAATTGATCTTGCGAAAATAACCGCCTAAAACCAGCTTTAATTTCCCAAGGCAGGACAGCATCATGTCCATAGACCAACTGATATGACGAAACTTTGATTGCACCATGACATGCCATCCGATATGACCATAAGGCTTCATTCAACACTATATGCCACTTTCTAGGGTTTTCTTCAATTTTGCGTTTGATAAGTTTAATAACTCCTTTATTAGTTGCTTCAGCCTGACCGTTAGCTTGAGCATAATAAGGAGAAGAATTCAATACCTTGAACCCCATGCCAGAAGCAAACTCATCAAACTCTCCCGATGTGAACATGGTTCCTTGATCGGTAGTAATAGTTTGAGGAATACCGAATCGGTAAACAATGTGCTCTTTTACAAAATCTACCATGTTTGCCGATGTTACCTTCTTCAAAGGAATTGCTTCAACCCATTTCGTGAAGTAATCGGTAGCAACGAGTATAAACTTATGCCCTTTACTCGATGGTGGATAAATCTGGCCGATGAGATCAATAGCCCATCCTCTAAACGGCCAAGGCTTGATTATAGGATTCATTGCCGATGCAGGTGCCCTCTAGACATTATCAAACTTCTGACAATCCTGGCACCCTTTAAAATAAATGAAGCAATCTTCAAGAATCGTCGGCCAATAATATTCATTCCGCCTAATCATCCACTTTATCTTGAATGTCGATTGATGTGCGCCACACACACCTTCATGGATCTCGCCCATCAATTCTTTTGACTCCTCTTTACCAAGGCATCTGAGCAAAACTCCATCAATTGTCTGATAATACAATTCATTGTCAAGGAGCACATACTTGGTAGCTTGGAGCCTTAGACGCCTCTCAACTTTCTTAGATGGATTTCTTAAGTAATCGACGATTTCCTTTTTCCAGTCATCGGCAACCATTACCGATGTCATGACTTCTTGAATCGGCTGATATCCTGAAGCATTCTGTGCTAACCGATTGACCTCTTCATTATGCAACCTAGAAATATGCTCAAGGCGATATTCTTTGAATTCCTTTAACAACCGTAAACATCTCTCATGGTGTGCAATTAACACTTCACTTCGGCATTCATACACCCCAATCAATTGATTAATCACCAACAGAGAGTCGCCAAAAATTTCAACAGCATCAGCTCACACTTCCCTGAGTAATTTCAACCCTTTTATTAAAGTCTGATACTCAGCCTGATTGTTTGTCGATGTAGCAACAATCGGCAAGAAAATCTCATACCTCCGTCCTCGGGGTGAATTTTAAAGGATACCGATGCCTGCCTCTTCTTTACATGTAGATCCATCAAAGAATAAAGTCCAAGCAGCAATCTCTACAGAACTCACCATATTGCAATGTTGAGTAACAAAATCGACCATCACCTGTCCTTTAACTGCTTTAGCCGATTCATACTTGAGATCAAACTCTGAAAGTGCTAAAATCCATTTACCGATTCTCCCACTTAGTATTGGCATTGAGAGCATATATTTGACCACATCATCTTTGCAGATAACAGTGCATTCAGCCGACAATAAATAATGTCTTAACTTTATGCAAGAGAAATATAAGCATAAACATAATTTCTCTATAGCCGAATACCTGGTCTCAGCATCTACCAACCTCCTGCTCAAATAATATATCACACGTTCCCTTCCTTCAAATTCTTGAATCAAAGTCGATCCGATAACACTGTCATCGGCAGACAAATATACCTGAAAGGCTTCCCGTGCTGAGGTGGAACCAAGACCGGAGGGTTCACCAAATATCTCTTGACCTCCTCCAAGGCTAACTGTTATTTCTCTTTCCATATAAACTCTTGATCGGCTTTCAGCTTCAACAATGGACTAAAAGATTTAATCTTCCCAGATAAGTTAGATATAAATCTTCTGATGAAATTAATTTTGCCGACCAAGGATTGCAGCTCAGTCTTGTTCGTAGGAGCAATTACTTTGTTGATTGCATCAATAGATTTCCTGCCGATCTCAATGCCTCTTTGATGCACCATAAAACCCAGAAATTGACCTGCCGATACACCAAATGCACACTTATTGGGATTCATTTTCAACCCATGCTCCCTTGTGCATTCTAGGATTTTTCGCAAATCGGCAAGATGCTTCTCAAAATTTTCGGACTTAACCACCACATCATCAATATAGATTTCGACTATCGTGTCGATGTACTTATGAAAAATAAAATTCATTGCTATCTGATAAGTAGCACCAGCATTCTTCAAACCAAAAGTCATCACAACCCATTCAAATAAACCGACATGACCTGGACATCGGAAAGCAGTCTTGGATATGTCTTCTTCAGCCATTAATATCTGATTATATCCAACATTACCATCCATGAAGCTAATAATTTGATGTCCAGCAGCAGCATCGATCAACAGATCAGCAACAGGCATCGGATAACCATCCATCGGCGTAGCCTTATTGAGATTCCTGAAATCAATGCAAACACGTAATTTTCCATTTTTCTTATACACAGGAACCACATTAGAAATCCACTCGGCATATCAGCATTGCCGAATAAATCCAGCTTCAATTAACTTTGTAATTTCAGCTTTAATGTCGGGTAGAATAGTAGGATTGCATCGGCGTGCAGGCTGCCGATGTGGTTGGAAACCGGACTTAATAGGTAACCGATGTTCAACTATCGATCGGTCTAAATCAGGCATTTCCGTATAATCCCAAGCAAAACAATCTTTATATTCCTTTAATAAATCAGTCAACTGTTGCTTACATTGGAAATATAATTTAGCACTAATGAAAGTTGGCCTAGGTTTACTGCCATCACCGATGTCTATTTCTAGTAAATCATCGGCGGATGTGAACCCCTGACCCAGTTTTCCATCATCAGCGAACCGATCCATTAAAACTCTTCTTCAGGACCGACTGCTTGGATCGGTGTGATACTGTAATCGGCAACTTTGAGGAACTCTGTGTCCCAAGCTTCACCTGATATGCATCTGGTCTGCTCATAAGTTTCTGATTCTGCCGACGCAATAGTCGATGGGATCTCACTCCGAACGACTTCAATTTTATCTCCGACCCACTGCACAAGGCTTTGGTGCATTGTAGAAGGAATGCAACAATTAGCGTGGATCCAATCCCTGCCTAGGAGCAAGTTGTAGGTACCTTTGCCACTAATTACAAAAAATGTTGTCGGCAAAGTTTTACTGCCGATGGTTAACTCAACACATACGGCTCCCATAGTTGGCGACACATTGCCTTCAAAATCTTTAAGCTTCATGTCCGTCTTGACTAAGTCTTGGTCGCCTTTCCCAAGCTTCCTGAACATGACGTAGGGCATTATATTGATCGACGCTCCACCATCTACCAGCATTTTGGTTACGGGTTGCCCATCTACCTTGCCTTTAACGAACAGAGCCCTTAGGTGCTGCCTTTCACCATCGGTAGGCTTCTCAAAGACAGCCGCCATCGGATCCAACACCAATTGCGCCATTTCAGCAGCTTCTTCGTCGCTGACTGGTGCCATGAACTCCATCGGCAACACGACCACCATATTGATTTCTGTCGATGGATCCATATCCTTGCGTTTTGGCCTCCACTGCTTTCCCCTTGAAGGATCTTCATTGTCACACAAGTCATTTCGGCACTCGCGTTGAATTCTCCTTTTCTAAGTCTTCGTTAGACCCTTAGGGCACCATTGAGGAAGCTTGGTTTTCCAAACAGGCTGATGTTGCCTCCTATTGCTTGTATCAACATTATCCCTTATGTTCGGATCCCTGGAGAATATCTCTTCATCGGGTACTCTTGCATTGGCCATCTCCTCAAGCTCCTCTTGATCAACACGCCTGCCAAGCCTGTTATGCGCATTGAGCCTGCCCCCCCCCCAGTCGGTCATGTGCCGACCTCTTTTCCCTGAGTGGTTTAGCATACTTGGATGTCCGATCGTCATAGCGAGGCTTCTTTTCCGACCGATCGGGATAGTATCCATTGCATTCAGGACAATTATCGGCAGTAGGTAGATTGATGCCTTCTTCCCAGCAATGAACAAAGAAGGGACACTTCCAGTGGTCCTTATGCCGAAGCCACTCCTGATGCTCCTCTTTTCCTGCCGATGTCGCTCCTCTCACGATTGCCGATAATCTTGTCGTAGCCGCCTGTGTGTGATCACGACGCCATGAGACCTTCCGGCACGATTACCATCATCGGTAACTCTCTTGCCTTTCTTGTCATCGACAAACTTCTCTACATCACGTTCAGCTACTTGATGATCAGGATCTACCGATTCATTCTTCCTGGCAGCTGCTGATGTCAGCACTTTAGTATTTCCACTGGTTTCCACCATGTTATTTGGAAATGGGTGATGATCGATCTTCATCGGTTTTTGGGCTTTAGAACTTTCAAATTTAATCCGTCCAGATTCAATTTCCGACTGCAACTGCTGCCTAAATACTTTGCAGTCATTGGTACTGTGCGAAGTTGCATTATGCCACTTGCAATACCTGATCCTTTTGAGTTCCTCGGCCGATGGAATCACTTGGTTAGGCGCTAACTTGATACGCCCCTCTTGAAGTAACAAGTCAAACATCCTATCGGCCTTGGTGATATCGAAGGTGAACCTTTCGGCTTCTTTTTGGCCAAACGGACAAGACATAGGTTTCTTATCCTTTACCCATTCAGCAGTACTTATGTTTAGCTCCTCATCGGAATCCTCTTCTTGCTCGATGAAGGTCACCTTCTTATTCCAAGTCTTCCTGGGCTCAAAAGTCTTGATGTCTTGATCGGCAATTCTCTGCACGAGGTGGCTTAGGCTTTCAAACTCTTGAGACGCGTACTTATCTTTGATGTGCGGCAGCAATCCTTGAAAGGCCAAATCTGCCAATTGTCGATCATCAAGCACCAAGTTGTAGCACTTGTTCTTCATGTCTCGCAGCCTCTGGACAAAGCTCTCTACCGATTCGTCATTACGCTGCTTCAATTTGACCAAATCGGTAAGCTTCTTTTCATGTACGCCCGCGAAGAAATACTTGTGAAATTGTTTTTCCAGATCGGCCCAAGTAATCACAGAGTTCGGAGGTAATGAGATAAACCATGTGAATGTCGATCCCGATAGCGACGATGAGAACAATCTCACCCTTAATTCTTCTCTGCTGGCAGCTTCTCCACACTGCATAATGAAGCGGTTAATGTGCTCCATCGTTGACGTGTCATCTTGGCCAGAGAATTTGGTAAAATCCGGCACCTTGTACCAATTTGGGAGAGGAATTAAATCATATGATGGAGGATATGGCGTCCGATAAGAGTATGTATTAACTTTGGGTTTAATGCCGAATTGTTCTTTCATCACTTCGGCAATCTTGTCGGTCCAATATGCATCCTGATCTTGCCGACTCATTGACTGGTTATTGACTGGTGGAGTCGGCTGATGCGCCCCTTCAGCTCTTGGTAGAAGATGATTCGGAGTAGTTGGCATGGGCGCAGCACCAGTCATTTGGATATTATGCATCGGTTGACTTACCGATGGATAATTCTGCATACTCAGTGGATTATGTTGTGGCATCACATTCATCGGTTGCTGTACCGATGTTCCACTCTGAATGTTGGCTGGACTTCCATACTGATACATTAGTGTGCCAGGCTGTTGAACCGATGGTTGACTAGTCCATTCAGGATTATAAATCATCGGCATATGACTTACCGATGGCTGATAGCTAACTGGTGCGTGCTGATCTTGCAACTTGGAGTAATCGACAAATTGGTTACCTTGATATGTCGCTACTCCAGCTTGGGAATTCATCAGCATAGGTTGACTCCCAGTCGCCATGTTTTGTTGCATCGGCACAGAGCTTGCCGATGGTGGCATCAGAGGTATTTTAGGAATCACCACCTGGAAATCTTCCGATGGCCCTTGCACAGTTGGAGAAGTCGTAGAGTAATGCATCATGGGGATCACCGGCTGCGACTGCATTGTCGATGTCGTGGGGCCTCTCCAAACCGAACTGTTTCCCTGCACCAGATTGGAACCAGCAGATGGATTTGAAGACATACCGTATCCCCACCAATTGGCAGGAGCTGGTTGACTTTGGATAGCAGGTCCTGAAATTGCCGATGCCACTGGATCTGTGTTAAGCTTGATGATGCTTTCAGGGCTTGGCCTTGTTGGTGTAGCCACATCGGCAGACGGATCCACAAGAGTGGAAGATGTCATTGGGGCTGCCGATGGGTTTATAGATGCCGACCCAGGCTGATGATACGCTGGACCAACATATTGAGGTGCTCGTCCTTCTTTAAAAGATTGCATAATAGCATTGTACACAGTATTGGAAAGCACACTAGAGTGGCTAATTAATGCTTTATTTAAAGCAGAATTAACCATCTCTTGTAACTTACCAGGATTGGCATCAAACGTGACCTGTCGTGGTAACGGCGGATCTTGTTTCTGGATGGCTTCGCCGCTCCTGCTTAGGCTGAAGGACTTTAAATACAATTGTTTGTACTCCTCCATCGCCCGCTCCATAGCCAGCTTCTAATCGTCTTTTAGATCGGCCTCGGAGACTTCAATGACGTTCCTTTGGTTAACGTCGGTATGATCACCCATGATAGATGTATAATTTGTATAATCTGGTCCCACTGGGCGTGCCAAAAGAGGTGTTGACACAAAAAGCGTCAGGATCTGTGAACACCTTGGGCTATTACCCGAATTCGATATCCAAAGGTGTGCCAGTCGATTTGACCAGTTAATCGACAAGGACGATAACTAGAACAAAATCCAAGCAAGACAACAATGATACGCCCGGATGTCAAGGCTCGGAATTGATCAGGATAACTAGAACAGAGCTGAACGAGACAACAGCGATACGCCCAGATGTCAAAGCTCAGGTTATTCCCACGCGGAACTTGCAAGGGTTGACAGAGATCAGGGTCATGCAGCCCGTCGAAGCTTGAAGAACTCGTAAATAGACTAAAACTAGTGCAGTAAAAGTAGATTGCTGATAAAGTAGATAAAAAGTAGTAGATTTGTTTGATGTATGATTGTATTTTCCTTTCGACCCCGAGGTACATATTTATACTCCAGCAACAGAGTTGTAAACAGACACGACTCATACCTTTCCTAAACAAAACTCTATTTTTAAGGAAATAACTGACTCGCGTAGGAGTCGGACTCAAATAACAATACTATTTTCCTAAACAAACACTTCTATCTTTAAGGAAAATAAACGACTCGTGCAAGAGTCGGACTCAAACTTCTATAACAATACTGGTATGACATCACCAGTTTCCTTATGTTTTTCTTCGATGAAAACTTTCCATCGGCAGACTCTTCAATCCGCAACTTCCTTCTACCGCCATCGGCAACTTACCTTGTGCCTATCGGCATCATCATCCTGTGCCCATCGGCAACATCTCCTTATCGGCAACACTTCCCAATCGGCAACCTTTCACTTCTTGTGACTTGTCTCCACAAATCAACCCTTATCAGAAAGAATCATCTAGCTTCCATCGGCAACAAACTTACCCTTCTTACAACATTCACTTTCATCGGTAAATCTAACCGATGACTTTCCGATGCCGATAGAAAATGGCCACCGATCCACGCAAGTCTTAGCTCATTTGACACATGCCGAAAAACGGTGTCAACAGGTGCAAAGCTAGGGAGAGCTCACCTAAACAAGTCTAGGTTGCAAGGTCACACAAACCTAAGCAACTAGTACTCTAAGCACAACAGGAGCTCCTGCTCATACTAGTAAGCAAAGCACAAAGCACCTAAGCTCACTAGCAATGCTCTCTAGCAAGACTACACAAGTCAACTAGAGAGCTCAACTTACTTAGTTACACAAACTAAGCAAGTGTGACTAACAAGGCTACTCAAGCTAATTAGCCACATAGATGCTACTTCTAAGCTACACAAGCTAGAAGGTAACTAGGCAAGCTACACAAGCTAAACTAGTTACAAGAGCAACAAACTACCACTAGCAAAAGTATAAGAAAGTAAATAAAAGCTAGTGATTTGGAGAATGCAAACCACCGAGAAGAGTAGACAAGGTTGACGCGGTGATTTTTCTCCCGAGGTTCACTTGGTTGCCACCAAGCTAGTCCCCGTTGTGTCGACCACTCACTTGGTCATTCGGCGGCTAATAGGCGTTCACAAGCCTAGCCCACTCACTCGGGCGCCGTGAGAATCTACCCACAAGTGAGGGTAGCTCAATGACACGCTCAACTAGAGTTGCTCTTCACGATCTCCCGCGGGGTGAGCACAATACCCCTCACAAAGCCTTCTCCGGAGCGCCGCACAATCTTCTTGCGCGCTTCGACGGAGCCTCAAGCCACCAAGCCGTCTAGGAGGTGGCAACCTCCAAGAGTAACAAGCACCCCCAGCTTGCAACACGATCACCTAGTGCCACACGAAGCAAACTCGCAATGCAACGCACTAGAATCACTCCCTCACACAATCCGGATGATCACTAAGTGTATGTGTGAGTTAGAGGGCTTCCCAAGCACACCAACACAAGCCACAAAGGCCCTAGGGTGCTCAGCAACCGGCCAAGGGCAGCCACCAAGTCTACTTATAGAAGGAGGGGAAAAACTAGTCGTTTCCCACTCTCTGCGTAGGTCCGGACGCTCGCAACAGCAGAGGGTCCGGACTAAAAGCTGCGTCCGGACTCCCCTCCACAGCTCAGAAACTGCCTCTGTTCTTCCTCCGGACGCGGACCTCCGGACGCGCGTGCCTCGCCGTCCGGACAATCCCAACAGCGTCCGGTCACCTGCCGATTCAAACGGCTTCTTCCCGTGCGCACCGCAGCGCACCACGCGTCTCCGGACGCTACTGCTCACAACGTTCGGACTCAACATCCCGAGCGTCCAGAAATAAATTCCGAGAACCCGAGAACACTTTCGAGCCACCAGCACCTCCGGACGCGCGGAACAGTCCGCAGCCGGACCATCGCGCACATGCGTCCGGACTCCAGCAGAGAGCTCCCCGAGAGCTGAAAACCTCCGGACGTGAGTCCGGAGCTCACCGTCTGGACTCAACTTAGCGTCCGGACCCTCTGAGTCAGCACAACGCAGACAGGGGGTGGGCGACCGAACGCAAAACGATTGGTCCAGACCGCCCAAGACCTTGCGTCCGGACCTCACAACCAGGCCGAGTCCTAGGGTTAGGTTCCGGACCCTCTCTCCAATGGTCCGGACCCCCTTTGCCCTAGCGCCCGGAGCCTGTTCCTCAGCAGGAGCTCCTCCGCACTTCTTCCTTTGCTTCTCATGTGCTAACACAAATGTGATCACCACCTTGTGCATGTGTGTTAGCATTTTCATAAACATTTTCAAAGCATTTTCACTTGCTCTCACCGTGCCACTCGATCCTAATACATCGCAAAGTTAGATCGCTCCAAGTGGCACTAGATAACCGATATGCAAACAAGTTTGCCCCTCTTGATAGTACGGCTATCTATCCTAAACCCGATCATCAATTTCTCTACACACCTATAACCGGTGAAATGGAAATGCCCTATGGTTATACCTTTGCCTTGCGCATTCCATTCCATCTCCTTCTCCAATGTTGATGCAACACATGCACCAATCAATTGTCAAATGATATGATCCACTTCATATCATCACATGACTGTATTGGTTCATCGATCTTGACCTCACTTGCTCTTCACCGTTGCCTTGGTCCATCGGCGCCAAGCATCACCTGCTTGCCCTTCACACTTGCAACCAGTCCATCAAGCCAAGCCTCATCTCGATCTTCTCCACCTTGGTCACATGACTCCATGTTATGTTTCATGTGCATTAAGCTCCTTCATCACACACTCACCTGTGAACTAATCTTCTGTGTATATATCACTTGAACACATATTAGTTTACCTAAGTTGTCACTCAATTATCAAAATCACACAAGGACCTTTCACTTGTGGCTAAGGGTTTTACCCAAAGAGAAGGAATCGATTACAATGAAACTTTTTCCCCAATTTCTTGTAAAGATTCTTTCAGAATTATTATGGCACTTGTGGCTCACTATGATATAGAATTACATCAGATGGATGTAAAGACCGCATTCCTAAATGGGGATTTGGATGAAAATGTATATATGGCACAACCGAAAGGTTTTGTCGTAAAAGGAAAAGAAAATATGGGATGTCGTCTGAAAAGATCCATTTATGGTTTGAAATAAGCTTCAAGACAGTGGTACTTGAAGTTTGATAAAACTATAAAAGGTTTTGGGTTTAAAGAAAATGTCGAGGACAATTGTGTCTATGTGAAATTTAAGAATAAGAGATACATATTCCTGATCCTATATGTAGATGATATCTTACTTGCTAGTAGTGATTTCAATTTGCTATCGGAAACGAAGAAATTCTTGTCCTCGAACTTTGATATGAAAGATCTCGGTGAAGCTTTGTTTGTCTTGGGAATTGAGATTCATCGAGATAGAAGAAAAGGGGTATTGGGATTGTCGCAGAAGGCATACATAGAGAAAGTTTTGAAGAAATTTAGTATGCATGCGTGTAGTCCATCTCCTGCTCCGATTGTCAAGGGCGATAAATATATGGAACATCAGTGTCCCAAGAACCAATATAAAATTGATCAAATGAAAGCGGTACCGTATGCTTCGGCAATTGGAATTTTGCAATATGCTCAAATGTGTACGCGCTTTGATATAGCTTTTGTTACCGGGTTACTTGGCAGATATCAAAAGAATCCAGGAATTGAACATTGGAAATTAGTGAAGAAAGTCTTGCGTTATTTGCAAGGTACGAAAGGTCTAATGTTGACATATGAAAAATCTGATTCCCTGCACAGAGGGGTATTTAGACTCCGATTATGCTGGAGATGAAAGAAAATCCACATCGGGATATATCTTTACTCTCGGTAAAGAAACGATATCATGGAAAAGTTCAAAACAAACAGTGACTACATCCTCGACAATGTACACCGAGTTTGTAGCTTGTTATGAGGCCTCGGAGCAGGTAAATTGGTTGAAGAAATTTGTACCTGGATTGAAAATAATTGAAAGTATAGAAAGACCGATGTGGTTGTATTGTGATAACAACCCAACGGTAGAATATGCTCACAACAATAGGTCAAGTGGTGCTACCAAACACATTGACATAAAGTACTATGTTGTGAAAGATAAACTTCGGGATCATATCATAAACCTTGAGCATATACGAACAGAAAAGATGCTAGCGGATCCGCTCACAAAAGGTCTTCCACCCAGTGTGTTCAGAGGACACATAGCCGACATGGGTTTAAGGGAGAGCCTATGATTTCCGAACAACATGAAGGGCCCAAAATAATGAAAAGTTTGTTCCAAATGGAAAGGTGTGTAGTAGCTGTTAGTCTAACGGCATGAATTGTTGTGACGATGAAGCATGCTCTATATACTAATCTGTGATGGAATAGAAAGAATTGAAATATTGAACTCGAATGAAAATTGAAAAATGAAAAAGAATTATGTGAGATCTAGGGGGAGAATGTTGGAATTAGATCTCCCACCGTTTAGGCCCAACGGCCTAACGGGCCTTAGATCTGCGCCCTGATCGGAGCACCCAACCTTGTGGTTAGTGGGCCCCCATCGCACAGCGCTATATAGATGAGGTGGGGGCCGGGGCGCTCGGTACGACGTACGAGGTTCACCTGAGCCGCCAGTCACCCCACCGACATTCTAAACCCTAACCCGATCTAAGAAGGGGCGCTGCCAGCAACGGAAAGTTCCACCGACGCCGGCGAGCACCCGGATGCAGGAGGCGGCCACTGACGCGACCACCGACGCTGCACGCGTGGAGAACGACGCCACTCCGACGACCATGACGCGCAGCGGCTCCAACTCCAACACGAACACCGCCGCCGCCACTGCACCTCCCGTCGAAACCTCTGGTCGGTGCACTACCTCTCCACCTCTCTCTATCTCTCTGCATCATCTAGAACTGCATCTATTATCTACTCGAACTGTTGTTTACCCAATGGATCCGCTCCTAAGCGATCCTAGAACTCTAACAGAAACTACCTCTTAAAATTAAAGTATTCTTGTGGTATTTGTACAAGGGAGTAATTTTAACGAAGGACAATTTAGCAAGACGACAATGGCAAGGAGATAGGAAATGTTGTTTCTGTTCATCCGAGGAGTCCATACAACATTTGCTCTTTGATTGTCATTTTGCTAAGTTTGTGTGGCGAACCATTCACATCTCCTTCAATTTATTACCACCAACTAGCGTGCACAATATGTTTACAGATTGGTTACATGGGTTTAATAGGAAGCTGAAATTCAAGATTCTTGTGGGTGCGAGTGTAATTTGTTGGGTAATATGGTTAACCCAGAATGACAGTTTTTGACAAGGTACTAGCAGAATCTTATTTGCAGGTTATCTTTAGGGACTCACTGGATCAGATTTTGCTCCCTACTTCAGAAGGAGGAGGATCGTCATTTGATTATGATGGGTTGCAGGAGGATTGAGACAACAATGATGGGTTATTTGCAAGAAATGACTGGAGTTTCAGTAATAGAATTATGCTTTAGATGTTGCTTTGGGAATTGTTACCTCTTTCCTTCTTGGATGATTTTTTTGTTTTTGAGATTGTTTGGTCCTCTGTACTTGGTTGAGTGTAATAATGAACAGCTATATACATCAGTCGATACAGAAACTGGAATATTTTAATATATTCTCTTTTCTAAAAAAAAACGTACATGTTAGATTTTCACTATTTCACAAGGCATAAATATGTTGTTTCTCAGATACACGTACATCTCAAATCAACTACTACCAGAGACGATACCAGTTTTATTTATACAATAAAGAGAGGTGGCCACCTTAACTAGGACGCCCACCACGCCACTTGTAGCGGCGGCACCACCGAACCGTCTTTTTAGTTTTTTTAATAAAAAGAACGAAGGTTCTAGCCTCTATCATCCGAAGATGATACACAACTGAATCTGTTTTTTAAGTAGAAAATCGATCATTTAGTAACAGAAACTTTATGGGAGATTGAGAGAAAAGTTGACACGAACATTATTAAAACTAATATTAGAACTTGTTTGGCTGCACATCTTTCATGTAGATTACGATGAATTTGTGTACAGCCAAACAAAGCCAGATGGCACCGGTCGAAGTAAGCACGCGCCGCATGGATCCATCGGAGCGGAGTTACGGGGCGAGATAGCTTAGCACTCACGGATATACACCCCAATGGAATCCATGTAGTCGCCGGAGCGTCCAAAAAAGCCAGTGATACGAGCAGTGCCCTTCACCGGGAAGGAGAAAGGACGCCCAGCGCCGTCGGTGGCGCCATATGGTCCGTACGCGCGCTTGAAGGTGACAATCTTGAGTGACCGTACGATGTTCGGATGGTCACGCGTATATGCACCGGTCGTCCCAGAGATTTCCTTCACATAGTCCGTTAGACCAAGTTGAATCTGTACAAAAGGCAAAACTATATATCACCTCAGCTATATATATATATATCAATGTGGATTTTCTGCACACAGATGGTAGCTGCCCCCCATGGGTTGTAGCTACCACCCACATTAGATGGTTGACACGTGTGAGATTGAATGGATAGATTTGATTAACTCATTTTAGCAAAGGGCAGAACATTCCAAACACTGTCTGGACATTTTCGGAATAGTATCCCACGATCCTATGGTGTTGGCACTATCTTGCACACATACTATCTTGGCACACAAACGCATTTGCATCCGAGCCAGATAATTACCGTGTCTACCAGACTCACGTTTAAACCTTGCAGTACCTCATCTGTCTCCTTCGTCAGTTTTTGAAACCTATGTAGCCTGGACAATAGCCTGCGGCTAGTAAGTTTCATAGAAGGGACCAGTCAGGCAGCTTACATTTCTTACCCTGACAAACTCGGTCATCCTGCTGTCGCCTTTCTGGATGTATTTTTGCAAGATGGCCCTGAGATTGGCTTACCAAGTTGTGTTAGGATTTACCTAAGGACATATTCGTTGGTGAAGTGTTGGTTTTCAGGATTCACCACGAACCTAGCGTGTGGGAGATGCTTGCGTGCAGGTCTGGTTTGATGTTAGTACAGTAGTGCTGCCAGATACCATGGCTAAACTGGGCTTACTAAATGATTTTGCGTCCAGTTAGTGTAGCAGTTTGCATCCTAGTGGTGGCTGCATCAGAAAAAGTAACAGGCTTGGTGCCGTAGGGTCATGATCGTGGTGGAAATGGTTTCGTTTTGGATTGGCAATGACAGTGGAAACTAGTTTGTACCCCAAGCTTATCGGCAAGTATTGCAACCGATATATTTCCATTTAAAACTTTGGTACTTCAATGTATTCAGTTAACTGTTATGCTAGACATTTTCGTTATATCAGTTGTACTTTTATTCAGTCTGTCATAACAACTTCGGTTTTTATATTGGACTGGTATTGAATGGTAGTACTGATGAATTGTGACAACAAACCCATGAAATTTGTAGCTCCTGTATCAGAGGATACATTGAAAAAAAAAACTTGTTGGCTGTGATTTTTTGTAATATTGGACATGTCTGGCCCACAAACCAATGGGGAGTACCAGTTTGGTTAGTTTGGTGCAGCATCTGAAAATAGAAAGCTGTGGAATGTGTGCAACCATGTTTGTCCAAAAGAAGGGGGTTGTATCTACCACCCATGGGGGTAGAATGCATCTGGTGTAGGAGAGTATTTTTGATATATATATATATATATATATATATATATATATATATATAACGCTATTTTACACTTATATGCTACACCACAAGTCAAAACTGACTTGAAAAATATTGAGTAGTACTGAATAACATTCAATATTAGTTAGTATTACATCCAGCATCACAAAAATACTGAATAATATTGACACGTAGCTACTAAACAATACTGATTTTTTCCAGTATAACATCTTGGTGTAGTATAAGTATTCTACACCTAAAGCGTAGAATAGCACTATATATAATATATATATATATATATATATATATATATATATATAT
This sequence comes from Microstegium vimineum, assembly GCA_022036555.1. Taxonomy (NCBI): domain Eukaryota; kingdom Viridiplantae; phylum Streptophyta; class Magnoliopsida; order Poales; family Poaceae; genus Microstegium; species Microstegium vimineum. The sequence goes on along the minus strand of CM039126.1, from coordinate 51,504,293 downwards.
ATATATATATATATATATATATATATATATATATATATAATCAAGCATTGCAATTGCAATGGGAGAAAAAATTATAAAATATTTACATAACTACTTATGTTTTTTTCTTTATAAGAAATTTGAGAGTTATAATTTATGTCTGACGATTATATCATTCAAAATATAAGCCAATGTTGGCCTAATAATATGACAATGTCTAATTAACGTGTATCAAATTAACTTATGACTTGATAGAATTTTTCTTACGTTGCTAGCTTAATTTGCTTGTAGATATACTTAAGTTTATTTTTAAAGTACCTATGTCTATGTGTTGGTACATTAAATATCAAGGTTTATGAATTCTCTTATAGACATGAAAAAAATATTTAATTCAAGTTAGGTGGAAATAGTTATATTACCAATGCATGGGTGATATGTCCAGGGTTGGTATGTTCGATGATTATTGTGGAGAATTTTCACACCGTGTCATTGTCGGGGATTATACTGGTGCACACTACAACATGCACTGGCACATTTATTTAATCAGAACACTTGGTAGATCTAATTTCATGTTTTGATTAGTTAGACTATTGATTGGTTATACTAAGTTATAGTAGTACTCTCTTCGTTTCAAATTATAAGACGTTTTGAATTTTCAAGATTCATTTATGCATCAAGATATATATTACTAGTATGTCTATATATATAGTAAAGGCTATGAATTTAAAAATATTAAAATAACTTATAATTTAGAACACATAAAGTATAAGTTTTGAAGATCTTATAATTTATAATAGAGGAAGTATAAGTTTTGCTTTTAACTAATATTGCATTGATAATTCAACCATCATTGAGCCAAGTTGTAATATTACGAGTTTTGCTTTTAATCAAAATTACATTAGTAATTTGGTAGTACTAGCAAATATGTCTATGCGTTGCAACGAGACATAATAATGTAGAAATCAGCTTCGTCAAAACGTGTAGAAATCGGACTCCGTACATTGTCTGATAGCTAGAAGAAATATTGTCTCTTTAGTATTAGGTACAGATATAGATATGTATTTAGATATAGATATAGATAAATAATTTATTTTGTTTTTAAGTTATTTTTATAGTTATTATTTGTTCACTTGTTTTGTATTTTCACATTCACAATTAGCTGAACTAGAAAATCGGAAAAGAACATAACCGGGATATCCATGTACTATGTGTGACGGACCTATATCACATGAGGGAAAAATTACAATGAGAAAAAAAGGCAAAGATCACGCACCCCTATGCGTGATGGACAAGGACTCAAAAAGGACGACAATATCTTTGTGTGCGTAACGGGCTCGGCGTTCACCGGCTTCAGCCACGGGGAAAAGGTAAATTTGAAACATCTTTAAATGAAAAACAGAAAAAGAGAAAAACTTGATAAAACCTTTGTTCGTGGTTTAATATCATGTTAAAATAAATTTGTCTATTTAATTTGGTTAAGGATTTCTACTCATGTTACTCAAGATTGGAGAAGGATCTATTTATTTATATATTAGTTTTGGAACCGGACTTCGTATATTACTCAAAATTAGATAAGAAACTATTTATATTAGGATTAGGATTCTCGCTATCTAGCTATCTAGGTTAGGTTACCTAATGAACCTGTACAATATGTTTTGGATTTAGACTCCATATCATGTTAGACAAGGACTGTTCTAACTCGTATGAGCACAAGTTATCGTATCATATGAAATATTTAGTTTTTTCCGGTATCTACTGTTTCGTTACTGCTCTATCTACAGCGCATCTTGCTTACTGTTTGTTTACTGCTCATATACAGCTGCCCGGGCCCACGACTGCACCCTGTACCTGGTCCATCCTGATCCACGTTTGCGCGGGACGGTCCACGCTGCCATCCGCACCTTGTATATATATATACTTCCTCTATATTCGTATTAGATGTTGTTTTGGACAATGATACGGTCTTCAAAACATAACTTTGACAGCTTACTTTTTTTAAAATATTTATTGAAATATAATATATGCATGTTTTATGAAAGTATTTTTCAAGACAAATATATTGATATGTTTTTTATTTTAACAACTTAAAAGTTATTCATAATTTATATTCTCAATGTTTAACTCAAATCTTGTTCAAAACAACATCTAATATGAGTATCACTACTACAAAAATGATTAATCGTGGCGGTAAAAAATGATTAACTGTGGCGGTTTTTCCAACCGTCACGGATCAAAGGTCACGGTTAATCAAATATTAACGGTGACGGTTGGAAGTGACCGTCACGGTTAATCAAATAAATAAATAAATAAGCCCAGATCCAGACTCGGTTAGGGCTGGATCTGGTCTGCTGGCCCGCGTCATGCGGTCGCGCCGCCCCTGCCCGCGCGGTGCCGTCGTGCAGCCCCGCCGCCAATGTGCAGCCCCGCCACCCCCCCCCCCCGCCTCGCGCAGCCCCGCGCCGCCACCTCACGCGTTGCGGTCGCGCGCCGCTCCCCGTTCGCTCGGTCGCCATTGGAGAGGGAGGGAGAGAGAGGGAGGACGAGGGAGCCGTTGCCGCCGAGGGAGGGGAGGGGAGGCACGCCGCCGGTGGGGGGAGGTGGAGGGCCGGGAGGGACGCCGTGGGTGGGTGAGGGGAGGGGCGCCGTCGGGACGGAGGAGGTGCGACGGGAGGGGAGCCGAGTGGGAGGGAGATGGTCGGGAGGGGAGGGAAGGGGTCGGCAGTCGGCACGGAAAAATTACGGCGGCGGGTCGGGAGGGGAGGTGGGTAAGTGAGAGAATGAAACCCTAAGTTAGTATATCTATCATCAGCGTGATATCGGGCCGAGATGGGCCATTGTCGGGCCATCATTTTAGGAGACGGTTGTCTTAAAACATCCGCCTCGGTAAATAGATTTTGCGAGGCGGTTGACTATAACCGCCTCGGTTAATAAAAAATAACCATCTCGGTTAATCTAGTTATTAACCGTGGCGGTTTATAGGTTTGACCGTCACAGTTAATATTTTCCAAATGTCATGTAAAAGATTTTCTGTAGTAGTGTATAGGGAAGTAAGTTCCTCCATTATCTGGTAGTTAGATGGAGACAAACCCAAAAAATGGATAGACCGAAACAAAGTGCTTGAAAGTTTATCTCTTTATTATTAGATATAGATATGTGGAATAACTATTACATAGAGGTTATGTTGTCGGCCTTTGTGTTTATTGAGAAGATAGATGATATATATTTTCAACAAAAGAAAAAAATATGTGCAGTTCTTTAATTTAGCAAAGTGTGTCATTTAGGTCCTTCTACTTCCAAAATATCAATTCTGGATCTATTAACTTTTCTTTGAGTGTCATCTAGATCCAAACAAGTTCAAATGAAGATAAACTTTATATCAAATTGTAGCCTTAACAGGATCTATAACTTTATAGTTAAAAAGTTTTTTAATTGAAATTGTTTAAGGTCCCAAAATACTATTGTAAGTGCGCCGATTTTAAAATTTGAAATTTAAAATTATCCAACAATCTCAAATGTTGACATGGTCTATATGAAAGTTATAATTATCAATACGATTGAAAAATTATAGTTGAAAAGTTTTTTTTTATTTTAAGTTGTTTAGTATCCCAGTTATATGTTCTAAGTTTACAAATTTGGAATAAGAAACTTAGAACACATATTTAAGATACTAAACAAGTTCACCTAAAAAAAAATTCAACTATAAAGTTGTAGATTGTATTGATAAATATAACTTTCATATGTATCATGACAATATTTGAGATTTTTTTGTAATTTAATTCAAATTTCAAAATCTATAAACTTACAATATTATTTTGGGACTCTAATTAGTTTTAATTAAAAAAACTATAAAGTTGTAGATCCAGTCGAGGGCTATAATTTTAGTATATAGTTTGTTTTTCATCCGACATTATTTTGACCTGTTTGAACCTATATAACACCTAAAACCTGAAGTTAAATTCATAAATCCAAAATTAATATTTTAAAAATAGAGGGATCTAGATGACACCCTTAAAATACAATATATGACAATATTATATTACCGTACCTTGTCTCTACTACTATGCATGTTGGGAGAGAGAGAGATTTACCATACCGGATGCTCGAAACCGCTGCCACCACCCCAGCTCTCATGGTGCACACTGCCATCGCTGCCGGTGTAGGAGAAGGAGATCCCGTCGATGGCATCTTTGCTACGGATCGTCAGGCGGAGCAGCCGGTATGGAGGAACCTGGACGTCTCTAACATCGCCGCCGCGTCCTCCTCGTGGACCAATCTTGTCAAGTGTAATCGTCTGTTGCTGAAGGTGGATTATTCAAATTTGCTGCCTTAGCAGCTGATGAATGAAGAAAATGCATACATGTACGATTGAAAGTGAGAGGTAAGCAGCACAACTCTTGATGAAAAATAATGTTGTATTGTTACCCACCATTGTTTTGACTTATCTGATGGCTTGATAATTTAACTCTGATTTGGCAGCTGCAACGACATATAGGATCACCCGTGTACGTCGAATGAGAGTAGTAGGCCGGGGCATATATAGTGCATGTTTGGGATCACTACGTATAAACTTTAGAGATCTCTAAACTTTAAACTTTAGAGCACTTTAATTTATTTTTTATGTCTAAAGCTTTAATATGAGATGGGCTAAAGATTATGGCTAATTTTAAATTATCTATTTGAGGTTTTAGCTCTAAAGTTTAAAGCTCTAGAGTTTAATTAGACGTGAAGATCTAAACAGACCCGTATATCTGCGCCTTAGGATGTGAGAAGTCATGTATGGTTCTCTGATGTCATTAGAAAATGTTTTTTTTCTTTTTCATAATCCTGAATGGACATAAAAACATTCGTAGAATTTTGAATCCGGTTCCTGGAGTGCACTGCAAGAGGCATAAGTTCGCCACTACATCACCAATAATTTAGTGGAACTTCCTCTCGCCACTGCTTCACCAATAATTCAGTGTAACTTTATTGAAAGAACGAATTCGATTCTTTAGTCTATAGATCGAGAGTATGAAAAAGATTCTTTTGTAGCGCTGCTTTAATTGACTGGCTGTTCGCTTTTATTATACCGTAAGTAATCTAGTACTCCCTTCATCTTTCTAAAGGAAGTTGTTTTCATGTTTTGAGATTGTTTTAAGTAAAATATTTTAAACTTTGACTATAAATAAATTTGTTTAGATTGAGTTTGAAAATATGAAAGTGATGTAAGTAGATATTTATCTTGAAATGTACTTTAATAAAATATATATTAACTATATTTTATAAATATATTATAAATATATTATAATAAAAAGTCATGGTCAAAATTGTTTTTGGATCGTGTCTAGGTCCAAAGGACTTCTTTAGAGATGTGGAGAGAGTGAAAGGATCAAGATGCCCAAGAGGGGGGTGAATTGGGCTTGTTTTAAATTTCTAAAGCAAATATAAAAATCTATCAAATGCTAATCACCCCCTAGTGCCTATCGTCTGTGTGTCCTAACTAGAAAGCGGTAGCAGTTCATAGGAATTAAAAACAACCTAAGCAATTCTAGTAGGAAATGTAAAAACAAGACGGAAAGGAATGCGGAAATGTAAAGAGCTAGGGAAAAGAAAATCTCATTGACGCAGCGATTTTTTCCGAGGTATCGAGGTGTCGACACACCCCCTAGTCCTCGTTGGAGCACCTCGCAAGGTATCGCTCCCTCTCTACCCGCGCAAGGGTAGAGTGCTCTCTACGGGCTGATTCTTCGCCACTCCGGCTCAGTGAATCGCCCACAACCGATCACAAGAGCTTGGAGAAAAGCCGCCAACAATCTCTCGGCGGTCACTTCCTCCGAACACCACCAAACCGTCTAGCTGCTGTCGAACACCAAGAGTAACAAGCACAAGACCTTCACTTGACCCACTCAAGGCTAGGAAGGTGGATGGATGCACACAAGTCACTCCTAATCACTCTAGGAGGGAAGAACAAGATGAACTCTCTCTAATCTCTCCCTCACTAGCGTCTTGGCTCTCCAAAAGATTTCTCAAGGTGTCACCAGCTGAAACAATGGCCAAGAGTCCCTCTAAGGACCAAGGGGGCAACTATAAATAGTCCCCACCTCCAAAACTAGTCGTTTTTTACTTTTTCTTCTCTCTGCGTAGCCACCGGACTAGTCCGGAGCTCATACCACCGGACCATGCACACTGGTCCTGAGCTCACTCTCGTTTCAAACTCAGGCACCGTCGGACAACTCTGCTTGGTCCGACGCACTGGTCCGACGCTCTGGTCCGGAGCCTCGGTGCTCTCTGAGTGAAAACCTTTCTCTCTTTTACACACCACCGGACCACTCTCCTTGGTCCAGTGCCCTGGTCCGACGCTCTGGTCCGGAGTCAGGGAGCTCTCTGCATAGAACCAAACCCTGTCAAGAGGCGTCGGACTAGCCATCGGACGAACCGTCGGACTAGTCCGGAGCCTTCTGTCTCTCTGAACCAAGCCACCGGACCACTCTCCTATGGTCCGGTGCTTTCGAGACAGGTGCTCCGAAGCTCCTCGAGCTGGAAAAACTGCCTAAGACAGGGACCACCGGACCACTCTCCTTGGTCCGGAGCTCACTTAGCAGAGTGGTCCGGAGCCTCTTTCTCCCTCTTTTTCAACCGTTTTCGCTGAGGTTCCTTAAGGGATTTTGCTCCTACCATTTCTAGGGTTTATCAAGGGCTGAAAACAAGGTCTCTAGGACTAGTTGTGACAAGTGTGCATATACCCACTTTCCTAAACTCTCCTAGGTCAAGCTACTAACCTCATACCCCCCTTTATAGTACGGTCAAAGGAAAAACAAAAGCCCTAGCTATACTTAGTGCCCTTCTCAACCTTATGGCACTAAGAACTAGCCTAGTCTTCGTCGTGTATCTCCATCCTTTGCAACCGAAACGATTTCCATCTTGAGGGCATGAATATCCATTAAGCCCATTCACAATGCATCACTCATGACCTAACATAAATGACTTTGTCTCTGCAAAACACATGTTAGTCATAGTGATCTAGTATTGTCGTTAATCACCTAAACACAAGGGTCCATGATTCTACAGAGAGTAGTCGCCACCGCAAGGGGGGAGCCAGAGGCCGTCGTCGCCATCGCCCTCAGCCCTCCATCACCGATGTTCCCCCTCCCTCCCTCTTCGCCATCTCATCGATAGCTAAAGGTAGTAGGGATTTGTTGATTTTAATAATTTTATCTAGTAGATAAAGTTATTAGGGTTAGTGTTTCTTCGTACTAAATTTTTTGGTATTGCAGTTTTATCTCCTTCTCTTCCTCTCCTGCAATGGTGAATAAAAAGAGTGGAATTGTCTTCTCCATGGCGGCTCCGTTGAGGATGAGGACGACAACTTCGACGTCATCATCTTCATCGACATGACGACATGAAGATTTTTGTTTCTGGATGGTGGCATTAAGGCGGAGATGGTCATGGAATAATTTTCTCCGATCTTTTTTCTATTTTGTTGTGGTTAGATCTGGCCATGATGAAAAACTAAGTCTTCCTTATTTTTTGGTGGCAGAAAAGGAAAAAGGGAGACACAAAAAAGAAGAAAAAGATCCATAATTTCACCTACATTGGTCGTCGTTCTTTGGGCAGTTATTCTCGACCATTTGCCGAGTGTTTGCCTGTGCGGTCATCCATACTACAAAGCGATTAACATGTTAGGGTTTGAGTTGTGCTACTCACAACGTGTTACTAGGGATGCAAAGCGGCAACCCGCGAACCACATATAGGTTTAATTTTGTGGGTTGCTGCTTGAACCCGCAAAAATTAAGTCTATATGTGGGTTCACGGGCTAGTCCACTTGTATCCCTAGTGGTTAATATTTTGTGATGTAGAGTGCTTATAACATATTGATGTACCTACGTCTCATATAATATAATTTTTCTTTCGTCGAAAAAAAGAGCCATGGAGAGAGTAAGCCGCGGCTGTCGGCTGATCCCAATGTTACCTACATTACAATTTTCGGCGCAGGTTATGAGCGGATTTTAGACGTTTCTCTACCAACTTTTTGCTGGCAACTTTTGAAGGCCACCTTTTTTGCCGGTAGATATGTGGGATCCAAGTTTCAGAAGTTTGCTTAAGGTGTCCATGGGAGCCGTGTACCACGACGCCGGTGTTAACCTAGCTAAGGAAGTTTATATTGGGGAGAATTTCATGTTTTCTAGATTTCTTTTTTTAAGGACGATAAGGGATTAATTTGCTATAATTATTAGGCAAAATTTAGCACCTAACACTAAAAGTGATCTCCCATTGTTAGTGGAACCGAAGATAAAGCAATTTGTTAGTGGACACTTTGATTGTCATCAAATTTGCTCCTGAACCCCGCGCCCAAAAAATATTTTTATTTTCTTGCTCTAAGGAGGGAGAACAACGGTGAAATGTCATTTTTGCCCTTGACTCTTTCTTCTTCCTCTACATCTTCTCGGGCTCCTCCAATGCCACCCTACAACGCTCCCCTCCATGGCCCTGCTGGGCTCCCCCTCGCCACTCCGTTGGTCTCCTCCAGCACCGCCACGCCCAGGACCTCCCTTTTTGCCTTCGTGGGTGGGCGTTGTTGATGGTCACTAACACCTAGTAAGACCATCAACACTCTACCCAAAGCCAAGGTAAAAACACAAAAAATACACAAAAATCCTTATTATTCACCCATTTCCACTTGTACTTAGAAAAGTTTTGATTGTAGGAAATTTGTATAAAACTTCACAAAACAAGTGCAAACTAGATGAACTAGAAAAACTAGAAGAACTAGAACTAGACAACTAGAGGGACCTCTGCTTCTACTAGGATGAAGAATTGAAACCCTAGCTTTTGCTTTGTAGGTAGATGATGGTGCCTTTAGGGGGGTCTGCCCCTTTATTTATGGCCCGGTGAGATCAACCGTAACCCTTGAATCAAACTGGCCTTGACATATGATGAAGATGCATCCTAGGAGGCGGTGGAGGAAGATTCAGAAGCCGGAGGCGAGGCGGCTCGGGGGCAGGCCGGGCGGCGCCTCGGCTCCTGCTTCTTTCTCGCGGTCTCTGGTGTCTTCTAGAATCTTCTAGTGCTAGTTTCCGATCGGTTTGCGTAAGGAGACGTATCGTGGTGGGATTCTCCCCTCTGTAGATCCTATTTTAGTCCCTGAAAAATATAGTTTAACCAAAGTTGTGGAATTCTGTCAGTTTAACCCCTCAAATATATGGAGGGTGATGGTTTCGGTATGTTCTTGAGTCTTCCTAAGTTGAATTCTGTTGCGATGTTGATATCTTTATTATCGGGGCTCCAAATATAGCAAGTGATAGGTCCGTTTCGATCGGCTCGACGAGCTCTTCACAATGATGTACTCCAATTTCTTATTTGAGGTACTTTTATATAGTGAAACTTGAATATCATATAAAACAAGTGAGAACACAACAACTCGTGGAACTCGTTAGAATCAAACCTTACAACTATACTTTATAATTTATTTCTTATATTTCATGCAATAGTTGATGGTTATAATTGGAGTTTAGTGGCCATCAACACTTAGGCATAATCAACGACATGCAGAACCGCGAATGAGGTGGAAAAAGGAATAAGAGGTTTTACCCTACCTGAACTAAAATTATGTGTATAGCAGCATTTCAATAGACTCAAATGATCGAAATGGCAAAATCCTGAGAGAGATGTGAAGAAAGAAACGAGACTTTACGTTTCGGACACTAGCATTAGGGGCCAAACGGGTTTCATTCATGGAACATTTGGTTTCATTTCTTAAATCTTAATTCACTCATACTCCTCCCGTCCCGGATTAAAAAATGTTTTAGAAGTTGTCACAAATACCAAGGTGGATAGAAAAAGACTCTAAAATCCTATGAAATCTTGCATGCGACGGAAAGCCTCCTTCCACACCATCTTTTTTTTTTATTCATAGTGGACGATAACAGGTGATGAATGACTGGTGTCCTACGCTAATACGTCTTCCTTTCTATTACTTTTTTCGAATGCTAGCACGACCATTGTTATAAGACAAAGGGAGTATAGCTCTTTGGATGACATCAACTTAGAATGACACTATGTTTCATTTTCAACTTAAATCTATGCATTGGATGACATGGCACTAGAGTAACTTTGGATGAGAACTTTGAAAACAATGAGACTTCTTCACACCTAGTCGAGGTTTCAAATGAGGGGTTTAAACTGGCAAATGGAATGTCATCCGGGCCCTATTTCTAAACCCAAGACATATCAAGCGGAGAAAAACAAATAAAAATTAAAAAGTTTGGTGTGAGTCGAGGAGAGAGAGGCCTCCGGAATTAATCGCCAGCCACATCCGCCGCCGGCGATGTCTCCGTCCGCCGACGCCGCCGGGCCGGCGTCCTCCGCCTCGGCGCCCCCGCTCGCGCCCCTCATCGCCGCGCAGCTCAACTACCTCCTCTCGCACTCCAAGCTTCCCATCAGGGTATGCGCTCCCCTTCATCCACGCTCTTCGCCTCTTCCCCGCTCTTCGCCTCTTCCCCGCCTTCGCCGTCTCACTTCGCTCGCTTGCAGGTGGGACAGATCTGGTCCGGCTGCCGCAACGGCAGCCCTGCTGATCGGTTCACGCTCGCCATCCCCTTCTGCCTCGACTATGTCCACTGTAACTTACTCTCGCTCGAGCGCTCTAATGGCACTAGGGTTTGGAATTGTAGCTCAGATTCTGCTACCGCAGGGGATTTCGTGTACAATGCGCTGTCTCCTAAGGTGGCGCCCGACGTGTTGTTCGGGCCGGAGGACGAGAGGTTCCAGCCGCTGGTCGATTATGCCGTGGCTGGAAATGGCGATAAGAGCTGCTTGGCGCGTTGGGATTGCCGCGCCCCCGAGGGGCTCCTTGCCCTCGTACAGGAGCTCCGGTGAGGTTCATCTTGCTTCTCTAGCTGTCTATGCTTATGGTGTGATCATCATTGCCTGTTTCTAGTTGGGGTGGTGGTAGTACTATTTTCTGACTGAGGATTGGAAACATGGGAAGATGGTTTGACCATGTCTATGAATAGAGAGCACTGGGTAGGGATGAATGCTGGTGTCTTTGTTTTCTGTCAGAGCCAGGATTGAATGGATGCTTGATCTGTCTACTTTATTTTTCAACTTTAGTCTGAGGCGGGTTTGTGGTTTGGAAGAAATTGATATCATGAGATGTTCTTGTTGGTGGCAAAAGCGCATTGAGCTACTCATGTTACTTTTGGTGCTAAGCTTTCTTTTGATAACTGTTTAATTCTGATTTTGATTGGCGCAGAGAATTGTACATTGAATACCAAAAGAAGCGGGTTCACATGGTGGATGACGCAAGAGTGGCGTTTGAACTAAGCACTGTTATCTCTAAGGAGGTAACGTCATAACGGTCACTTCCACAGTTGCCCATTTGGTGACGTTAAGATATTAGATTAGTATGGCACACGTGCAGATTTATGCTTTTAGATTTTATTCTTATTACATCAGCCTTTATATGGTATGGCTGCAGTATAGTGAGAAACAAACAGGGTCTTAAGTATGTGCTGAAGGTTGAGTGACCTGAATGACTTATTACCAACTGCTTTTCCCAATTAGCTCAATTTTCTTAATGAATACATTTGTTGAGAAATGACCTTTTGAAATTATGTCATGACAGGGGATTGAAGTCTGCATGGTACCTTCTGCTGATAGGGTAAGTTTACAATTTCTACATTTTTTTGTTGTTGTGAAAATTGACATCTATGCTCACCTCATATTGCTGTATTTTGTAGCCAGATGAGGTGAAATTTGCTGTACCACTTCTGGACTCTGATTTTGACTTTGCCAAACTGGTGCCAGGATGTCCTTGGAGATTACCTCAAAAGATCCATCTCCAGGTTAATCTCTAAAATCACTGGTTCCACAGACCTAGACATGAACATTTGATAATAGTAGCACTATTCATGATGAATTGTTGCCTTGTTGATAAATGTTATATCAGCAAACTCTCATCTAGTTAGTCCTGCTGAAACTTCACATTATGATTAAAATTTGCAATGCCATTGAAATCTTTTAGACTATTTATCTGATAGTGTCTACTTGGCATGTTCTCCAACCAAATTATGCACCGAGGAGGATCAAGACGATCACTCTACTACCGGCAGTTTCAGAATGTTTCCATTGACTTTTGTGCACAATGCACTGAGTTTGCCACCTTTTGCATGTTAGACTGACCAGAGCACTGTATCACTGATAAAAAAGTATGGAATTGAAAAAAAAGGATTTCACAAGCAACAACCTTATTGTTGCATTTAGATGTTATCTTGACATAGGTGAGGTTTCATTCATATGTTCAACTAGAAGTATTAATTTGAATTTATTGTTGCATTTAAATGTTCTCTTTACATAGGTGAGGTTTCATTCAATTAGAAGTATTCATTTGAATTTTACATGCAAACAAACTGAGAAACCCCCAGCATAACTCTCCAAGTAGTGACAGACACATATTGGCACACATATAACGGCGTCCACAATGGGAGGATAAGAGGAAGTAGTAACGCTGTGCTGCTGGTAAAATACATTGTGAAGGGTATGAGGGGAGCGGGTAATAGCGATTGTTGGCAGTAGGGGTACACCCCAATGTATTTAGTTTTTTGGTTGTCAGTTTTCAGTTTTTGATTCTATAGTTTGGCAAGGCAATGGAATATATGAGTTTCTATTGCGAATTTGAAAAATATGTTGCTTGTTTCTTGTGCAGGTCATTTTTCCAATCAGTAGGAGTTCTAGTTACTCTTCTATGCCTTCTGCTCCACGACTCAAACTAATCTCAACACCAGATTTGAAGTCACTTCTCTCAGTTGAAGATGTGAAACTCCTTCCATGGTCAAATGGGATGTAAGTTAACTTGCCACACCACTAGATGGAGATTGTCACTCCTGTCTTATCCTGTTGCACATCATGTTGCGAAACATAACATAAACCCTAAACACTCTTGTTATGTCCTTATATGTTTTCGTTTATTAGAATTTTAGAACATTTCTTAAAACGACACAAATAACCTTGTAACTGATGAACCCTCCTTGGTCTATCATATGTAGGTGCTTGGCGGAGTATCTTCCTGCTTTAGAAGATAGTCTTAACGGTCTGGTAAGCTGTGCTGTTGTTGTTTTGCATTTTTTTGTGCAATTTTCATGTCAATGCCATGCATGTAAGATATATCATGGGAGTTGGGGCTTGCAGAATGTTAACTGGTTATTTGGTTCAGTTGCATTAAATTTGTGTCTTTGTTGTGACTATGTTTGAAATGGGGGTGGGGGGGGGGACACAACATAAGGAACAATGGAGGAGGAAAACACAGTAGGCCCTATACTATTATTTGGATGATAGCTTTAAGCCTTTGACTGCATTTGCATGTGCTTTTCTTGCTGTCTTGTTTGTTGCATCTCGCCCTCTGTTTGTAGTTCTTCAACTGCTTTGTTGTATAAAAACTATGGACGTTTCATTTATCAAAGGATGCTATTCAAGCATTTATTATTTTTATTAATTAAGCATGCATGGTTGCCATGATGCCCAGAGAGAGGGAGTCTTAAATCCTATCATAATGACTTTTCTCTCTCTCTCAAACTCCTTCCTGTGAGCTCCTTTATTGGGCAGTGACTCCGGCCTGTGATGATGCCCAAAGCTTCTCTGATCACCACTGCCTGACTTGGCACATAGTTTTTGCCTAGCTGATAATTGTGTGATGTCATGAAAGCCCATAAAGCAGGGGATTATCTTTGTATAATTTTAGTGGCACCTTTTGTTCCTTACATTTTTCTAATTATACTGTAGCTTGTAGAGGCATCGGCTTCAATTGGTTCCAGAAGACGATTTATTGAGGCACTAGCTCCTACCTTTGGGAGACCATTAGAGGCTGATCCGGTACTAATTTAGTATTGTTTTCCCTTACATAATCATGCATTTTAACAAGTCTACTAATTATACATCTGCGCATCAGATTTTTTGCAGGAGGGCTACAGTTCTTTCCATTTCTGGAATTTTCACATTTCTGGTATGATACAGAATGCTTGAACCTGGGCCCTCTCTGTTTTTTTGTCTTCCATGCCATGGCGTTAGTAAAAAAAACAGGGGGATTTTCCTCTGGACTTGTGTTCCCCCTTTGCACAAAGCAGAGACTTCAAATCATTTACATTTTATGGATTTTCAAGCACTTTAAACTGACCACTTTAATGCATAAACAATCAAGGAAACAAAACCTGGCACCTGAGAATGAAAAGGATCATGCAACCAGAAACATGCTAATTCTCAAGGAAGAGCACCATAATGCTGTATGTCGTATTTGGTCACCAACTTTCAGAATGTTGGCGATGGTGCAATTCCCACAATTCTTATTTTGAAATAATAAAAAAGCTGTAGATTTGTGAAGTATGTTTTCCCTTTATTTTCTCTCGACTTGTCATATTCCTAACTGCTGAATGTCACATTTTGAATAAAGCATGCTTTCTGTAATTCAATGGATCTTTCTTTCTTTCTTGACAATTTGCATTATCATTTTTATTGTTTTATATAGCCTTGCCTTATAATCTTGAATTAGTTCATTATCAAGTGACACGATTGCAATGTGATGCTGCAGGTTCACTTTGGCATCCCCCTTCAATTCCCAAAGCAACAACCTGTCCTCACATTGCAGAGCTCTCAGGTTATGTTTATTTGTAATTACATTGTTATTGGCTGATCAGAGGTTTCACTTTTAAGTTTTTCCTGTTCCATTTCACCACCATTTGTTGTTATGCTTGATTGTTCTGAATCTGAAAATGAACACAAGACGGTGCAAACATGTAGTTTGACATATCATGAAATTACTCTGCTGCACATGTTAGGCGAGCCGCCTTGGAAGTTAAGCTGGTCGTCAGTAGCTTGGCCAAAGTTGTAATCTATTGTTCTTTTCTAGATGTATGTACTAGGTGATAAGAGCAGCAGGGTCGCATAGGTATCGTTTTTTTTACCAATTAGATTCTATTAACTTATTAAGCAAATGATGAAAATCATCACTATATAAGCCTCTCCCTAGAATGGTTTTCAGACATTAACTTGGTGCTCCTTGACGCATGCCTATCTGATTCCTCTGCAGCACTGTAATGCCGATGGGACACCTATTATATCGCCTCCGATAAATGACTATCCCTGGAGTCCTAGATGGGATCAGGCAGAAATGGTTGAACGCATCTAGTAAGTCTATGGTCTATCCCTTTAATCATCTATGCTGCCTCTCAAGAATACAGTTTTGAGATCCTATCAAATTTTGCAGCGACTTTCTGACCGATGAGTGCCAAAATTTTAAGAAGTTCTGCAGCGATGCTATCACTCAGCAGAAGTAGCTGCAATCTCTGTGCAGCAGAGAGCCCTTGTGCTGATTTTCACAGGAACAACCTTTCTTAATTCTCAGAAAGCGGACACATCTGTGTCTGCTCCAAGTCTCCAACCGTGTTGATTGACTGGTGGTCATAAGCTGTTTTCTTTCCTCATGTGAGAGGGGGTGGGGGTCAGTGAGGCAACCTCAGGCGTTAGCGATGGGCGTAACCAAGCCGGACAAGTGGACAAGAAGACACAGCTTGGTGGCACTGTTGGTTGTTTACGATTTCGTACCCCTATGTAAGCTGCACACATGATGACTGTTTGGGATGTGGTATAGATGAATGCAATCCAGTTCTTTGTACTTGCCTTGTAAATACTGTATGATAGATGACAATCCCTACCTCCATTGCATTCTCCTCTGTAAAGTACTAACACCTGTGGCCGAGTTACATCCCTCCGTTCCGTTTTCAAATCAACCTACACAGATTTAATCAAATATAGAAAAAAAATTGTTTAGATGTATAAATCAACCCCTATGATACATAATAATTAGTATCAATAGTTAAATCTATTTTTACAATAAATTTATTTAGATGTATAAATGTTGCTAGTATTTTCTAAGGGGAGTGCGATCAAATTGTTTGTGTTTCTTCTAATTTTGCCTGCATACCACGATAGGTACAAATTTGTGCTAATGCAACGTCGGTCAATCAGCGCAGCGGAGACAAAGGTAAGCGCAACGCGCCATCAGCCGCTGCGGATTGGACGGACAAGATGCGTCCAGGTGTCGTCATCATAGAGAATGTAAAGGCGGCGGCCGAGGGCACTAAACCCTAGTGACACTATTCATAAATAAATACCGCCCGCCGCCGCCGCCGCCGCCGGGGCCATCCCATCTCATGTCGTCGTCCCAATCCGCCGCAGCCGCCAACAAAAAAAAATGTTTGTTTTCGGAGACCTCGAAGGTTCCACCATATGCCCGCCCACTTGCGTTATTTTTACAGTAGTAGTTCGAAAAACTTCGTGTGGCAGGCCTGTTTTAATGCGGATTTTGTTTGCCTATTTCGATTTCTTCCTTGGGAGTCGGGGACTCGGGGTTGATTGTGATTGGATTTGGGTTGGTGGGGGATGCCGGGGGGCAGGCAGATGACGACATGTGAATCCTGCTTACGAAGCAGAAGCTGCCTCCACGAAGAGGCACGCCATGTTGCTCGTCTTCCATGACTCTGATGCCTGCCCTGCCCTGCCTCGCCCTGTCGTACCTTAATGGATCTTCTAGGAATTTGGCCTGCAGCACCGTCCAAGTTTTACTTGGTTACCGAAGAGATTATGTGTTTGGTAATGTGTGAATTGGATTTTAGTTGGAGGGGGGACCTATCTGAGGCAGATGACGACATTGTATATCCTGCTTGAGTTGCAGAAGCTGTGCCTCCGAGAGGCTAGCCGTGTTGCTCGTCTTCCATGACTCTGATGCCTCCTCGTACCCTCCAACCAATGCATTCTATTCATTTTTTTTAAAAAAAAAATCTGATGATGATTTTAAGAGTTTATTTGTTATTGGTTGCTGATGGTATTGACAGTTCGACTTGTGAAGTTCTGAGAATTCGTCCATGATACAAGAAAAAGTTCATGCGTCTGCAATGAATATCAATCATTCATCCTGAATTTTCGTTGAAAAGTAATGCTGAAGAACGGGTCATTATATATAAAAGGATGCTGAATACTCCAGTTTCGTGTGCATGAATTGTTGTCTATAAATGCCGCTGGAATTGAAGAATTGGGACTTGGGTTCTACCGTTCTTCCATTTTTAAAAAAGAAAACGCTCTCTACATATAAGCATGTGGAGCTGAAAGCCAAACGTGGCAAACTTCTCAGAAATTGCATAGACGTGTGCACTGGTTCTCCCTTAGAATAATTCTGGGCACAGAATTGCCCATTCCGGAGGAAGTGAACGAGATTTAACCACCTTCCAATCCCTTTTAAACCGAACTAGTCCCAAATGGTGAGACTCCCACAGTCGAAGCTACAGCTGTTGTTTATCCCCCTCAACGAATTGATCGCCAATTGGATTCGAATCTAATTGCAAATGGAATTTGCAGCACTCGACCCTGGACGATCAAGGCTGCACATTTCTGAAGATTATAGATTTAACTATCCAAACACTCCAACAGAGGGAGTATGATGGTTTGTACGAAGAAATGGACTGTCTTTTAAATTCTGCAAAAAATTCTGAAGGCTGCAAGTGAGTATTGCCAAACTGTAGGTTCACAAAGCTCCAGCCTAGTCTCGGACCACAAAAGGACGGTACAGGAACAGGTGTTACAAGTTTTCTTCGTGATCCAAAGAAAGAACACACGAATAAGTCTTCAGTTGCATTTTTTTTCTCTGAGATTTGAATATTCTATGTACTAAAGACGGTCTTTGAGCAAAAGCCAAAAAAAAAAAACTTTATGTTATGGTTGGCATGAACATTTCCACAGCCAAGAGTAGAAAGCAGGAACTGAAGCATCGCCAATTAGCGAACGGTGCCCTCTTTGAAAAGAAAAGATGCCCTCGTCGGCCAGATGGAGCCCTAAATCTACAAGAAGGCCAGGGGAACGCAAAGGCCCAAAATCCCAACTTTAGAGCTATTTGTTTCTTCGACAGCAGTAATGCAGTGTCCCATAAATACCATTTTTTTAAAAAAAAAAACGTACTTCTCCTGCTAACTCAAACGCAGATTGGAATTTAAAATTTCACAATTTCTTCAAACAGTCGGATATCTTTTTTTTTTCTGTGACGACGCACATTTTAGTAAATCGTAACTTTTTCATTCCGTTCCGGTGAAAACAAAATCTACCTACATTATTTCATTATAAATAAAAGAGTGAGTAAATTGAAAACTCTTTGGACCAAAAAAATCTCTACCCACCACATACACAATCTCTGCGTGTGTTTGATGAACGATAGATATCGTGGCCGACTCAAGCAAGACTGTCGCAACCAGCCCGCCCAAGTGCAGATGACTAGAAGGTCACTTAAGCCAGACTCTCACATAGTAATCTTCAAACGTATGCATGATAAGCCTAACTCTGGATCAAGAGTTTTTTTTTTCTATATGAAATAATATGTTATATAAGCTATCTCGTCAGAGTTGCCCATAAAAATCAGTACAAAGACCACAATATAAGCATAAAGCATCCAAATAGGAGCAAATAAAGATCCAAATAGCACCTCATTGTTAGCGCTAGTGGATTCAAACAGGTCATTACCTGTTCAAGTTAAGAAAACAGCCGTTGGTAGGCCTATTTCCTACCCGTGTGCTTATTGAGGTCATCCTAGTCTTTTACCGTGCGTTTGGTTTGAGGATTGGGTGGGATATCCCGGGTCGGACCCAGATAGCATGTTGTTTGGTTTGTGAGTTGGGTGGAACTGGGTTGACGCGGGTTGGAATATTCCCCTCATATTCGGGTTCACCCCGTCCCTCCAAATCAAGGGGACCGTGTTGGTCGGCGCGGGGCAGAGCTGCGAGCGGCGTGGCGAGTGCGGGCGGGTGCCGAGCGGCGCGGCAGCGCACGGCGGAGTCGCGGGTGCCGAGCCGCGAGGCGTGCGACGGGGCGGGGCGCGCTCGCCGTTGCAGGGCGAGGCCGCCGGGGCGCGTCGCGGCCGGGAAGGCTGGGGTGCTGCCACCGGGTCGGGGCAAGGCCATGGGGGCGAGGTGCGCTAGCAAGCCATCAGATGGGAGGAAGAAGGAGATGTCACTGACAAGCAGGACCCACGTGTCAATGATCCAACCCATTTCAGCTCATTCTCACAACCAAACATGGAACTGGAACCAACTCTATCCTTCAAACCAAACAAGTAATGGGTTCAACCCAACCCATAAAACTGGGTTGGGTCCAACCCATTCCGCATCGTCCTCAAACCAAACACACGGTTAGTCAGTGAAGAAAGTACTCAAGTCTGTACATTGAGTTCAGCCTGACAAAAAAGGAAAACCGTTTGCAATAATACACTTGCTGACTTTGCAGTAACGTTTGAGATGATCGACTTGCTGGCTTCGCCTAATGCAATGCGTGACGCGACAATGCCAAACGATGGAGAAAAAGCACAAGGATAATGCATAAAACATTCAGCTACACGACCCAACAAAGAAAAATCCTGGGGTGGTCATCACAGAAATGCAAGACAACGAATATGATCAGAAATCCCAGCGACAACAGCATATACCTTTTTTTTTAACAAAATTTTTGTTTGAAGAAAAGATCCATGTAAAGTACACAAGGTCGAAAATGGTGTCAACAAAAGATGTTCGACCACGAAACTACATTTTTCAGCACCTCCTTACGCAATCTATCTTTCTGCATAAGTCACTTGTGAAGGGCTACCCCTCATTCTTCTAGATCCTCGAAGGATTAACTAGTCGCGAGAACCTCAGGTCTGCTTCTTCTTGGATTTGCTTCTCTGCGCAAACGAAGTGCCCTGCAAGATAAAGAGTGAAGGCGTGTTAGCTCTTGGCATTGGTCTCATTTCCAGAAAGAAGTTTTTACCCCAGCTGGCCAGCTTAGTGAGCAGTAACATACCTCCAGCCACTCATCCATGTTGGCATCAGTCGTTCCAGTTCCGAGCTCCACCTTGGGGGCCTTCTTCGTTTTCTACAACCAAGAAACAAGTCATTTAAAAAAAACTCAAGAGTTTGTGTATTGATTGGTGCCAAAAAAAAGTTGATGATATCTAACTAAGCAAATTATGCACCACACGGCATTAGTGTATGATTTCCAGTCTGTGTATGATTACCACTTCAAAGAAAACTTTTGACTACTTGAATATACTGGGATTCAGGTAAACCACAAAGAAACAGCCTGAATTTCCACCTCACTATGGTTTATTGAATGCTGGACAGATTATATTTACTGAAGAACGGTACAAATGACCCTAAGAAATTTAGAACACAGGCTCACCTTCGAGAGCTGCTGAACCTGACCATAAGCCCACAGTCCAAAGAGACCAAGAAGTGCAATTCCAAGGGTGATGAGGAACACAGACTCAACACTGAGTAAGCCTCCAGCCTCAACAACCTCGACAGTGCCATTGTAGAATACATTCTGGTAAGGGTGCTGGTCAATCTCATACACTATGTAACCAACCAGATCATAGGCTCCAGGCTGCAAGGGCACAAAGCATTAGATATTCATGGCAACAGAAACTTATGCATTGAAGGTAAAAGAAACATGAATATGTGAAATGAAATGTTTCAAAGGTAAAAGAAAATTTAACACACCTGCAAGAACTTGCTCACAACGAATTTATAGGGGAAGGTTGCTTGTACAGAAACAGGAACTGATGCATTGAAGAAATTCTGTAGAAAAAAGGGTGATCAAAA
The DNA here is from genome assembly GCA_022036555.1 of Microstegium vimineum. NCBI lineage: Eukaryota > Viridiplantae > Streptophyta > Magnoliopsida > Poales > Poaceae > Microstegium > Microstegium vimineum. Next base: position 51,483,672 of record CM039126.1, on the reverse strand, counting down.
GTTGTTAATGCCATTTAAAAAGGTGCCACGGTTACTTCAGCAAGAATAAAAGGTGATAAACAATAAGAAGACTAATTTTATTTCCTCACCTGAACAGTAAGGTTCTGGCCATACATACGATGGTCAAAAGGAAGATGGAGAGTTGAATGAACAGCAACAACATTCAAAGTTGTTTCACCTGTAACCACAGTGTAAGCAAAGGATGTAAGCGTACACATGAATTAGCATGACAACGAAATAGTGAAGGCGATAAAAGCTAAGTCCACAGTACCCAAAAAAAAGTGGGAGGAGACAGGTTGCTAAGATACTGCGACATTAACTATGGACACCATCATAACCATGCCTACATTTTGATTACATGGATCGTGGTGTTTCTTCTAGCCACAAATGAATATGTGGTAAACCTAATCTGACCAAGTAAAAGTGAAAGTATCCAGTTAAATTTGGGATGAACAGTATAGAAACATCCATCGGACAAAAATCAAACGGGTCTGTGAAGGGCCAACCATGCCTTGCAATCTATGTTCTCCATTTAGTTCAACTACAACCAAGTTTCTTTCAATGGTGACAACAAACATGAATACATGATGATTAACACAAAACTAGTAATATACAAACTAGCTGGCCAACATTGAATAACTGAATCAATTTCAGACCCTCATGCTACGGCAAATGGAAATTAACATGAACTTGCACTGAGTGAATAAACAAATTCTGCACTTAACAAAACAGCCAAGCTCACTGCTAATTCTATATTAAACACTGAATTGCTGCAATGAAAGCAGCAACAAAGCCTTTTGGTCTCAATCAAGTTGGAGTAGACTAGAGATGGGACTCGACATGAGCCACCAGCAAAAAGGAAAAGTTGTATAGTACATAAAAGGGAACTAATGCCAATTTGCAATAGAAAGAGAAACGAAAGAAAAAAAAATGGGAGGGCAAATTATGATTACCGTCATTTTGCAGACCAACCAGTAATTCAGTTTCTTCACCTGCTGGTACAACTGCAACAAAATAAAAACAGGTAGGCATTATTGGTTACTGTGATCATGAGATTTGACTATATATATAATTAAAGGAACATCACATACTACACATATTCATGGTTTCCAGTTTTGAGTTCATCGCAAGTGATAAATACAGAGACCATGGTGAACTATAAGATAACAAACAAATAATGCATGCTACTTGAAAGTATACTCACTTTTGCCAGCATTTTTGGGGAAGATGACTACTGTCTCCACACCAGGAGCAGGGCTTAAAGGTCCATCACTGGAAACCTGTGTATCATCACCCACAATACCTAGATCAGCCCCTTCAACAACCTCAGCTGCAGCAGCATCTTCCTCCGATTCAGCTCTAGCAACTGTACAAAGGGGAGGAAAGCTCAATTCAGTGCAAAAGACATGGTAAGGAAGAGTGCATGCGGAATTGTACCAACTGTGGAAATGGACAACATGAGACATTTGTAAACAAGATACAGAAGATAAAACACACACTATTTGCCAATTCAATAGAATGTTGAGTTGAGCAACAGGACAAAGTGTAATTGCAGAGACAGAGCAGCTTTTAACATCAGCAATATAAGACCATTATTGCAAAAAAAAAAAACGGTTAATGATAGAACACAGAGGGAGAACTTATCCTATAGCTGATTAAAAGACATGTGGTGCAAGCAGTTCACCATGATGAGTGCTAGAAATTTAAACCCATGCTACTCACTTTAATTGCCTAATGTGAACGGTGACTGCAGCTTCTACTTTCATAAGCATTTGTTAGTCACATGGGGTTACTAAAAGGCACTGATGTTGTATTTTAAAAATTTTACCTACCGATGAAAAATTACAGTCTGAGACAGCAATGAAATCTTATCGAGAAATTTCGGGAAATTCCAATAACATCCAATCCCCAGACGATTAGCTAGCAACATGCAAAGCACAGATTCACCTAATTGAGGAAGCCAGCATCACATAAACTCCGCCCAAAACTCTGCCAACTAACGCTAACAAAGACCCCCAAACCCGTCGCATCTAGGACCCCACCCCCACCCCGCTCTGTACATACATCCGACCAACGCGTCCAAACCCCTTCAAAACCACCGATCTACACGCAAAACCGAGCACGCCCCCGCAAGTCCCAATCCGCCGCCGCAGCCCAGCCGAGCCCGATCACCTCCATTTCCTTCGCCGCAGCACTACGGAGAAGCGGTGCGCACAGATCTAGCGCTGAATTCACGACTCGCGGGGGCGGATCTGAGTGGCGGGAAGCGAAGGAGCACAGAGAAGGGAAGCGTCACCGCTGCTTTTACCTCGGCGGCGAAGGGGGAGGCGGCGAGGAGGAAGGCGAGGAGGAGCGCGGCGAGCCAAACCCTAGTCGCCATGGCTGGACGACCGGCGCAGATCGGATCGGATCGGATCGCGCTTGTCTGTGCTTGCGTTGCGTGCTCGGAGGGGTGGGCGTGCGCTGCGCTGCGCGGCGCGGGTCACAAGTAATTGTAGCCGCCTAGGCCTAGCAGAACAGGACAGGAGGCAGGAGGAGGAGCCAGTCGCCGCGTCAGCTCACACAACGAGGTCCACGCACGCACTTGGATGAAGCCGTCGCAGACAGACAGCTGCTGTTTGAGTTTATTTGGCAGCACATTCAGGCACTGTTCAGAACACGATTTTGTTTTTCTCCGTTCATGGTTATTTTTCGAACTTAAACGGATTCTCCTGTATATGAAATTCATGCACGATTTCTATGAAATCTTGTGTCCAAACAGGGGTTTGTGTTCCTAATAATGCTGTCACCAGGTCATCATCGTGTACTCCTATTTTGTACGGCTTCCGAAAAAAAAAACATCTTCTAAATAGAGTAAAATAAAAAATACAATCAAGATAGAAGTGGTCTAACCTAGTTTATGTTTTAGGCTCGTTTAGATGCTCAAATATCTATGTTAATTCATGTGTGTTGGAAAATTTCACAACAAACCACTTCAAACCAGTCAGGTTGCGAAGTTAGACAGAAGATGGCATCCGGTATTCTACACGCCTTGTTCATCATCGTGAAAAAAATATATGTCAGAGTTACAGTTCAGGAGAGCAGCACACCTAAAGAAACAATTGTTTGCACCAAGAATTACAGCCATGGAACTCAGGCGGTGGCATGAGTTGTATCCCGCGGCATCTCTTCTTTCTTTCTTCTTTCTCTATCACAACAATCAACAATGTAACTGTAATTTGTAAGGTACATCAGTAGGGCGAGGGCAGCGACCTGCCTGCCTGCCTCAGGTCCATCGCCTGCTAGTTGTGGTGATTCAGCGCCATAAACTTGCACTGCTCACTCATCGCCTGGAGCTGCGCCTCCTTCTTGTCAAGCATAGCGCGTAGCCTCACATTCTCCTCCATCACTTTCTGAACTTCAACTTCTTTCTGAGCTTTCTCACTCTCAAGCTGGTTAGTCTTGGCTACTAGTCTGTTCATTGAGACAAGGAACTCAATGTCAGAAAGAGTACAGTTAAAGAGTTTAAATTTTGGATGCTATGTAGCAGGATATAAGCAGGATATAAACAGACTTGCCTTGCCAACTGCTAAACAGACTTGACTTGGTAAAGTAAAGACTAACAGTTTGGAAGACTAGCCAAAGTACGAAAGCATGTTCTCCATTATAACTAGGAATGTGTTCATGCACATGCAGATGCAGCAATACCAAGGACCTTGCTTTCATGAGGTTTAGAGGTGGAGCATTTCACCAGACTTCTCTGGAAAATTTATGACCACAACAAACTAACTACACCTGTATCAACCACCAAAAACAAACAAGGAAAAGAAGAAAATAGACACAAGACAATGAAGAAGCATATAATATTTTCTTTCTTATCCCGTAGAATGCGACTTCTAATACTATTTTTTTCCGCCTTTCATATACATTTTCTCAACTAGATGACCAGCTGTGCAAGTTTTCAAGTAGCAGGAAGCTTATTAAATGTAAGATCAGAAACTGAAATCTATCAGGTTCAGAAAGCAGTAGTTTTGTATTGCATCCAGATGCAGACAGGTAAAGGCAGATTGTTAGACTATCATTCAAATTTGCATGCCTTTAGGTGTGCATCTTCTTGATCCTTGAACTAGTACATTTTCAAAATGTGGAGCAATCCTGTTATGATAAAAGAGAATGTGGAGCACGAAGAACTGGGTGTGCTACTGCTACCACATTACCTTATTTTAATACCATATTTTCTGGGTGCTGACTGCTGACGATCAAATCGAAGAGTATCAATTTTATCCAAAGATTCAATGATAGTTAATCAGACCCAGTACAAGCAGCAACATTTAACAAAGTCTCACAAAACAAAATAGCATTTGAAATGATGAACCATGGAGAAAATTATGAGGGCTGTGAAGCAGAGAAGCAAGCTGAAGATGTTTTGAGTTCTATGCCCATAGAGTATAGAAAATATTTGTTACTTAGAAAATTATAGGGCAAAGTTGCGCCCTATGGGTGGCTGGAAGAGCTCATGCCACACATAGATTATTAGACAAAAGAATTAGATACCCATTTATCATTGTGGATGTGGAAAAAACTACAGTTCATGCAGTGTCATTGCGGTTTCTCCTAAACTTCATCAGGCCTAGGGTCACTATTGTGTCAAAGAATGGAACTGTGAAACCACACTGTGTAGCAGCTGCATCATACCCAAATCCTATAATGGCAATGTTTTTGAATTATATGTAATGAAAGAGTAGACACTTCAATGTTCAAACTTTACTAAACGAAAAATGAGACGGAATAATTTTAAGCCATCCAACCAGACCGTTTCTTCAAACTCTTGATTGCTCTCTCCCAGTAAAATGGAACTTTGGCAATGAACTCATAAAAATAACGAATAACTAAACACAGCTTGATGGTTGCAAAATTACCTGTCAAAGAGTTTCTCCATTGTTTCAAATTGCTTTTCTGATGAGAGAAGAGTTTCTCTGACACTAACCAGAGTGCTAACATAAGTTCTCAGCGACTCGAAATCCTGCTTTACCCGACTAAGCTCCTGCTCATTTTCAACGGCGCGCTGTCTCTGCCGAGTGGTCTCCAGAACCATATCCTCAACCCTTTGCCTCATATCATTCAACATCCCATTCGTACCAACCGCAAACTTCTCCATCTCCTCGACCTTGGCAGACATAGTCTCGACCTGCAACGTCTTCCTCCTGATCTCCTCCAACCCCATCCTCACCTTCTCTTTCTCGTTAGCGGCCGCGGACTCAGCCACAATCACCCTCTTCACAAGCGACTCCATGACATCCGTCACCACACGGATGGACTTGAGAATGTCATCCACATCCACATCCCCTCCAGCGGCGTCGCCATGCTCAGGACGAACACCACCCTCCGCCGCCGCCGCTGTCTCGACACCAGAACCTCCCCCGCAGGGCGCGGGCGCAGGCTCGGCGCTGCCCTTGGGCCAGTCCGCCAGCGGCACCCCGTGGCGGTCGACGTACCCGACGCCCTCCTGCTGCCTGATCCCGCAGGAGGTGTGCGCGAGGTGCGGTATCGCCATGATCCTCGCCTTGGACTTGAGGTACGCCAGCAGCGTGGCGATGGTCTTCACCCTGCGGCACAGGTGGTCGAGCTCCCTCCGTGAGTCCCCCTCGGAGCACCGCATCCCGACCTTCACCTCTACCAGCCGCTCCCGCAGCGCGTCCACCTGGGACTGCTGCTGCCGCAGCTCCTCCCGCCATTCGATCTCCCCGGCCGGGACATCGCTCCGATCGGGAGCGGCGGGCTGCTCCATGGATTTGACACCGCCTGGAAATCAATGGGGGGAAAAGCAGACGCGGACGCGCTTGGAATCAAATCGAGAGCATAAACGGATCTGCGCGCGACGAATTTTGACCCGGCGAGCGTGAATTCGCAAGGGGAACGGGAGGAATTCATCGTGGGGGGTGGTGGCGTACCTTCCGACCGGAGGCGTGAGCCGTGAGCTCGCGGTCGCCGGCGGCGGATCGGGTGGGCGCCGGCGCCGCTGCGGCGGCCTTTGGAACGCCTTGGCTTTCTTCGCGCTGGGGACCTGGGGCTCAGCGGCTTCGCAACGCTAGTTGCTGTTGCTCCTCGTCGTCATCAGCTCATTGCCTTTCCCCTTCCTTCGCTCACTCACCCACCCACCCTCCTGATTCTGATTGGGTTTTGCTTTGCTTCCTTGTTCCTTCTCTTTTCTGTGGATGAAAATTCAGTTTGCTTTCATTGGCTCTCTTCGATTATCAGGAGAGGTGGCTACGTCACCCTCTGAACCCTTGTGGGCCTTATGATGATGATATTTAGTGATGGGCTTTTGTGGACGCATTCATGGGTTTTGTTTACATGCATAGTCATCACGAAATTGTGCCCACGGAAAAAAAAAATCAAAATGGAACACAATGGGAAATATTATTCCAACTATGAGTCAGACCATTTTAAATTTGACCAAAATCATAAAAAATTACAAAAGTTTATGACATTAAATAGATATATTATGAAAATATAATTAATAAAGAATCAATGATACTTATTTGTTATTATAAATATTGTTATTTTATTATATAAATCTGACCAAACATGATTTTTTTAACTCTTCATGAAAGTGGAAATGACTTATAATTTGGCTAGCACGTCCAGATTATAACACGTGGTATGCCTCTCTGTAGGATCTTAGAAAGGGTAAATAGTCTAGAGGGGGGTGAATAGGTCTATCAAAAATCAACTCGAGCAGATGTGAGAACAGAGGACGGCACTACCGACCTATAGAGGGCGGCACTGCCAACCTACAAATAATAAACAGAATGAAATGAGGTTTGGCAGGGAGATACTATGCACCAAAATGAGTCCTTCCCTGCAATTTCAACACAAGAGTCAGCTTGAAGACTGGATACCACAGATATGCTTCTTTTCCTCAAATCAACAACACAGACCCTAGCACACGATATATTACAAGAAGTAAACCCTAGGAGACTAGCACACAAGATACAATGATTTATCCCGTGGTTCATCTCACCACCAAGGCTTGCCTAAGTCCACATTGTTGAGGTGCCACAAAGGCTTGGAGCTTTGCAACTCCAACTCAATCTCAAGTCAAGGAAGTGAATCCTTGAGATGAGGGGTAATCTCATAGCTTCACACGTCGATTATAAACCTCCCTAGGCTGCCACAAGAGAGGGGCAAGCTCTAGGGCGACGCCTAGCCGGCTAGGAGCAAGCTCCAAGGGTAACAAACCCTAGCACCGCCATCCCAACGAGAACCACAAGCTCTTAGACTTTGGGAAGTAGTAGATTAGCTCTCTAGGAGTGTTTTGCTGCCTTTTCCCTCAAGAATTTATGGTTGAAAGTGTGGGATTGCTTGGAGGGTGAAGGTCAACAATGGAGTGAGAGAGAGAGAGGGAGAGATAGCTCTGTTTACAACGGTCTGATTTCGAGGAAGACGAAGGGGTACTGGTCTGGTAAGGAGGAGACCTTTCCAGCCACTATTTATAGTCTCGAAAAACTGCTGGGAAGGGAGGTCGCCACTGTCGACCTAGCACAGAGAACCTGCTGGATGTGAGATTTGGAAATGTCTCTGGCTAGTTGAGTGTATGTCATGGGTAGAAATTGAGCATGTGATTCACATCTGACCATAACAGTACTAGAATCCCCCTTAATAGTACGGCATCCCTAAACTCAACTTCAAACCATAAAATGAATTTTAACCTTAGATGAGTAGAGAAGCCTCCATAAGAATTGGGGTACTTCCACCTTCTCTAACTCTTCCTCTTTTTGCTATTACCTATATGTCATCTCAATAATTCTCATTAGTTCTTGAATTAAGAGATCATCAACACCAAAACCCACTTAGGGCTTGATTGCACTTTCAATCTCCCCCTTTTTGGTGATTGATGACAACCTAATTCAAGCTCACAAAAGATAATCAATAATCTGAAAACTACAAGTCAGGGGTGTAGAGAACTCCCCCTAAATATGTGAATTGATATTTGAATTCTCAAATTGGTATTAGAAACCAAGTTTCACATATTCAAAGTGATTTGGGGCCTCCCCCTACATCCATGCTTGCTATGGGGTGAACACAATATGTGTCACAGAAAAAGACGTGATGCATATGACAGTTTATATCAGTTAAACTCACCCAAGCCTGGCTGTTGCAGCAGGGGTCGGCACTGCCGACCTGGCTGCACCAGTCAGGTTACAAACAGATTTCTACACAAGATTAAACAGGTCTAAAGCAACTCAGGCACAAATTATTATAAGCTAAATCGAAAACCATAAATACATGTCCATATCCAACACAAATAGAGTCAAACTAGTGTCTTATTCCATAAAATAGAGTTTTGCGGCGGCACTCAACCTCACAAGCTAATAAACTAACTCTCAACGGATATGAGATGAAGAACGCTACAGCGAAAAGGATTTGACCCCCCTAAACTTCTCCCCCTTTGGCATCAAGCGCCAAAAAGAGAAGAGAAGAGAAGGGAAACCAATCACTCCTCATCCTCATCATCGCTGCTGGAGACGTGAACGGCGCGACCACCCCGATGTGTAGTCTGTGTGAAGCGCTGACGGGCTGATCGGCGAGGCGGAGGTGCGGCAGTAGAAGTCCCTGCAATCTCCTCCTCAACCTGCTGCTGCTGCTGACGGCGAGGTCTCTTGCCATAGACCTGGTCACACGGAGCCCACTGAGAACTGTCCCACTAACCCTGCTCACCATCACCATCCTCATCATCCTCATCACTAGAAACTGACAAGCGTGGCAGGTTGGGAAACATGGGAGGGGTCTCCATTGGTGCAAGCGGTGGGAGACCGGCCAACTCCCTGGCTCCCCTGATAGCCTCTCTGTTCGCCACCTGCTCCTCATAGGTGATCCTGGCCTGATAAGTGCATGTAGTGAAAATGGTCTTGATCCATTCCCCAAACTTCTTCATCCTCCTCCCACTCCTAGATCTGATATGAGAGCGAGAACGAGAACGTGAAGCCTCAGGAATATCCCTTTGTCTCTGATAAGTGCCACCACCTGTAGAAGGTGGAGCTGGTGGAGCAGTAGCTGGTGGTGCACCTCCTCTGGTCTTCTTGATCACACACATGGTGTGCTCACAATCCTTAGGAAAGATCTTCCCAGTGGCCCTCTTAATCACAAACTGGAGATAAGGAGCATATGGAAGCCTCATGTTGGCTTTATCCAAAGCAGTAGCTAACTCAACCCAAACAAACCTCCGAATGCTAAACCTCTCACCATTTGGGAACTAAACAAGGACATTTGTGATATAACCATTAAGATCTATGGCATTGTCCTTGGGGTTGAGAGTCACCCTGATGAAGTTGTTCAGAATATAGTAGAGACTCCTGAGATTGATCCTGGACTAGTTGGGCTCCCCCTCAATCTGATCCTCCCATATGAAACTCACTGACAATGGATCAGCTCTAGGACCTCTGTGAATGTTGGGTAACTCCCTGTGCTCACTACCAAAACCAAGAATGCGACAGAAGGTGACATAATCACAGCGGTAGTGGCGACCATCTGTCATCTAGTGAATCTCATCTGCCTCCTGATCCCAATGATAAGTAGCATGGAACTGAGCAAGAATCTCTGTGTTCCAATCATACCTAAAACTCATGAGATCAGTCATCTGAAAGCGATCACATACCCTGATGGCACCAGTTAGCTGCAAGTCCTCCCTGCTCTCAAGCTCTGGAAAGTCGATGTACTGCATCTTGCATATCTTGCTTGCTGGCCTGTTGAAGATGGCGGTAGCATAGAAGTTGGAATGAAAGACATTCCAAAACCTGTAATCAATACCTCTCATCTTCGGCGTCGTGTAGGGATTTATAGATCTTGCCTCCTCTGTGGCCTTCCAGGCTCTAGCATAGTCAATGACAGCGTGCTGCACTGTATCTTGAGGTGTTGTAAGCTCATAGTCACCCTCAGCCTCCTGCATGTACCCATGATAGTACTCAATGGTGTGCATGGGTGTCTCTGGCCACTCTGGAATGATGTAGCCTTCCATCGGATCTCTCTCTTCTTGCTCGAAGGCTGCATCTCTATCATACGGCATCTGCATCTTCCCACTGGCCTTGCGACTTGGCTCCTTGCCAACCCGCTTCCTCCTACCACCGGCTGCACTTCCTTCACCTCCTGAATTCATCTATGCAACGCAAATAGAGACTAGATAAGAAACTGTATATGACATGGTGTAGATGAAATTAAAAGTAGGGGTTAAACAGAGGAAGAAATTCAGAGAAAACACCAAGTTGAAGCTTGTTGTTTGAATCAGCAAGTGTAGGCCGGCACTGCCGGCCTCAGAGCTTCCACTGAATTTTCTCTAGACTTCTTTCCCTATCTAAAACCTGATTTCAACAACTTCTACACCTAGTCAAAATTTCAGAATCATAGTCTTTTGAAATAGAATGTAATGCCCTAGCTAAGGATGTGAAGGGTAGTAAATATTCAGAGACCAAAACTTCAAGTTAGGGTATGGATTTGGCACATCTGGGCCTACCCATCCCAGAAAACTGAGGTTCAACAGATGGAATCTGCTAGGGTCCGCACTACCGACCTCTAGGTCGGCACTGCCGACCTGCCTCGGTTCATCCGAGAGGGGTGAATCCAAATCCACCAAATCCAATCCCTAAACCTAGTTCCAATCCCCTCATACACCTTCCAGAAACATGAATCCTTAACTAGAACCATCACATTGCATAGATCGAACCGAAAAAGATTAGGTTAGGGTTTCACCTTGCTTCAAAAATGTAGGATTGAAGGGGAAAGAGGATAGGGCTGCCTTCCACAAGTAGCACGTCCACCAATCTCGCAGAAAGACGATGGTGGAGGGTTGAGGAGCGGCAATGCCGGCCAAGGGGCAACAATGGAGCTCCTAGGGCACCTCTATGGAGGAGAGGAGAGGTGGAGGAGGTTCTAGACGAAGAGGCGGTGGCGTGGTCGTGGGCATAAAGCAATGGATAGGATTTATAAAGGCCCATGAGTCCACGAAAGAATCACCTGATTCTACCCAAAGGACAGAGGTCGGCACTGCCGACCTGGGTGAGGGACAGCTACTGAACTAATTCTAGTTTGACTGTTCTTTATATTAGATATGGACATATATGCCTAAGTATCATGACCAGTAAGCATTCAACATTACAGACAATGATCATGAGCCTTAGTTGGTCTTTTAAAAAGATTTTGAAACACAATATTTAAGATTTTCATAAAGCTTTTCCTATGTCGCTAGTTTGACAAACAAATGTGTGCTATAGTTCAACCAAGGTTACGAGAGTCAAGAATATTTAGCTCACTACGTAAAGCACAAAACCTTGTCTCATCAAGAGGCTTAGTGAAAATATCTCCTTTTAATTCATGGTCTCTCAAGAAGTGATGACGGATGTCTATGTGTTTTGTTCTAGAGTGACTAATTGGGTTATTTGCAAGTTTAATGGCACTCTCGTTATCACATAAGAGAGGTATCTTGGTGAATTGACATCTGAAATCTTTTAAGGTTTGCCTCATCCAAAGTAGTTGAGCACAACAAGCACCGGCTGCAACATACTCGGTCTCGGCGGTGGAAAGAGCTACACAATTTTGCTTTTTAGAACCCCAAGACATTAGGGACCGTCCAAGGAATTGACACGTCCCCGAAGTGTTTTTTCGGTCTACCTTGCAACCGGCATAATCGGAATCTGAATAGCCAAGTAGATCAAACTTGGAGTCATTAGGATACCACAAGCCAAGGTTAGGAGTGTGTACTAAATATCTCAAGATTCTCTTAACCGCCACCAAGTGACACTCTTTCGGGTTAGCTTGAAATCTAGCACACATGCACACACTAAGCATTATGTCCAGCCTAGATGCACAAAGGTAAAGGAGAGAGCCAATCATGAAGCGATATACCTTTAGGTCCACGGCTTTTCCTTCAACATCAAGATCAAGATGTCCATTGGTTGGCATGGGAGTTTTGATAGGCTTCGCATTCACCAAGTCAAACTTCTTTAGCATATCTTGAGTGTACTTGGCTTGACATAGAAAAGTCCCTTCCTTCAATTGTTTGATTTGAAATCCAAGGAAAAACTTGAGCTCACCCATCATGGACATCTCAAACCTCTTAGTCATAGCCCTACTAAACTCTTCACAAAATGAAGCATTAGAACTACCAAATATTATGTCATCGACATATATTTGACACACAAAGATATCTTTATTGAGCTTATAAGTGAAGAGGGTAGGATCAGCTTTGCCTATTTCAAAGCCTTGTTTGAGCAAGAATTCCTTAAGGCATTCATACCATGCTCTTGGTGCTTGCTTAAACCCATAGAGCGCCTTTTGGAGTTGGAAGACATGGTTGGGGAACTTAGGGTCTTCAAAACCGGGTGGCTGCTCAACATATACCAACTCTTGTATTGAGCCATTGAGGAATGCACTCTTGACATCCATTTGATATAACTTGAAGTCATGATGGGCAGCAAAAGCTAGAAGCATCCGAATTGCTTCAAGTCTTGCCACCGATGCATATGTTTCTTCAAAGTCCAAGCCCTCTACTTGAGTGAACCCTTGAGCCACCAATCTTGCCTTGTTCCTTGTCACCACACCATTCTCATCTTGCTTGTTGTGGAATACCCATTTAGTGCCTATAACATTGGTATTGGGCCTTTCCACCAAAGTCCACACTTAATTCCTCTCAAAGTTGTTTAGCTCTTCTTGTATTGTCATAATCCAATCCGGGTCATCAAGTGCTTGATCTACCTTCAAGGGTTCCAAGGAGGAAACAAACGAGTAATAATGACAAAAGTTTGCTATATGAGAACGAGTTGTTACCCCCTTGTGGATGCTTCCAAGAATGTTGTCAACGGGGTGATCCCGTTGTATAGTTTGGCGTAGTCTTGGGTGTTCAACACCTCCTTGATCTTCTGACGTACTAGCATCTTGTTCTTGTTCAAATATAGGCTCTAGGTTCAACCCTTGAGGTGATGGAGTCCTTTCTAGACTGCCTGTTGCTGGTTCACTGGGGTCGGCACTGCTGACCCTAGGGGTGGCACTGCCGACCTTCTGAACAGCAGCAGGTGTGTGCTGCTGTTGGTTGTTGAGTGTCACAGCGAAATCTTGTGCAGCAACACCTTGAGGCTCCTCATGATCAACATCTTCTTCTTTCTATGGCCTAATTTCTCCTATGGCCAAATCCTTGATTGCTTCACATGGTGGATCCTCCTTTCCTACAACATTTGCATCAACTTGCTCTACTTGAGAGCCATTAGATTCATCAAATGTCACATCTATCGTGATCTCAACTCTACCAACAGTTTGGTTGTAGACACGATAGGCATGCTCATTTGATCCATAAACAAGTAATATGCCAATATCAACTTTAGGTGCAAACTTAGAGGTTTTGGGTCTTTTGTTGAGAATGAACACTTTGCATCCAAAAACTCTAAAGTAAGACACCTTTGGTTTGTTACCAGTTAGGAGTTCATATGATGTCTTTTGAAGCTTCTTGTATAGGTAGAGACAGTTGATGGTATGACAAGCGGTGTTGATTGCTTCACACCAAAAGATGTCCGAAGTCTTGTATTCATCAAGCATTGTCCTTGCCATATCAATGAGAGTCCTGTTCTTCCTCTCTACTACACCATTTTGTTGAGGGGTGTAAGGAGCTGAAAACTCATGTTTGATGCCCTCATCATCAAGAAACTCTTCCACCATGGTGTTCTTGAACTCGGTCCCATTGTCACTTCTTACTTTCTTGATTGGGAGACCAAATTCCTTTTGAGCTCTTCTCACAAAGGTTTTCACCTTGTCTTGTACCTAAGACTTATCATAAACAAAGAACACCCAAGTAAAACGAGAATAATCATCAACAATTACTAAACCATATTTGTTACCCTCTACTTATGTAGGCAATCGGTCCAAAGAGATCCATATGAATCAACTCCAAAGGTTGAGTGGTGGTCATGATGCTCTTTGGTGGGTGAGGTACACCTACTTGCTTTTCGGCTTGGCAAGCTCCACAAATCCTATCTTTCTCAAAATGAACATTGGTTAGTCAAAGGATGTGTTCATTCTTTAGGAGTTTGGCCAAGTTCCTCATCCCAACATGGGCTAGTCGGCGATGCCATAGCCAACCCATACTAGATTTTGCCACTAAACAAGTCTCAAGCTTCGCCTTACTTTTGTTGAAATCAACTAGGTAAAGCTTGCCCTTCAAACGACTCGTAAAGACAATAGAGGAATCCTCCCTCTTAAAAACTTCCACACTCTTATCCGTAAAGAGACAATTATAGCCAATCTCACAAAGTTGTGAAACGGACAACAAATTGTAACTCAACGAATCAACATGCAAAACATTAGAGATAGAATGATCTAGAGTTATAGCAACTTTACCAAGACCGATCACATCCCCCTTTGAGTTGTCTCCAAAAACAATGTTCTCATTAGCATCGGTTGAAGGGGTATATGAACTGAACATACTCCTTTCTCCGGTCATATGATTTGTACATCCACTATCAAGCACCCAACTTGATCCACCGGAGGAGTATGCCTACAAAACAAGTTTAGTTCCTTGATTTAGGTCCCCAAAATTTTTTGGAGCCTTGCATGTTAGTAACAAGGGTCTTAGGAACCCAAATGAAAGCATTAATGTAAATATTCTTTCCATTGCCAATGTGCTTGGCAATCACTTCACCCTTGTTGTTGTTCTTCAACTCAAAGCAAGATTTCAAACTTGAGCGAGATGCTTGAGCCTTTGATTGATATGAATATCTATTTGGGTGGCCCAGATAGTTTCCTTAGGCTTCTGCACCTCATTCTTCACCTTATACACCTCTTTAGTGTGATCGTTGTGGGCAGTGGATTCATAGGTGGCCTTCCCTTTTCTACGGGGAGCGGCACTGCCGACCTCTAGGGTGGCACTGCCGACCTTGGTTGGCTATGCTGCTCGGGATGAGGCTTGTGCCACTATCTCTGCAGGCCTCTCTGTACCTATTCTGCCACTGCTCACAAACTGAACACATTCAACTCCTTTGACAACCTTTCTTCCATTCTCTTTACCTCCACGAGTGAGGCCAAGTCCATCTTTGATGAAAGGGTGTCTTCCATCCTTGAATTGTAGCTTCTTAGGTTGATCAACTTTGCCACTTGCTGATTTCTTATCATCATTACACTTTTCATGTAGCAAAGCATTGAGCCTAGCAATTTCCTTCTTCATGGCTTCCATATTAGCAAGGTTAGTGGAATAAGCATTTATATCAATTTCAAAACATCTTCCACAACCTTGGCTAGTGGAGGGAATAGAGGTATCCTTTAAGGTAGAGGGTTGTGGGTTGCTCTCCCAAAGAAGATTATATTGCAACTTCATTTCTTTGTGCTTTTCTTCCAAGACACAATACTTTTTATGAAGTGAAATATTTGCCTTCTTTATGAGAGCATGATTTCCTTGCTCTTTGGCCAAAGCCTTTTGCAAGGATTTCACCTCACTTCTCTCTTCCTTAAGAGCTTCCTTGTTGGCAATATACATTTTCTCAAGCTCATCAAGGTCACTTTCTCTATTGCCCAACTCTACTTGGATTCCCTCTAATTCCTCCTTAAGCTTAGAGATTATTAGTGTGATCTTAGGATTTATGTTCTTTATAATTTCATCCATTTCTTCATCACTAGAACCTTCATCACAAGAGGTATCACTAATATCACTACTAGAAGCATCATGAGAGGGAGGAAGGGGTTTTGATTTTGATTTTACCTTCTCACCCTTTGCCATAAGACAAATGTGAGGGGAGTAGTAGTCATCATCATCACTTATGTTGTTGAAGTGCTTCGGTGTAGATGATGGCTCTTGGATAGCAATGGTTGCAAGCTTCTCATCCTCCTCACTTTGGCTCTCTAGTGAAGAATCCCATTCATGGCCAATGTGGGCTTCACCCACTTGCTTGAACCTTCTCTTGTTCTCAAACTTGCCATCTTGTCTTTTCTTCTTGCGGAAGCCATCTTTCTTCTCATTTGGGCAATTAGCAATAAAATGCTTGGTGCTCCCACAATTGTAGCAAGTTCTTTTCTTCTTGCTAGGGAATCTTCTCTTCACAAACTTGTACCCATTTTTCTTCAAGCCCTTGTTGTACTTCTTGATGAAGAAGGCCATATCTTTGATCTCTTCAAAATCAGCTCCATCATCTTCATTATCACTTAAGGAGGAAGTGAAATCATCTTCTTGTTGCACTTCCTTCATTTTCTTGGGCTTGCTTGTAGATGCTTGCTTGCTACCCTCTTTATTGTTTGGGAAGCTCTTCTTTGTTGCCTTGCTTGACTTGAGAGCCACATCCTTGATCTTCATGCCATCAAGCTTCGATTGCAACTCTCCAAGCTTTCTTCTTTCATTTGCTTCTTCTTTTTGCATGTCAAAAGTCAACAATCTTCCAAGCACATCATTGAGAGTGAAGTGCTCAAACTTCTTCTTGTCTTTAATCAAGGTGACCACGGTCTCATTCCTTGGTGAGTAAGCTTCCAACATGATTTTCACCACCTTGTGATCATCAAGCTCCTCACAACCATATCCTCTAATATTGCCGATCATGTTCATCAACCGATCAAACATCTCTTGGGCACCTTCACTGTCCACAATCACAAACTGATTGAGCTTGGCCATCATCAAGTCAATCTTGGCCTTTCTCACCTTATCCACACCTTCATGAGCTAGGTGTAGGGTGTCCCAAATTTGTTTGGCTACATCCACATTCATCACTCTATTGTACTCATTTCCATCCAAAGCACTAAGGAGGATGTTTGTAGTTTGAGCATTGAGATGGACAACAATCATCTCCTCATTTGTTGGCTCTTCGGGATCCTCCGACGCCTGCACACCTTTCACAACAATCTCCCAAAGACCGAGGTGAAGACCAATAAGGTAAGCATTCATCAAATGCTTCCACTTAGCAAAGTTAGTCCCATCGAAATGAGATAACTTGCCGGTGGGAACATTTACAAAAGACTTACGATCTCGATTAGTCAAATAAGAATAGTTGAAAGAGACAACGAAGTACTTTTTCTTATTGTTGTTGCTGCCATCATCTTTCTCCTTCTTCTTCTTTCCACCCTTGGAGTCGTAGTAGGATGCATCATCATCACCATCTTCCGAGCTACTTGATAGCTCACTAGATGAAGCCTCCTTAACCTTCTTCTCTTCCTTCTTAGCTCTTGCTGCCCTTCTCTTCACTCTTTCTTCTCTCTTGATTCTTCTCGCTTCTTTTCTTTCTATCTTCTCTTCTTTTCTTTTATCTTCTCTTCTATTTTCTCTAAGTGCTCTTCTTTCTTTCTTTGCTTGTAACTTGTCCTCATCGGTGGCCTTGGCAACGGGAAGTGAGGAGTAGCTTGAGGCGGACACCTCACTGCTGCTCCCATCTTCCACTATCACCTTGGCCGCTGCCTCACCAACTTGAGGCATCCCCGAACCTTGACCCGTTTCCATACTTCACGCGGTGAAGCATATACGAAGTATCCAAGCTTTGATACCATTTGTAGGATCTTAGGAAGGGTAAATAGCCTAGAGGGGGCTGAATAGGTCTGTCAAAAATCAACTCGAGCAGATGTGAGAACAGAGGGCGACACTGCCAACCTACAAATAATAAACAGAATAAAATGAGGTTTGGCAGGGAGATACTATGCACCAAGATGAGTCCTTCCCTGCAATTTCAACACAAGAGCCAGCTCGAAGACTGGTTACCACAGATATGCTTCTTTTCCTCAAATCAACAACACAAACCCTAACACAAGATATATTGCAAGAAGTAAACCCTAGGGGACCAGCACACAAGACACAATGATTTATCCCGTGGTTCAGCTCGCCACCAAGGCTTGCCTAAGTCCACGTTGTTGAGGTGCCACAAAGGCTTGGAGCTTTGCAACTCCAACTCAATCTCAAGTCAAAGAAGTGAATCCTTGAGATGAGGGGTAATCTCTTAGCTTCACACGTCGATTACAAACCTCCCTAGGCTGCCACAAGAGAGGGGAAAGCTCTAGGGCGACGCCTAGCCGGCTAGGAGCAAGCTCCAAGGGTAACAAACCCTAGCACCGCCATCCCAACGAGAACCACAAGCTCTTAGACTTTGGGAAGTAGTAGATTAGCTCTCTAGGAGTGTTTTGCTGCCTTTTCCCTCAAGAATTTATGGTTGGAAGTGTGGGATTGCTTGGAGGGTGAAGGTCAACAATGGAGTGAGAGAGAGAGGGAGAGAGGGCTCTGTTTGCAACGGTTAGATTACGAGAAAGACGAAGGGGTACTAGACTGGTAAGGTGGAGACCTTTCCAGCCACTATTTATAGTCTCGAAAAACTGCTGGGAAGGGAGGTCGGCACTGTCGACCTAGCACAGAGAACCTGCTGGATGCGAGGTTTGGATATGTCTCTGGGCTAGCTGAGTGTATGTCATGGATAAAGATTGAGCATGTGATTCACATCTGACCATAACAGTACTAGAATCCCCCTTAATAGTACGACATTCCTATACTCAAATTCAAACCATAAATGAATTTAAACCTTTGATGAGTAGAGAAACCTTCATTAGAATTGGGGTACCTCCACCTTCTCTAACTCTTTCTCTTTTTGCTATTACCTGCATGTCATCTCAATAGTTCTCATTAGTTCTTGAATTAAGCGATCATCAACACTAAAACCCACTTAGGGCTTGATTGCACTTTCAGCTACAAGATTTTTTTTCAGCAACTTTTCATCTTTTTGAGGCATCTAAACACAACCTATGTATTCAAATAAATCATTACCAAGTCATGTTTTGTGTATACTAGAATTGAATTAAACTAGTCTGATGTGGTGTAGATATCGGTGGGTAACTTGTTTGGCCGGCCTAGAACAAAATTAAAGTGTTATAATTTAGAAGGGATGATATTGTTTACGGTAAGTTTTGCCAAAACGTGAAGCATTGACAACGACCTATTTGTTTGCTGGTACGTACTCACCTAGTTTTTAAGTATATGGAACTTGAAGAAGTTAATTATTTTGTTTTTGAACTAATTACTTTATCCTAAGCACCATATTGGTTTAGAAATGGAGGGAAGTACTTGGTTGGACAACAAAAGTTCCTTCCATTTCAAATTATAAGTTGTTTTGATTTAATTTTAAATATCTTATAATTTAAAATTAAGAGAGTACTCCGTATTTTTTTAAAGATATTGGCAAAGTCAAACACCTTGCTTTCGAGACGACTTAAAATCTAGAGCTTTTCCCAATACGAAATAGAGCCAAGACCATATCCGGCCATGTAAGCCAGCGTGGGAGATGGAGGACCAATATGCCATATGGTTGGTTTTACTGGATCGAACTTCTTCAATAGATGGGTGTTGCGAAAAGTTGGTGTAAAACTTGTTTCTCTTAAAATTTAAGTCATTCCGAACTGATTTCCCTCCATATATATACTGTTACGGTTGACGTCTAAATATCCTCAAAAAAAATTGTACTATAGAGTTTCTCTTAGCAAAAGAAACTGTTTTTTTTTTTGTGTGTGTACGTGTTAGATATGCACTATCCTCACCGTGTCCAACAGTGCATCGAAATGTGTACATTCTAAATCGGTAGTGTGAAATATTGGACATAGTATAATAACACAAATCTCAAAGCACCTTTGAACAATATAGATAGTACATGTTTTTTTTTATAAAAAAAACTGTACTCCAGTGTGTCACTGTGGACCCTGGCCAATCTCCACCGCGCGTGCCCCTTGTCTCATAATAATTGCACATCTCCCTTTGTCTCATAATAATTGACGGTGAGTCGTCGTCTCGTTTAGGCGTCAAGATTCGTGCTCGTGCGCAACTGCAAGGTCGCCATTTGGTACGGTGTTGCCATGCACCCAAAAAAAAAAAAGAACCGCAACCGCAAGCAAAGCAACTGATCGAAGTGTGATCGAGCGAGCGAGGAGACGGTCATGGGCAACCTCTAACTCCCCACCACACCAACCGACGCCATTGCCGGCGCGCGCGCGCGCAGTTAGTTACCTGGCCACGCGCGTACGTACGTGGATGGTCGGTTGACGCAACCGATCGAGCCGAGGGGATCGTTCGTGCCCGGCCGCGCGCGGATGGCCGTTGTTTTGTCCGTCCTCCTTCCTGATCCTATCGTCGTCGTCTCTCTCGCGGTCGCGCGCCGCGCCTCTGAATAATTAGCGATCGATCTGCTGCTGCTGGTGGGTGGTGGTGGCGGCGGGAAGAGCGAGCGAGCTCCGCGGCGGGCGAGACCAATAATGGCGCGGGGCTGCTGCAGCGTGCGATGCTGCTGCTGGCTCCTGGTGCTGACGCTGCTCGCCCTCGGGGTCACGGCCGCCGTCGTCTTCGCCCGCTACAAGGACGGCGGCAACGTCTTCCCCATCCCCGGCGTACCGGACCCCAAGTACGCCGAGGCCCTCGCCGTGGCGCTCCGCTTCTTCCAGGTCCAGAAATGTAATGCCGCCGGCCGATCCATGCCATCCTCCTCCTCCCTCGATCCACCTCCTCCAATCCCTACCGTACCGATCCTCTAACAGATTGCATGTCCTGATCGATCGATCCATGAACGAACGAACGAAGCAGCCGGGAAGCTGGTGAACAACACGATCCGGTGGCGAGGGGACTCGGCGCTACGCGACGGCGAGGACGCCAAGCTGGACCTGTCCAAGGGCATGTACGACGCGGGCGACCACGTCAAGTTCGGCTTCACGATGGCGTTCACGGGCACCATGCTGTCATGGTCCATCCTCGAGTACGGCGACGCCATGCGCGACGCCCAGCAGCGTGACGCCGCCATGGACGCGCTCGGCTGGATCATGGAGTTCCTCGTCAACGCGCACCCCTCCGACGACGTGCTCTACATCCAGGTGAATTGATCGATCGATGATCTCGCATCGCATGTACCTATCCCGACGATCTCGCATCTCATCCTCTTGCGGATCAGGTGGGTGACCCGAAATCGGACCACAAGTGCTGGGAGAGACCGGAGACGATGTCGGAGAAGAGGCCACTGACGAAGATCACGGCGAAATCCCCAGGCAGCGACGTGGCAGCGGAGACAGCGGCGGCCATGGCGGCGGCGTCGCTGGTGTACAAGCCGAGCAACGCGACGTACGCGTTGTCGCTGCTGGACCACGCGGAGCGGCTGTTCGATTTCGCCGACGCGCACCGGGGCTCGTACACGCGCACGTTCCCGGACCTCAGCGCCTACTACAACTCCACCACGTACCAGGACGAACTCCTGTGGGCGGCTGGGTGGCTGTACCACGCCACCGGCAACCACAGCTACCTTAGCTACGCTACCGGAAAGAACGCTGACGAGTTCGCTGATCTCGGTAACCCTAGGTACTTCAGCTGGGACGACAAACGCGCCGGCACCGAGGTATTTTTTTTTTGTTGCCCTTTGTTTATGATGATGATGAAAATTCAACAACGTTCGTTCGTTCGTTCAGTTCTGATTTGAAATATATCTTTTTGCAACGTACGTTTTTTTGCTTGAATGAATGAACAAACGAACTGTATGTATATATGTAGGTTCTGTTGTCAAGGGTACGGTTCTTCGCGGCAGATGGATCTGAAGCGGAACAAGACGAGGGGCTAGGGTCATACAAGGACACAGCCGACGCCGTGATGTGCATCCTGCTACCGGAGTCAGAGACGGCGGCCGTCAGAACAGAAGGGGATTACTATACGTAGCGGAGTGGAACTCGCTACAACACCCAGTAGCATCAGCGTTCCTAGCGAACGTGTACAGCAACTACATGACGACGTCAGGGAAGACGGAGCTGACATGCAGCGGCAAGAGCTTCACGGCGCTGGACCTACGCAAGTTCGCCAAGTCGCAGGCGGACTACGTCCTCGGCGACAACCCCATGAAGCTGAGCTACCTCGTCGGCTTCGGCGACAGATACCCGCAGCGTGTGCACCACCGCGGCGCGTCCATCCCCGCCGACGTCGTCACTGGCTGCGACGGCCAGAGGTGGCTCAAGTCGCCTGAACCGAACCCCAATGTTGCTACTGGTGCGCTTGTTGGTGGGCCGTTTAAGAACGACTCGTTTGTTGATGATAGGGAGAACGTGCAGCAGAATGAGCCCACGACTTATAATAGCGCGCTCGTTGTTGGCCTCCTCTCTGGCCTCCTCTCCACCGCCCCTGTCGCCAAGTCCCTCTCGTGATTAAAGGCCGGCCGGCCTGTTTGCTTCTTTCTAACTGACAGACTGAATGTGGATGTGTATTGTCAATGTGATCGGGCTTTTTAACTGATGGAGTAAGTTTTTAATTTGTTCTTCTAACTAAGCAGCCAGCAGTCACTGATGATTAATTACTATGGAAAAGCTCATGTCAAGCTGTTCAGTGAGTGTTAAGTGGTAGGATATTGTGTTAGCATGGAAGAAGGATTCAGAGATTTGCATAACAGAGGATAGAAATCACAGGGAATCACATCTAGTTGAACATTTGCTTATGTAGACTAGTAACATCTATGCAGTGATCCGACAACAAATGATAGTGTACTAGCTTTATTCCTCTGATGACAAAGCATACTGATGTGGTGGAGTATGTTTTTGTTCTTCTGACTAAGCAGTCAGCACTCAGCAGTCACTACCGATTACTATGAAAGTGCTGATGTCAAACTTTTCAGTGAGTGTTACTTAGTGTTAGGGTGTGGTGTTAGCATGGAAGGATTCAGATATTACGTCTAGTCGAGCATTTGCTCATGTAGAGTTGTAGACCAACCTCTGTGCTGTGACCTGAGACCAACTGATGATGGAGTATAGCTTTGTTCTTCTGACTTCTGAGTAAGCAATAAGCATAGTGTTGGAGTATGACAGTATGTCATTGTTCTTCTGACTAAGAAGTTAACAGTCACTGCTACTTATATATAGATGATATACATGAAAGTGCTGATGTCATGCTGAATTTTTTCTCGATCGCGCAAAAGACTTGTGCGTGTTTGTATTAATAAAGAAGTAGTTTGAGTACAATGGGGAGGGTTTGTGATATACAGTAAAACAAAGCTTTGCTCCCCTTTTTCCCCCTGAACAGAGTCTACTCTACTACTCGCTGAAGAAGGCAACCCAGGCTCTTTGCTCCAGTCTGCACCCACAGCTCGGCCTCATGTCTGAATGTCTGATCATCGCCAGCAACGGCGCCATTTGGATGGCGGCACCACGGAAACACCTTGCCTTGCACTCTTTCCATAGTTGCCAGGCTACCAAGGCGAAGAGCATGCCGGTCCTTTTCAATGTCATGTTGATCAATGAGTGTTAGATTGTTGTGTTAGCATCGAAGAATGCAGAGATTTGCATAAGACATATATAAATAGAAAATCACTAGGAATTACGTCTAGTTGTCGATTTGCTGCCTATAATGGGCTTTTTGAACTCAAATTCTCTTCAGAAAATTTATGTCTTCATTACAAGAACGGCAGTAGAATGGCCTCGTGATCTCAGTTTCTCAAACTCAATTGAAGAGCATACTGAAATGAATTGCTTGTCTATACAAAACCAAACAGGGTTTGCACAAAATAAATCAGGAATTCAGCAGTGTCATGCTTTGAAGCTCCAAGAACTGCGCATCTACAGTTCACATTGCCATTACCAGCAAAAGATCCAAACTTTAACTCCAAAATCCGCGTCCTGTTCTTCCTCAATCTTTGCAAATTGCCTTATTACTAGTCCGCTACGCTAGCTCTACCTATCGGAAACGACTCGACGCTGAGCCGTCACGGCGAGCCGCCGCTGAACACGGCGGTGGGCGGTAGCGGCGGGGCGTCGAGCTGGTAGAGGCCAAGCGAGGGGCCGACGAAGCGGAACAGGACCCAGGCGCCGATCATGATGAAGATGGAGGCGTAGGCGAACTTGTTGAGCCAGAACAGCATGCCCTTCTCCCCGACGTAGAGCTCCGCGGCCTTCTCGCCCACGCTCATCTCCTCCCACTCCTTCCGCTTCTCCTTCTTCTTCGGCGCAGGAGACGACGACGACGCGGCGGGCTTCCTCTTCGGCGTCACCACCACCTCCTCCGGCGGGGCGTCTAGCTGGACCCGCCGCGACTGGTTCCGAGCCTTCAGGCGGTCCTTGACGCTGCCGGGCTTGGCAGCGGTCCCGGTGGCTGTATCTGCGGCGGGGGTGGGTTCGCCGGAGCTGCCGCCGGATGCGGCGTTACGGATGGAGACGAGGCGGCGGCGAGGGTGGAGGGGGAGCGGGAGAAGGGAGGGCAGGAGTAGGTGCTTCATGGCGGAGAGCCGGAGATCGTCGTGGTCACTACTCACTAGTCTCTGCAACTCTGGACTTGGCGCCGTTTTGATGATGGAATTTGGGTGGCTACGACGGCAGCCGCCAGTGGATGGAGATTTTTGAAGCAAAGGTGAGTAGCTAGTGAACTCTCTTGATGGGCTAGTTGCGCCATGAATAGGTCTATGGCCCAAGACCTAGGCCCACACCTACGAAGTAGTTTCTAAGTTGGAAAAAGTCCCCGAACTATCGCAAAAGTTCACTTTACCTCTCTCTCAACTCTAAGGATGTGTTTGGTTTCAGAATGAGGTAGAATAGAACGATTCCATTCATGTTTTAGGATAGAATGACTCTATTCTATTGTTTGGTTGGAAGGATGGAACGGTTCCATTTGCACGTTTGGTTGAAGGGATCGGATGAATGGAATAACCGCTCACTTAACACCGTCAAATGTAGGGCCCACGTGTCATAAATAGCAGCTTCTTCTTCCTCGGTTCTGCTCCATCCAGTGCCGTCGGACCTCCATGCTAAGTGCTCACGCCGCACAGCTAGCACCAGCAGGCACGCCTGCTGCAGCCCCACGCGAGCTAGCGCCACTGCACGCTCGCCCGAGCTCACGCAACTGCATGCACGCACGCGCCAGCTCGCGTCGCCGCCCGCACGAACTCGCGCTGTCGTCCGTCCGGCCTGCTCGCGCTGCTGCACCCAGCAGCACACCCGCCGCACGCGCCAGCTCGCGTCGCCGCCCGCACGAGCTCGCGCTATCGTCCGTCCGGCGAGCTCGCGCTGCTGCACCCAGCAGCACACCCGCCACACCAGCTCACCTGCACCGCCATGGCGCCATCCGTGCGAGCTCGTGTCGCCGGCGGCTTGCACTAGCTCGCTTCGCCGCCCGTCCGGTGAGGTCGTGTTGCTGCACCCAACCCACACGCCGCCCATCCGCGCGAGCTCGCCGCTCGCTAGTTGCTTGCTCACGGGAAAGAGAGACTGCGCATGACGGGAGGCAACAGGAGCGAGCGCGTCCGACCGATTTTCAGGAGCGTGGCCGTCCGACGTTTTAGGAGAATATTCTTATAATGGAATGTTCCATTCTCATGTCTATCAACCAAACAACCTAGAAATTGGGATGGAATGGTTCTATCCCAACCCATCCTATGAACCAAACGCATCCTAAAACCGAACAAAACACATCCCCTAACTTTCAAAACCGTTCACGTTACGTCCTTCGATGGTTTTTGGACAGTGGTTTGGGAACAACCGTTTTGTTTCTTCTTTTTTTATTTATTTCGATTGAATCTTTGAAAAATCATAGTAAATCAAAGAAAAATCATAAAATAGAAAATCTAATTCTGTTGGACTCCACATGAGTAGATCTACACAGTGAACATATAATATGATATGTTTAAGTACAAAATTTTTGCTATGAAGATTTTATCTTTATCTTTTTATTTATTTCTGGTGAATCTTAAAAAATCATAATAAATCACAGAAAAATCATAAAATTGAAAATCTAATTTTGTTAGACTCCACATGAGTATATCTACACAAAAATATATAATATGATATGCTTTAGTACAAAATTTTTGTGACAGCTTTAGTTCTATGCTTTTGTGTAATTAATTAAATAATTCATAGCTACAACTTCTATAACTATTTTTAGACTAAGGCTTACCATATTATATATCACTGTGTAGATATACTCATGTGGAGTACAAAAGAGTTGGATTTTCCATTTTATGATTTTTCTGTAATTTACTATGATTTTTCAAATAATCAACCAAAATAAATAAAAAAATAAAAGATAAAACCTTCTAGCAAAAACTTTGTACTGAAGTATACCATATTATATATTCAATATGTAGATATACTCACGCGGAGTCTAAAAAATTATATTTTCCATTTTATGATTTTTCTATGATTTATTATGATTTTTCAAAGATTTAATTGAAATAAATAAAAAGAGAAAAAACAAAACAGCGGCCACTGCAGCAAACCCACCGCCCAAAACCACTGAGGGACAAAATATGAACGGTTTTGGAAGTTGAGGGACGTGTTTTGCCCGGTTTTAGAGTTAAGAGACGTAAAATGGACTTTAATGAAAGCTGAGGGAGTAAAAGTAGACTTTTTCCTTCTACGTTAAACCACCCCAGGCACGTCGCTGCCTAGGCAGGCTCCCCAGGTGTTGGATTTCGGACGCCTAGGGTCAGGATCAGTTGCCTAGCAGGCAGCTCGCTGCCAGGTTGCCATCCAAACATGCCTTTAAGGTCTTTTTGGAACGAAGAAAAAACAGACAAAAAAGATAGGAATACAATGACAAAACAAAAGAAAAAAATATATAAATTTTATAGAAATGGGTCTTTGGAACTAAGGAGAGTAATCTCTGTCAATTAATTTTCTTGTCTCTCGGTGAATCAAAACTTCACTAACACATTAAATACTACTAAACAAGTATTACAAGGTGCATGCATGGTCATTCTTTCACAGATGATGCACAACATCAGTAAGTTTCTCTCGGGCTTCGCAAAGGAAAAGAAACCAAGAGGTTGTAGTGGATTTTAAATTTCCTCCAAAATATATAGGTATAGGAAACTTTCCTTTAGAAAGGAAACAATGAATCCTTTGTTCCAAACACAACTACAATAGCCAAAACTATAGGAATGACAATTCCTTTGAAAATCTTTTGAAATTCCCTTGATCCAAACATGACTAGAAAGGATTAAGTTTGGAATGCGGAAAGGTGTTATACGGTGTGTTTGGTTTCCTGGTCATTTTCTAGCCTGGCCAGCCTTAGCCTGCTCCCACTAAGCCAACCCCTAATTGTTTGGTTGTTTGTACTATCTTAGCCTGGCTATCCTTAGAGTGTGTTTGGTTGCCTGTTTTGTTTTGGTACAGTCACCTCTTCTCTAAATAGGTAATTTTACTTCCTTTGAGAAATTACGTCGAACACTTGGCAAGAACCTCAATGAGCACGGCCAAACACCTCAATGAGCATCCAACAAGCGCACGGCCAGCATCCCAAGGACCTTCTCCGCTCCCTCGCCATTGCTGAGGCTGAGCCACCTCTGCTCGGCCCCATCAATGGAGTAGCACGATAAGAAGACAACCTCTGCGCTCTCCTCGTTCGCCTGAATCGATGGAGTAGCGCGACCCCTCTCCTCCTCCATCCCCTCGCCATCGCCTATACTTGGCAAGAAGACGGGCTCGAGCATCTTGACATCGGGACACAGGAGCACGATGGAAGCTCTACTCCTCCACCCATGGCCGGGGACGCGAGCATCGGGGACGTGAGGACACGAGCGCCGGTTCTGGTGGTGGTGACCGGGGCTGCTGCTCGTGTCGGTGCTGGCGAAGCGCCGCCGCGCCGATCTTCGCTCCACCCATGCCGGCTTGCTCCAAGAAGAAGCAGACCACTCCTGCGGGGGAGTCTTGGCTCTGACTGTGGCGCCATGGCAGGGCGGAGCGCGTGAGTTCCAGATGCGGAGGCGTGACGGTGAGGCGGTGGCGCGGAGGAGCAGCAGGAGAAGGGAGAGCTAGAGGCAGGGCTGAGTCGGCGTCCATGGTCGGCAGGGACGACGGTGAGGAAGGGGTCGGGTCCGCTCTGCTCGGCGGATCTAGCATCCATGGCGGGTGGGTTGTGCTACGAGGAGCAGCGAACAGGTGTGGTGACGAGACACACATGCGAGTCCTGGCCAAGCCAGGCTCCAGAAAAACGCTCGCCCCTCGCGTTCTTTGCTGGCCAGACCCGGGACGTACGGATGGCCCCCCGGAGCCAGGCTTCAACTCATCTACAGGCAACCAAACAGATGAAGATTGACTTCTTGAAGCTTGGTTAAGAGTTAGCCACCCAACCAAACACACCCATAGTATCTACAGGTGTGGGTCCAAGCTAAGACCATAGCTCTAGTCGTGGCCAAACTAGCCCAATATTATCTATGAGGTCAATAGGTTTAAAAAAAATTATAGAGATCCTGTCACACAAGGCAATCTCAAAATCGGTGCTAGCAATGACATATATAATCCGATTCTTCAACCAAGCGGTACATATTTTTTTTAATAAAAGGTTTCCCTGCTTTATAGATTTAAAGCATTTATAGAAAACATTCTAAGTTCAAAGCGCATAGCGCACATGAAGCCATATAAGTCTAAAAACCATAATCTTATACAAGCATACCACCTACATATTCATAGATGGTCCCAACACATCTATGGAGGTCCAAACAACCAAACACATCTAAATACATCCAAAGTGAATACACAATGTCATGAAAAGTCATGTGTGTGGGAAGGAAAGGGAAGAATACTATCTGCATTGGTAGTGTTTTCAAATTACCCAAGTCTACGTGGACAGCAATTTGTTTTTTCCCGAGACCTCATCAAACTTTTAGTAACAGCGTTTGGGCCTTGCTGTAGAAAATGCAATAACCCTTTCTGCCATGGCCCATGAGGTGCTTCACTTGAAACTGACCAGCTGGTTTGCGTTTGCTGCACCGGATGGCGATCGTACGGACAGGATACTCTGACGAACAGAACCTTATGCTAGTCATTGACGAGTCAAAGCTCAAAACGAGGGAGGTGGGGATGCCGGCGGCGAATGCGGATGTGATGTGAATCCAACGAGGAAGATCCTTTCTCCGTAAAGCGAAAGCAAAACCAAACAAACAAGCTAGAGCCTAGAGCTACAGCCAAGGCGCGGCGCTCCGACCGGCCCGCCCCTGTCGCCTGTCGGAGACCCCGCCGCCGCCGTCGCCCCCGCCAGCCGCCACCCCGGGCGTTGGATCGCTCCCTCTCGATCCGCATTGGGTTGGGGCCCCTTCGATCCGGCTGTGGTGGGGTTTTGCTGGCAGGGAGCTCGAGGTTGAGGAGACGGGGGACCTGATCCTCCTTTCCGTTCGGATTCCCTTTCCCCCGTGGGGTCTCGGTTGCCCTGACCCGGAGGGACGAGGAGGAGGACATGGATTTGGCGTCGGTCAACGAGGAGCTGGCCGAGATCGACGGCCAGATCGGCGACATCCTCCGCGCATTGCAGTAAGCTCACACCATTCCGCTTCTTGATGCGGTTTAGCTTACTTGTGTCGCCCACCCACGCAAGGTCGCTAGATCTCAGTTTGCTTGCTGCGGTTTCGGTAGTGGAGCACTAGTTCGGACTTTGGAGACCTGATTGTTGACCTGTACGGTGTAAGGGGAGAAAAAAAGCCTTGCGGGTTCTAGTGTTCTAGTACTTGATCTCTGTAGAAATGGTATCATATGTATATATAATGTGATTGGCTGATGCTTCGCTTGATTTGTCTGCAGAAATGGGTTCCAGAAGCTGGAGAAGATCAAGGATGCCAACCGCCGCAGCAGGCAGCTTGAAGAGCTTACTGACAAGATGCGAGACTGCAAGAGGTTGCTCAATCTGTTATTCTCTTTGATTCCCTTTCATTACTACTATATATAGCTTTTACTTTTAGCATCATCCCCTTCATGAAACATAGAAGGTCGAAAGGCTAAACGCAAGTAATGCTGATGGAATGAGTAGATAAGTTACATTCTGGTGCTAGTGCTGGTGCTGGTGCTGCTTACCTCGCACTAACAACAATACAAGTTTTCTCCATAGAAGTTGTTTCTGTATCTCTTGAGAAATATATACTGCGCTAGGGAGGGGTGGAGGACTCGGGTGGTCAGCTGCACCGGCCTTTAACTAGGCAACCTGAGTTCAAACCCCCACGGTGCCACTCTCGCTAGGATTTTGAAGGTAGGCATCGGCCAGGCGTATCAAAACGAGAACCTGGTCCCTAAGCATTCTCATAACGTGTGTGTGTGGGGGGGGGGGGGGGGGGGCTAACCTAACCTCTGGCTGATGATAAATGTACTGCACTGTGTATACCTTGTGCCACTATTTCTGCTGCTCATGACGTGTATACCTTGTTCCACTATTTCTGCTGCTCATGACTACTTGCAATCTCTATATTTAGAATCACACTAGTGGTCCAACCATTAATTTTTACTTTTAAGAACAAAAATGGTAACTTATACGAGTAAGTTATCACATCTGACATTTTGCTCTTTTTCTGTGATTATATCCAGACTCATCAAAGACTTTGAGCGAGTTAGCAAAGACGAGGCTGGGCATACTGATCCAGCAACAGCAAAAATGTTGCATGACAGAAAGCAGTCGATGGTACTATTGCCAAAACTGATTGCATGATAGATGTCACATGTGTGAATCATTGCACTTACCTTTTCTGTTTTGACAGCTTTCACTAAACCAGAGTGTCTGTTTTGCAGATCAAAGAATTAAACTCCTACGTTGCTCTTAAGAAACAGTGAGTTTTGACCTGTCTCAGTACACCACATTCTCACAATGTATCCAACATTGCATCCATAACAAATTGACCTTGTGCTACTAAATTCTGCATCAGAATCATTTTTCTCATAAACTTCACTGAATCAATCGGTAGTTTTTTTGTAACATACCATGTTACTTACTGCAAATATCACTTGGGCTGCAGACAGGCAAGTGAAAATAAGAGAATTGATCTTTTTGATGGGCCAAGTGTTGAAGATGGCTTTGGTGAAGAAAATGCCATGTTAGCATCAAGTAAGTGGTGACATCAGAGCCCTATAAGTTCGCTAATGTGAATATGTGATAGTATGATCTCTTTCAGGTTCAAAAGCTAGGAATATATTAGGCAAACTTATTTCCTTTTGATTGTTCTGTTTACCTATTCAAACCGTTGCAAGAATCAAGCCTCTGATACCACAGGCATGGATTTATACAGCTCTTCAGATAACTGAGCAGTTCTTTTTCTCAGATATGACAAACCAGCAGTTAATGGATCAAGGCAATCAACTAATGAATGAAACTGATCAAGCGATTGCACGATCTAAACAGGTTAATACTTATCTATGACCTTCATCTGAGCTTATAAGTTATAACATCATTTTTCTAGGAACAGCTGTTGATCTTGTTTAACAAGTTGAAAAATCTGTGCTCAGAAAGGGAGCTTTTGCATCACATATGATCCTTTGAAGATCTTTGTTTCTTATTATGGCACTAAGATGCTAACATTGCTGTGTTGCCTTCTCTTCATCATCCCTTTTCCTTGTTTCTTCCTTTCTTCTTTTTTTTTCGGTTGAAGATGAGGAATATTTTTTGCCGCAGCTGTTTTGCATATAGATGTAGATAAGTTCTTTTTTCCTCTCTCAAGTCTTGATGATCTGTGCTAAATTTGGAATTGAATCCTCTACTGAAGTCCTCAATATTTATATTCCTCAATGATTTTAGCTTCCACGGAACAATTTGTTGTGGACTCTCAAGTCTAACACAAATTGCTGTGCCCATGCCCTCTCAGCGGCAGTATTCGCGCTTCATAGCTTCTTGATGCTGATCTGTTTTCTATTTGTAGACTGTCCAAGAAACCATCAATGTGGGCACAGAAACTGCAGCTGCTCTGAAAGCACAGGTACATTTCTTTTCTTATTTCCAGAAAGAGCCAATTGTTTTATTATGCTGTTCAATAAGGAATGGTAAAGGTAATTTTGGGTTATTTCTTCTTCATTAGACAGAACAAATGAGCAGAGTTGTTAATGAGCTGGATTCCATCCATTTCTCCATTAAAAAGGCATCTCAATTGGTGAAAGAAATCGGTAGACAGGTAAATCATCTCACAGTTTCTTTACTTTATTAGCCAACTCTGTTCTTATCTGTTATCAACTATTTTAAATAGGTTGCAACCGATCGATGCATCATGGCCATGCTTTTTCTCATTGTTGCTGGAGTCATAGCTGTAATAATTGTTAAGGTGAGTGCTTACCTTCTTCAGAGATTTGTTTGCTCAACTACTATTACTTAAGCCTATATCATCAGTGCTCTATCCAATATTGTGATGTGATTCATTAAAATGGCCTGAAGGCCTACACTTAACCCCATTTACATGATTTTACCAGTCATTTTTGGCCTTTTGGTTTGGTTTGATGTGAAATTTACAGAACTGTGAAAAACGGATTCGTCCTCAAGGGGTACTTTGTTCTTGTGGGACGGTTTTTGGTTTGATGTCAAGTTTACATAACTCAGTGGAAAATGAATTTGTCTTCAAATGGCACATTGCTCTTGTTGGAGATGAAATGGCCAAAACAGTATCTTATAGTTGTCACCACTTTGCTCTGACTGAGATATTAATAAACACACTAGTTAAGAAGTTAAGAGCCAACGGGGTTAGAGTGTCAAACCATCCAATCATACATGCACCAGTTCAGGAAAAATCATGTAGTTCAGGAATCTTAGACACCTTATTTCAAAATAGAAGAAAAAGGAAAAGGATCCTTATACACCGCGAGTGAGGAGATATGGTTTTTCACCAAAAAAAAAAAAAAAAGAGAGTGAGGTGATATCGTATCCGCATAAACCCCTGCAGATTTCAAGGTAGATACGTCATTGACAGTAGTGTGCTGGAAGTCAAATAGCCCATAAAGACAGGCAGCAACGATTAGGCTTGTTTGGTTATTATTATGGCTGTTGACGAATGTTGTACATACTGTTCCATTTTGCCAGATTGTGAACCCACACAACAAGGACATCCCCAACATTCCTGGGCTGGCACCACCCGTCAGCAGGCGGCTGTTGCGATAGAGGACTGGTGAATTCCATACTTAGTGTAAAAATCGATGTGGCACCTTGGCAGGCCCATCTGTATCTATCTACAGCTTGTAAAACTCTGCTCCAGTCATGTGGCATATTGTTGTAATTGTAACTCTATCTCATGGGATCCACAATCCACTTCTTGGCTTCACAGTGCGTGTATCTTCTTCTAGCTGGTCTTGCTGTTTTGCAAAAAAAAACCAGCTCTGAACCGTCTTCTGTTTAAACCATCACATCTGTACACAAGCTATGGATGATCAGAGAGAGTAATAACCACAACATACATACAATACATACTTGAACGGCAACTTTTGAAATACAGATATTTGTTTACTTGAGGAATACTGTTTTTGACGCTATGTATGTGTAACTGAGATTAGCGATGTAGTTGGCCTCAAGAGCTGCTCAAGAACCATGTGATGGTTTTGGTCTTGCACTAGAGATTTGGTTTGAGGTGCCCTTTTTCCATTCCCCCTCTTTCTTCCCGGCAAAAATTCTTTCTCCTTATTATGGCTGTGCGCCCTTTCCATGTGAAAAGCATGCTTTTTTAGTTTGATTTCGATGGGAAAACCGAAAAGAATGCACTGAGCCGCCGACCAAGTCACTTCTATGTGAAAAGCTTTCTAGACGTGTAAAAAGCAATCTTTCAGGATCGTGGCAAACACCTGGCAAATTATTGGTCATACCTGCATAGTGATGGACTTGGAGGTATAATGCGGAGTTAAGTTGTAAGGTGAGAACTGAGGAGGTACTGTAATGCCCACAAGACTGTCACTGTCTCATGGCGAGCGACAGGTCAGAGCTTAGTCGTCGTCGTCCACGTTGGAATTGGAATAATAGAGGGAACCCACCACCCGGGCGGATTTGTACATCTCCCTTGTTTCTTTGTTTTGTTATTTTATCAGTGCCACACTTGAGCTGATTCCCCGTCTAATCAAACCCCCACCACAACGCTTAAGAGCATCGGACTAATAATATAACTAACTGTAGCTACATATTATCGTCGTACGGTCTAAAACTTTGTAACAATACATCATATGATAGTTAACTAACAATATACACTACCATTAATATACAGTCCACTTTACTTTCTTGCTGAGTTTCTCATAGCCCGTACATAAGATGGCTATAAGTTTAGCGCTCACTTCGCTTTTCTATATCATCTATGACGTAGGATTTTCTATAGCCTGTTTATGTTGCTAGTATTACTAGTTAGCTAACTACGTAATAGCTAGTAGTAGCTACTAACTACTACTCTATCAACGAAAGAATACTATTAAATTAAAGTATCTTGGATTTGACTAACTATATTTATAAAAACTGTGAATTCTTATAACATAAACAAGTACTAACATTAACCGCTAGTGCCAAGAACAAAGGTCAATATATACTTATGTCGGCGCAATCGATGACACCGGTGGTGTTCTTTCACCGTCTGAATGTGAAAACAAGGACGGGCAGTGGGTCAGGTGTCTCCACTCTTTCTCCGCTTTTTTACTTGCTCATGATGACAATAATCGTACCACCACTATCTCTTTTCACTCTCACGCTCGCGCCGTCAGGTACACAGCTCGGAAAGGATGCTTGTTTGTGTGTGCGTGTTTTTTTTTGCTGGCTCTGGTACGAAAAAGTCACGCACAGTCAATTTGTTTTACCCGATCGACCATTTGCTCAGGATTCTGACTGATCGTGACACGTCTGGCCTAGTTGCATTGCATTGGACTGGATGCCGGCAGCGGGGCCCACCGTGTTTGAACCGACGAAGGAGGAGGCGAGGATGAGCTTGATTCTTTACCGAAGATCCGACTCTCTGGGTGGACGAACCACGAGCTGCTTGATGGATGGACCTTCGCTTGCAATTGCTCGCTCCCTTGTTCGCTCAATGGCTCCCTTGTTTGTTCCAAGTCTAGTCGGTGTTCCTACTATCTGATTTTCCGTGGTACCATTTGTTCGGCTCGTGATTTCTATGGCGGCTGATAAATCAACTCATGCTGTTTTGTTTTGTGCGGCTCCTCTCCACCGTCTGTCTGCAACTGCGACAACACAGGGAAGCGGGTCGCTGTTGCTACTCTTTGTTTGAACACCGAGGGCCAGTTTTTTTAGTTTTTTGCTCGTCGATGATGATCCCACCACCAGCGCTGCTAATCTTTCCTGCCCTAAACAAGGATGGCCATCGGTCAGTCTGACGATGCTTGTGTTACGTTGTGTTCTGTGGCTGGTTCTGTAATCAGCGCACTGTACAGTTGGTAGTACTTGCATTTCATTCAACGTTTTTTTGGGGCTCTAAAAGTTTGAACATGACCCACCTCGATCGTCTCTCCAGAGTCCAGAGGAGAGGAGTTGAGGGCGGGAAACTGGACAGAACAGAAGCATCCATGCCGTCAAGTTCTGAATACGACACTCGACACGCCCTAGTGGCAGGAGAGGAGGCCCCACCTCGTCCGGGCGAGGGGCGACCGGATTGGATGCCTGGACCGTGGGGCGGCCCCACTGCGTTGAATTAATCCAGCAAGTCAATCAAACGGATTATCTACTTCACCGGAGACTTTGGGGGTCCTGGCGCAACCTCGAGCACACGGTACGTAGTGCACCTTTGGTTGCAGCATCACTATTGGTATACACGTGTTATAAGTTTGAAAATTAATTTATAGAAAACACATGTAATATTTTTATATATTAGAATACTAGATTTAAAGATTTTTTTATTTGAGACTAATTATATACCATAAGTATTAATATTTACTTAATACGTAGAAATATTATTTTTTTGTTTAATACATATTTAATTAAAGTTGTTTTTGGAGAAACGAAAATGAAAGATATTCAGAGACGGAGAGAGTACACTGTAACCTACCAACGATGACAAGTGTCACCTTATAGACCTTAGTCTCGGTGAGTCACTGTTCATCAATAAATCACTTGACAAGTTTAGAAACTTATAAAAACATTTTCAAAGTTTATGGACCTAAGTGACACTCTTTGGCAAGTTTTGAGACCATCGATACATTTAACTTTTTTATTTATTATGTATCTAGATATATCATATGCATATCTAAGTGTGCATCACAACCATATATGGAAAAACCAAAGTATCTTATAGTACTTTGCAATTGAGGGAGTGATATTTTCTATATATAAATTAGCATATACTTAATATAATACTAGTAGTATGGTAGAAATGCATCTTTTTCATAACGCCGCCGAACGTCAAGATCAAAACCATCATATGTCAACCTATAGGCCCAACAGAGATGGCACGTGCTTTTCTGAGCGTCCTTCTTTCGCCGTTCTTCCTCGCCGAGGACTGTACATACACTGTGGCCGAGAAACCCTTCAATTATGATCCAACGGCCGCCATTCGTCGCACGGCAGCGGTCATCTACCGCGGAGACACACCCACCCATAAATTATCAGTGGCGCTATTTTTTTTTTTCGTAAACCTCAGTCAATTATGATGTTGTTTGAATGAATCTTCAAAAAATCGACTTTTCATTCGTTCGGAGACCGAGAGTAGTAGTGCCTTTTATCTCCGAAAAGCGAGACGAGAGCGGATCTGATGGCACCAGAAATTCAGGATTCAGATGATGATGAGGGTGGACCGGTGAGATGATGTGTGTGTGTGTGTGTGTGTGTGTGGTGGGGGGGGGGGGGGGGGGGGGGGGGGCGGGTGGATTGTGGCCGCTGGCCGTTGGCGGTTGGCGCGCGCCAACATCTCCCTCCTTGCCTCTCTCCTCTCTTCCGTCCACGTCCTCCGTCTTCTCTCCCTCCAATCCAACGCACGAGCTGCCGCCGTCACCCTATTTTACCAGCATCAGTGCCACCACGTGTGTGCGTGCTCCCTCATTTCGTTGCACCTGCCGCCGCCGGCCTTCGTCAGCTGCCCGCGGGCCTCTCTTTCTTCCCGTCCGGTCCAACCCTCTCCTCCCCTCTCAGCTCTCATCACCTCCCGAGCCGCCACCCTCTCCCTGCTTCATCAGTCGATCGACAAGCATCTTTCTTCTTGTTTCTTTTTTTTTTCCCATGGGAAGCCATACCATTTGATTTGAACCAGGCAACAGCTCCTTACCCTCCTCTCTCCTTTTTCCCAACACCTGTGTTCGTCATCTTTCCCTCATCACGGTCAGGTTAGTCGGTGCGTTGAAGATTACGCACGCTCGGAAGAGGAGGAGGCTCTTCAATTACCCAATCCCAATCGGGTACACTACAGCGACGCGCCTGACTGCCAATTTTTCTTCCAACAAATCCGCGCGCCTCCCTCCTCCGCCTCAAGATTCCTCACCAACCCGCGCTCCTCCGGCCTCGTCGTCGGATCAGGATGGGGTGCTTCACGTTCAAGAGCGGCGGCAAGCAGAGCGGAAGCGGGTCCAAATCCCCGCGGCCAGGCACCGGGAAGCCGCCAGCCAAGTCAGCCCCGGCAGCGGCGTCCTCCTCCTCCTCCTCCTCGTCATCCACCACCACCACCTCCTCCTCCTCCGGCGGCTTGCGCAGCAGCAAGACCAAGGCGTCGGCGGCGTCGGCGTCCACGCCGACGCGGACCATCCAGGAGCTATCGGAGGAGCGGGGCGCGCAGCGCCTCCGGGTGTTCGACCTCGACGAGCTCGGCAGCGCCACCAACGGCTTCAGCCGCGCGCTCAAGCTCGGCGAGGGCGGGTTCGGCTCCGTCTACCGCGCCTTCTTCCGCTCCGCCGCCGGTGGCCGCGTCGTGCTCGCTGTCAAGCGACTCAACCAGCGTAGCCTCCAGGTCTGTTGCCTGCCCGCTTCCTTTCTTTGCATCTCCTCTCTCTCTCTCTCTCTCTCTCTCTCTCTCTCTCTGCAAGTCTGCATTATTTGGGCTTGTATTTCTGACTCGTGCCAGGCCAAAGGCTGTTCATCAGAAAGAACGAATTTTTCTGTCGTGGATTAATCTGAGTTCTTAATCACACTTAGCAAAGCTGCAAATTTCTGGAATCCCTACAAATTTACAAACCTTAGCATTTAAAAACGAATTGGTAGTTTTATCAAAATTTTCACTGTCCAAGAGACCTCTTGTCCACAAGGGACTTGTCATTTCTGGTGTGTGAACATTACGAGATTTTTTTTACTAAATCATTATTATTTTTTGGTGGGTGCACAAACTGCCGAGATGTGCCAGCATTAAGACTTTGGATTTAGACCTAAAATCAAACTCAGAAGATTGTCGGTTTGCAGAGAAGCCATTAGATAACTTGAGCTTCATGACAATCGCAAGCACATAAATATTTCCCCGGATAGATAGCTTCAATGAGAATATTGGTCCAACCAACCGGACAAGGACATCCACACATGTCAATTTCAATGGGAATCGTAGATTGGACCATGTGAATATTAGTCAAGATGGTTGGCATCATAAGTCAACCTATGATCAGCATCACCCTTATTATAAACAAACAACGCTCTGAGTCTGATCACATCAATAATTAGATACATACAAGGACACAAAAAAGAAGTTCCTGAACGTTTCAAATATTAGATACAAGTATATATATGAAAATACTTTCATGCAAATATCTAGTGTCGACCTTTGTTCCTTAATAAGTGTGCTTATTTATTTTAAAGGGATAACTAGTACGTAGTTCACTAGATATATATACTTATTTATTTTTAAGGAATATAACACTTAATGAGTTTCTTTTAAATAATTAATCTGATTTCAGGGGCACAAGCAGTGGCTTGCTGAAGTCCAATTCCTGGGTGTTCTTGAGCACCCGAATCTCGTAAAGCTGATCGGCTACTGTGCAGTTGATTCAGAAGCAAGCAAGCACAGGCTGCTGGTCTACGAGTTCATGCCCAACAAGAGCTTGGATGACCACCTGTTCAACCGAGTCCATCCTCCCCTTTCATGGAGACTGAGGCTGCAGATCATGATCGGTGCCGCCCGGGGTCTGAATTACCTCCATGAAGGAGTACCAGAAGTTCAGGTCTCTTTCTGGACCAAAAACATGCACTCTGAAACTCTGAACTGAACCACGTTAAAACCATACAAACAACCTTTTTTAGCTGAATTTGTCTGCAAAATTCTTGAAGAATTCCGAGACTGTGGTTGAGATCTGACCCAGACTTTTGGTGTGACAGGTCATCTACAGGGATTTCAAAGCGTCCAACGTCCTTCTAGACGCCGAATTCAAGCCAAAACTATCGGATTTTGGCCTGGCAAGGGAGGGTCCAACCGAAGGCAAAACACACGTCTCCACCGCGGTGCGTGCTTACTCATGAACCTTTCTTCTTGCATTGCGTGCTCTGCTCGCATCATCTGAAGCTCTGAGCTGACCGGCTGTGATGGGATGACGGCGCAGGTGGTGGGGACGCACGGGTACGCGGCGCCGGACTACATAGAGATGGGGCACCTGACGGCGAAGAGTGACGTGTGGAGCTTCGGCGTGGTGCTGTACGAGATCCTGACGGGGCGGCGGTCGCTGGAGCGCAGCCGCCCCGCGGAGGAGCAGAAGTTGCTGGGGTGGGTGCGGCACCACCCGCCGGACAGCGCCGGGTTCCGGGCCATCATGGACCCGCGGCTGGGCGGGCGGTACCCGCTGGCCGCTGCGCGCGAGGTGGCCAGGCTCGCCGACCGCTGCCTCGGCAAGAACCCCAAGGAGCGGCCGGCGATGAGGGACGTCGTCGAGGCGCTCGAGCGGGTGCTGCAGATGGAGCCATCACCGCCCGTCGAAAAAAAGAAAGGAGGCGATGGCAGGCTGCCGGCGAAGAGGTGACAGCTGTGGCGGCGGCCGTGCCGGAATACGGCTCCGGTGTCCCGTCGTGAGACTTTTCCTGTGTGCCATTATAAGATTTTTTTAATCATACCATTACAATTTTCGAACTTCGAGAAACGCCATTTCTATTCGTCTATTTGGAAGCATGTCATTACAATTCTTCGGTTCACATAAAAATGTCACAAAATACGTATGATGTCGATTTGGGCCCAGCTGCAGACGTATACAAATACGTATACTTAGTTGCAGCTCCTCTCCCTGTCACAGACACGCGGGCCCTACATGTCATTTTCATCTTCCTCCTCTTGCCATCCTCCATCGCCGAGCAGAGAAGAGCACGTGTGCGAGCGGCTCGTGGTGGAGTGCAGGTGGCCGGCGGAGTAGGCAGTCCAGGCGACACACGAAGAAGCACGCAGCTGGCGTTGTAGGCAGTCCAGGCGGCGCACGAAGCACGCAGCTGAGGAGCTTGCGGCCGGAGCAGTCCGTGGAGCACACGGCCGGCGCGGAGCTCGTGGCCCAGGCGACGCGCGGAGCTCTCGGACGGGGAGATAGCGGCCCAGGCGGTGCTCAGATCTCTAGTAAGGGGAGCTAGCGGCCATGGCAGTGCACCGAGCAGGCGGCGGACGCGGAGCTTGTGGGCGGCGCGCATAGCTCTCGGATAGGGAGCTAGTGGCTGAGGCGGCGTACAAATCTCGCGGCCTGAGCGGCGCGCGGAGCACGCGGCGGCGTGGAGCTTGTGGCCGGGGAGCTATTCCGTGTGCTGCTCGCCCACGTGGCCCAGTGGTGCTGCTGCTCGCCCAAGTACTGACGTGCTGCGATGTGTAGCTGCTGGGAACATCAACTGGCCATCGTGGCCATGTCCTGCTTGCCCAAGTGGCCGCCCTGCTGCTAGCCATCGATGACGGCGGATGGCAATTGAAGATGGCAAGGGAAGGAAGATGAAAATGACATATGAGGCCGCAGGTCAGTGACAGGGAGAGGAGCTGCAACGAAGTATACGTATTTGTATACATCTGCAGCTGGGCCCAAGTCGTCATCGTACGTATTTATTGGTATTTTTATGAAAAACGAAGAATTGTAATGGTATGTTTCAAAATAGGTGAATAGTAATGGCGTTTCTTCAAAGTTCGAAAATTGTAATGTTATGATTCCAAAAAACCCTTATAAAAGATGGCCCCAACCTTCATGCCACTGAAAAGTTTGTTCCGGCCTGTGTGACCAACACCATTTTTGTTTTTCCCTCCATGTCATTCCGTC
Organism: Microstegium vimineum; assembly: GCA_022036555.1. Lineage (NCBI taxonomy): Eukaryota > Viridiplantae > Streptophyta > Magnoliopsida > Poales > Poaceae > Microstegium > Microstegium vimineum. The sequence goes on along the minus strand of CM039126.1, from coordinate 51,442,887 downwards.
CATTTGAGCTGCCAACGATGTCAAACGAGGCTGGAAAAAGACGTCGATGCCCCCATGAGCAAGACAAGGCACATCTCAATGACATGGTACTCAAATATATCAAATTGACATCACAGGATATGAGAAGAACTTGGCACCATAAATGAAATCAAATGGCACTCTGTAGTACGTATGTGGAATAATGGAAACCAAAAGTGGGTGGTATAGCTAGTTTATGCTACAATGTCAGTGTCACGCTGAAACATAAACGCACTCGTAGTTGCAAGTAACAAGACAATATTGCAAGATAAACATGGTTACAGAATATCTTTTGGGAACCTCAAATACAAATGATATAATTAAATATATTGCAATATTTTTCCTAATCCAAACAAAAATGAAAATAATATTTTTATCTCTGTTCGGCATGGAAACAAATAATAAAAATAGATAACTGAGATACCCATACATGTTGTATCCAGCAACTTGACATGACCAATATTTAACTCACGGTGATCGGACTGGCAGTAGTGTGCACTCATCAACATTTGGCTTACAAAATGTTCACACTCATCAACATGTTACAGCAAGAAGATTCAGCAGAGAAACATGCAACTAATAATGAACTAAAACTACAAATCACAAAGAAAACAATTTCCTGCTGCTCCAATCAAACAGATAAATTCAATCTAGCTAAAGTGTTTTTCTTTGAAGTGCTGTTGCGGGTATCATCTTCTAACCCAAGAAGGCACAGCAGAAGACAATGGCCATACTGATCTGGTTAGCTATTACGAGTAGAAGTGTTCAGCAAGGCGAAAGATTGTTAGAGGAAGGTCAAGGAAATCAGACATAGATTTTGTAGGTTCATGTTTTAGGGAGGTTCCACTTTGAATTTAAAGAAATGAGAGATGGTATCATTTGATATGTGGCGTAACTACCAGTTCTTTCCCTTTTCAACAATATATGTACATCAGTCTTCAGGCACAGCATTGCTGTTGATGCATCGTACTCCTGATTTGTGATTAGTTTCTTGATGACGTCACTATTTCACTCAGCTCATCATTGTCTTGTGGTTAACCTAAACACACCAATCTGCCATGCTGCACTTCTTTTAAATTTAAATTCAAATAATTTGAAATTCTTTTGTTTGCGATTGCCGGCACATTTTTTTTTTTGCTACATTCCAGAACCAACACAATAAAGATTCTAAAGACTACAGACGCTCCATGATGGACAGGCTTTACGAAGTCTAAGATGGTAAAATAATGGCAGAATAGCCCAGAATGTTTCGCCCTCCAAACCATCTCGGTGGGAACATATTCTTGAGGACAGAGATGTGGTAAGCAACAATATCTAGAACTGAATTTCATATCAACTTAGCAAATGAATTTCTTAGTGACCGATGTCTTTGTCGTGCTGACACCTCTGGTGTGATCCTTCGGAAAGCCGAGTAGAAGAAACTCATCTCATTAGGCTCTAGAGGAAGCCAACCCAAGCGAGATTCAATTTCCTAAACTCCAACACCAACTTCTGAGCCCTTGGAAGAGGTGGATCTGAACTGGCCATCCTCGGTATGTTTCATGTCACCACAAACATATTTTAGAAACACCATAAAACTTTTATCATCTCTCTTCATCAATACAGTACCACTTTAGCATATTTAATATCCATGAAATTTTGATGAAACTCATTAAAACTAGACAAGGGCAACATGAATCCGATTAGAACTTGTCACTGCACCATTAGGGCAGTCTCAATGATGTATTAATGATAGTTTCTATCCTCATTGAATGAGGTGCCACGTAGGTAAAATGCTGACATGGCAACATAATTAATGATGAAAGAGAGCACAAATCATAGAAATGATTTCTTCATAAAGAAATTAGGTCTTCACTCTATCCAATGCATCAAGAAACTATGAAATCACTATTGGAAGGAAACTACCAGTTTCTAGGAGGCTCGTGACACACTCTCATTGGAGGAAGAAGATAGAGTTTGGAGGGAGAAAGAGAAAATAATTATTACTCGAAGACACCTTCATTGTGAAATATAGCTTCTATAGATGATTTCTTGTGCTATAGAAATCGTGTCAGTTTGTTGCATTAGGACTGCACTTAGAACATTAAAGACTACACTTTCCAATAAGAACTTGTCAGCGCACCATTTCTGAACCTTCGAGAAGGGCTCCGGGGCTGCCTCTCCATCGATCCCTCTCGTCTTCCTTGCTCTGCCTCGCCAGCAGCTTGTTTTGCTTCCACACGGGCTAGGCTCCGCACACCTGCACTCCCATTGGATGCACCTACTATACAACACAGCGTAATACCCTCTCCTAGCAATTAGTAGTTTTACTCCTACTATGGGTCTGTTTGGGACTGCTCTACAAACTCTGCTCTGCAAACTCTACTATGGAGTAGCTCCACAAAAAACTAGAGTTTGTGGAGTACCTCTTTAGGTGTTCTCACAACTCCACCTTTTTTTTTTTGAGTTATGCGCGTGAAGCTAAAACCGTTTAGCTAAAAAACATAGAGTAGAGCTGAAAAATGTGGAGCGGAACAGTCTCAAACAAGCTCTATAATCCTTTCCTAAGAGCATCTCCAGCGATAGCTCCTAAATCAAGCCCCTATATTTTCATTTAGGAGGTGGCTTGTAAAATTTGAGGGTCAAATTTAAAGTTCAACTTGAGCCATAGTCTCTAATTTGGAGAGAGAGGAATATGAGGGCCTCATTCCTAGGGACCTCAAACTAAACTTTGAGGACCCTCCTAAAATGGGAGCCCAAATAAAAAATATATTGGAGTGAATTTTTTTTTTACCAAGTCCCTAGATTTAGAATAGAGACCTATTTAGAAGCTCTACTATAGTTGCTCTAATATACTTCTCCTCTCACACTATTGTTAGATCATAGACTAGTCTGACTTTATGGACAGGGTAAGCATAGGGTCGGGTTGCTACTTTGCTAGTGATCTGTGTTCCTTTTTACTTCTTTCCCTTTGTTTAAAAAAAAAAGATTCAATTAATCCCTCCGGCCTCCACAATGAAGTTTTCTGGATAACCCCTAGACTATAACTATTTTTGTGTACAATTTACGCTTCCAGATCTTTCAGTTGGTGCAGAGCTAGTTGTTACCATACCAACTCATATCATCACACCATTTCAAATTCATCTTTTCTCCTTTAATTTGATCTGCTTTTGCTCTTTCCTTCATCTGTTAAGAAATATGCTTTTGTTCAATAGTATATACCATATTTTGTACCTCACAGTAACAGCTTGGAAAATTTTGCACGTAAAACATGAGCATACCCTTGTGCTTCTTTTGTTAGGTACCCTGAAGAGTTTTGAGCTAAGTGGGATAGAGGTTTGTGAATTGTATAAGCCCCTTTGGAATCTAGGATTGAAAAAAACATAGGAATAGGGAAAATATACAGAGGAATGAAAAGCATAGGAATTTTGTTTGAATTGGTGTTTGGTTGAGTGAGGAAAGCATATGAGTGCTTACCCTGATCTGTCATCATCTTTTCATGCTGAGCTGTCCTTGCATATGAGTGCTTAAACATTGGTATCCATTGTTTTGCTGTTCCTCTAATGAAATCTACTGGGCCCATATGTAAAACATCAATTCCTTATGAACTTTATTATGGGAAAAAATAAACCTATTTCTTTCAGACTTTTTTTTTCCCTTCCAATCTCGTATTTGCAGATACAAATATTATGAGGAATCAAAATATGGAGTGATATCGTGTTGAGGTGCAGCTATAGTGATTTTGACTCAAATCAACATTTATAGGAAAAGGAACCATATTGTGTTATCCTGACTACAGAAAACTCACGTTGGTTTATGCTTCTCGGATAATTCAGTCAGGTGCACTTTTTCAACAAAACCGGACAGCTTGGCTTGCCCGAAAGCTACCACTCTGACCGAGGTGGTCATTACCATCTTTCACTACTTTGGAGTTGAACTTGAACAGGACAAAAACAGGGACAGAATAGGATCAGGTTGCTACAGTTTTGTTTTCCAACATGTTCTATCCTGATCCTAGTTGGGTGCAGAGTTACTTGTACCATACAAATCGATATCATCGAAACTGTTCCGAGTTCATCTGTTCCTTCAGTTTTCAAAGCACTTGTCCCAAGCTTGCTTGGCTCTCTTGTCCTTCTCATGGTGGTGAGCAAGGTCAGGACGCCCCTTTTCTTGCAGTCACACTCGAGCTCTTGGAATATCTCCAGAGGCACCATATCATATTGTGTGCACTATTCGCATGATGTTAAGTTGTTAACATCACACTAAAACTCTACTCTAGCCCAGAAGCATCCACGATCGAAGACGATGGATTCTCGTACGCACTGAATCCACTTGGATTCAAGGCCTGTTACAATCATGGCTTTGGTCTCTCTTAACTTTGTGTTGGGCTTTCATTGGATGCACTCATGAGTCACTAGAATTAATATATATATATATATCAATCAATATGCTTTGGCCTATATTTCAGCTACCAGCTGGTCTTTTGTAGTTCTTCAGACAACATGTAATTTCATCAAATTCATCTGGCTTAACACCATTCTTAAATTGTATTTTTTTTTTTGGGAAAGAGAAGTATAGTTCGTTTGTGGAACCTGAACTAATAATGTTCAGTGCAGCTGTGCAGAGATGATGATGATATATGTGATCAAATCAAAGTGAAGAAACACTGTATGTGCAGCTAGATAACATTCACACTTGTTCTGCCAGTCTCCTTGACTGTGACTTAAACACTGTGCGCTGTCCCTTTTTCTTTCCCACACCAGGACAGGACAGAAAATGGACGATGAGCTTTTGCTTTCATCGATCAGTACCGTGTGATTGCTGCAAAGCAAAGTAACATGATGCTTAATTATAATTATTATATAATGCGCCGCCCTAGCTTGTATTATTGCTGACAGTTCTTGCAATTATTTTGAGCCGGAGAATAGAAGCAAGAATTGTCATCAATCAGAAGACAGAAGTGAAGGGTGAAAGAAAAGATGAGGCGTCTCAAATATATATTGCAGCCGCGGCCCTGAGGAAAAAAAAAGTCAGCCAGGTGGCACCTCAACCATAACTCGCATTGTTCTGAATTTCTCATCAGTCCCATCCCATTTCAAAAGTCACATCGATCGACCTCGATCATGCTCATGGGAAGAAAAGGTGCAAGAAATTCAATAAATAGTAAAAACGAGGAAGACGATGAAATGAAGCGACAAAATTTAAGCTCAAGATCGAACACAAACACATGGTAATAATAAATATTTTAATTTACTACTGTACTACTGATTTTGTACATGTTGGGTAGCTAATCTAAGTCATCACAAAGCTTCGTTATTCCTTTCTACGTAGCGTCCAGATGATGCATATGCCGTTCATCGTCAGTCCGTTCGTGCTTAGCTCCGTGGTAGCTTTGCTAGCTAGCTAACTGCCGGCGGTGGCGGTCCTGCTAGCTGCAACTCATCCGATCCATGGCGGAGGCAGAAAAGAATCACCACTGATCCATCGGTAGGTGTACGCTGGTAGCTAGCTGGCGGCCACGGGCGGCGGGTTGCGCGCGGCAAGGTTGGCAATGGTGGGGCGGCGGCGCATCACCGGCGGCGGGGGCCTGGTCGTCGACGCCGTCGCCGTCTCAGCTGCCGCCTGCGAGGAGGACGCCGGAGAACGCTGCAGGAGAAGGCGGTGGCGCCGCGCCGCCGCGTGGAGCGCCTCGTCCATGTCCATCTGCTCGTCCCTGCAGTCCTCGCTGCAGAACGCCGCGTCGCCCCTGCAGAACACCGGCGAGTCGAGTCGATCGGTCAGGACAAGCGGGCACCAAGACACCGGCACACCGCACGCCATGGCTCGATCTATGGGGCCATGGGGTGCGTGTGTTGTGTACATGGAATGGAACGAATTGAACGAACAAGGAAGAAGGCGGCGGAGGAGCAGCTGGGAGGAGGAAGAAAGGATAGATCGACGACCGATGGCGCGGTGGCGCATGGACGTACTTGTACATGAAGACGTCGCGGTCGCAGGCGATGCTCTCCTTGCAGAGATAGCAGGATTCGAGGTAGTGGAGGCGACGACGACGCGCCACGGCGCCGGCGGCGCCGGTCGTCGGCCTCATCGTCACCGGTAGAACCTCGTCCCTACCTTCATGTACCCTGCTCCTCGTCGTCGCCGCCCTCCATCGTCGCCTCCGCCGCCGTGACCTCCTTGGTCTTCTCTTGCATGCGCGCGCGCGTGGACACCAACGACAAGTCTGTCGAGCTCTTACACACACACTCACTGTCACTATATGTTGTTCCCTAATTCCCCTTCCCTTAGCTACTCATCATCGCCTTGCTTGGACATCCAAAATAATAAAGAAGCTGCTTCCTCTCCATGCCTCGCTTGCAGTTGTGTCTGGTTCTCAGAGAAGAAAAGAGAGCAGAGAAGAGAGAAGAAGATGCTGACGCTGCTGGCCCCTAGCCTACTAGCAGGTACCATACGGCGGCGTGGCGGCGATGGCGTCCAACGAGGCGTGTCCTTCTTCCTCTCTACCTCTTTCTTCTCGTTGGTTCGGTAGACGACGGAGCTGTCCCAGGAAGAGGCTATATGCGCGCGCGCGTGTGTGTCAGTTGTGTGTGCGTCTTGTCTGCACGCGCGCGCTGCCTGTCCCTGCCCCTGCCCCTGCCCCTGCCTTCCTGCCTGCCAAGTGCCGCCATATGCTTGGGGTCCGGATGTGTGTGTCGTACGTTGGCTCGTTGCAGAAGCAAGAAAAACCATGGGTAGTAGGGCAGGAGGCATGGGCAGTGTCAGTGGCGGATCCAGGATGCGATCTAAGGGGGACTAAGTAATAAATATGATGATTGACAATGAAAATTTAGAACTAATACTTACTATCTAAATTTATGTTAAGATTTTTTTTAAAGATTTTATAGAGATTTCATAGAAAAATGAGTAAATTTTATAGAGATTTTATGAAGAAATGAGTAAATTTTGTACCAATCTAGTGCACAAATGAGGCCATAGCCCCCCCCCCCCCCCCCCTCGCATCCGCCACTGGGCAGTGTCATGGAACCTGTTGGCGGCGCATGATATGGCTGCCTGCAGCTTTGCCTAGCTAGGGGGGATTCATGTTGTATATGTAAGCTAATATAACCTGCATGCAGAGCGGCAAGTTGACACACACACGCCTAAATTAAGAAACGATCCAATCTATCATTTCGGAAGGAAAACGGGATCAGACTAATAATCATTGTTTACTGATCGAAACATTTTATAATTATTACTAGTACGTCCATACTTTCTCCAGTATAAGAATATGAACAAAGTCTATCAAAGTTTGTCGTTCTAGCACGTTTAGACGTCACATAACAAGGTGGTCTCGGTATATCTGCAAGGAATTAAGCCCAGCCCACAGAATTCCGTTACAGCCTTCCGCAGCCCACAGGCCACCGCTGAGGAGGAGGCGGCGCCCATCAGAGCCAGTCCAGTCCGCCCGCCTCAGTGGCTCCGGCGCCGTGTGCGTGGCGTGTCCGCCTTCTCCACCACGCCATCCTCATCCTCCCGCTCCCGCTCCCGTGGGTGGCGTGGAGCCATGGAGCACGCGCGGGCGGGCCACCCCAAGCAGAATAATCGTCTCCCTTCGAATGGTGTGGCTGTAGCTCTCCTCTCCGACTCCGTCTACCACAATGGACGCCGCCGTCAACCTCTCCCTGCCTCTGCACCAGCACCACCACGCCCACGTCGCGGTCCCGCTCCCGGCGCCCCACCACCACCACCACCACCACCACGCGGTCCCGCTCAGCCACCACCACTCCTCCTCCTTGCCCACCGCCGCCAACGCGCCGTCGTCCAAGTCTCACCCTCACCCTCACGCGCAGGCTCCTCCGGCGGCGCGCCTTAGCCTCGCCGTCGCCGCCGCAGCGCGGCCCCACTCGCCCTCGTCGACCCCGGCGCTCGCCCCTGCCCCACCCGCGGCCCCGGCCCCGCTCGCTGCGCGCTCCTCCAGCCGCGCCGCCACGGGGTACGCGGCCGCGCTGGCCGACGCGTGCGCCCGCGCCGGCACGCTCCACCGCGCCGCGCGACACGCGCGCGCGCTCCTCCACCTCCGCCCAGAGCGGCTAGTACAAGAGGCCACGGTCGCGGTAGGGGGCCGGCAGCTGGACGCGCGGGTGGCCGCGCTCGTCAGGATGCTCGTCGCCAAGGGCAAGCCGGCCGGGATGGTCGTCGAGGCCCTGGCTGAGTTCGCCGCCATCTGTGACCACCTGCTGCCGCACCAGCCGCCGCGCCAGCGCCACGCCTACGCCTACTAGGCCTTACCGCTTTTGTTTGTAATTGTATTCGTACGCCATGCATGTCTTCCATGAAAACATGCACTCTGGCACTCTGCTAGCTACATGCAAATTCTGTCTAATAATGTCCATTGAATAATTATTAGTGCTACTGTATTAGTATACATGGAAATTTTTTCATCTTAGACTTTGTTTAGATGTACATATATCTCCCTCATAACACATGTGTTGGGGTGTATTTGAACTAATATACATTCCAATCCACTTCAATTCATGTGGTTTGAGCTTGATACATGCGTATCCAAATAAGACTACATGTATTTCCTCAAATCACATGTGTTAGAGTGTATTTGATGTAATATCCACTCCAATCCATTCCAAACCATGTGGTTTGGTTTGAGGTAGATACATACGCATCCAAACAAGACCTTATATAAGTATACTCGAGTATTAATTAAATACTAGCACCATTTCTTCTAATCTGTCAGCACATGCATCTGAACATCTTCATCACATTGTTCTTGTTCAGCAGCTGTAGCTAGCAAGCATCACCACGTACTCACCAGCACTGCTGAGAACTTTCATCGGATGGTTTGCTGCTTCGCTACAGCTACAGAAAACAATCCCTGATTGGCTAATTCCCTGAACCACGCTTTGATTTCGATTTTCAAGCAGTTTGGTGATCACGCCCGCGGGAGGAGTTTCTAAATGAGGTCAGTCAGATCGTCAACTGCCTGCCTGACACCAACAAAGATACTGGATCCTGTAATGACCTGGCCGCATTATGCATGCTGACATCTCATCGCGCTGATGAGTCGTTAAGCTAAGCAGGACAGGACATGGATGGCACGGCAACTGGAAATCCAAGAAAGAAAACCGAGATGGCTATAGGGAGAGACGTAATCACGCTAGCTGCTAGTATAGTTGTAATGTGTGTCTTCAAAGTAGCAGTTGAGGATTGCGCATCAAAGTAAGTCAGATTTTTGCTAATGCAGATTATATTTAATCCATATGTCTATGACCAATGCAATAGCTTCAGTTTATTCGATCTTCAGGTCCACTTGCAAACCTAACCGCTAATGTCATATATGTATATGATTAAGTGATTAGGTTAAGAATTGCGTAAGACATCGATCTGCATATCGCTGCTTGCATTGGTTGCTTCTCGTCTGATATATGCTTGCGTTTGTATATGACTAGAGAAGTAAAGAGAGATCATCATCCTATTAACTTGCATGTATTTTGATTCGTATTATCTTCCAGACTAGTACTTACTAACTTCCACCGTCATTTATTATTCGTAGCAATACCCAAGTGGATCCAGATGACACGTACGATGATCAGATCCAATGGGGGAGGACAGGTCCTTTGTCCAAACAAACTAAACGCATCGAAAATTAATAAATAAATCTTGAGCATCGAAAAATAGAAAATAAAATCTTGGGAAAACAATCATTTGCATGCGCCTATATTCATATATATAGCCTAGGTACAATTTTTTTTTCCCTACAATGAATTGACGCCGAAAGAGAAAAGGTGCCATATATATATGTACCAAACTCGCTGTGTAGGACTAGCAAGTACAAACGTACACAAATTGAGTACGCTTGCTTTAATCTCTCTATATATCAGCTAACTAACAGCCAGTCTCCATCATGAAAGATGCTGATGAGCACCTCCAGTAGAAGGAACGAGAGGCCGAGAGCAACCTCTCCTCGTGCCCCTCTCAACCACTCTACTCTCTATGCATGCCAATGTCATCACCACCAGCATATATATATTTATATACATACACATATATAAGCATAGTATATGTTAACAAATCTTTATACAAGCTACTAAGAGCAGGAAGTCATTTGCTGCAGCTGCAAGCAGGAAGTAGGAGTGTAGTGTGTGACAGAGATGGAGGAGGACTACGTGTTCAAGATCGTGGTGATCGGCGACTCAGCGGTGGGGAAGACGCAGCTGCTAGGGCGCTTCACCCGCGACGAGTTCTTCCTCGACTCCAAGTCCACCATCGGCATCGAGTTCCAGACGCGCACCGTCGACATCGCCCGCCACCGCGTCAAGGCCCAGATCTGGGACACCGCCGGCCAGGAGCGCTACCGTGCGGTCACCAGCGCCTACTACCGCGGCGCGCTCGCCGCCATGCTCGTCTACGACGTCACCAGCCGCCCCACCTTCGACCACGCCGCGCGCTGGGTCGCCGAGCTCCGCGCCCACGCCGACAAGTCCATCGTCGTCGTGCTCGTCGGCAACAAGGCCGACCTGGCCGGCCGCCGCGTGGTGGCGGCGGACGAGGCGGCTGCCTTCGCCGAGGAGCAAGGGCTCTTCTTTTCCGATGTTAGGAATTAGCCTCTCACAGCGACAAGCTGACTGCTAATCTCCACGCGCGGAACGTCGATTGAATCTATACCGAGGCAAACATGCAAGATCACAGACGACACCAGAGGCACGATATTTGTTAACGAGGTTCAGCCGAAGCCTAATCCCCGGGGCATGACTATGAGCGCTCCTCCCCAATACCAGC
>CM039126.1:51121527-51432020 GCA_022036555.1 Microstegium vimineum | reverse complement strand
GAGAAAAATTTTCAAAATTTTGTGCTCCGAAAGAATTTTTCTAAGGGAAAATTTTTAAAAAAAATAAAAAAAATCATTATTAATGTAAAATAAAATGGGACAAAAAAAAAATCGAAGCACTTTGGGATATGATGGAGAATCCCTTTTGCTTATGTTGAAAATTCGCTACCCTAAGTAGTTAAACTGAAGAAAAAATAAAGGAAACCCAAAGCCCAAATTTGTTGGCCAGAAACTATGAAGTTCTGAGTTTAGGGCCCACGGGGATGAATTTGAATGACCAAAAGACCCCGGGGCACCTTCCCACTTTGCCAGCTGCGGTTAGCTTAAAAAAACCGGGTGCAGCCTCCCCAACCAAAAAAAAATAATACATGTGCTGAACCTCGAAAGCTGCATAAGAAAACCTAACGTATCGCGTAATGCCTGCTTTACCCCCGCTGTAGTTTTTTCACGAATCTAAAAAGGATTATTAAGGTGAAAAGGCTCTTGCGGTCTGACTGACTGTTTGAAAATATTCGAGACATCAGCTTAGATATCTCAAAGATCGCGTTTTGTACCTGATCTCTTTGAACTGTCGGCCCAACCCCCAAGGGGGACTGCAGTCCTGAACTTGCTGTTCTTGCCCTTTCTAACGTTGACAAGGCTCTCTCCAAGTCTGATTGTCTCAAAGTCTAGGTTTCTGAAACACATTAACAGAAAAGCAAAAAAACCCAAATTTAGACTAGTTATCAAACTTTTCTTCTTCACCAGTATCCAAATATAAACAGCATGACTTTGATAACCTGAAGTACAAATAACAATTCTATCTGAATTTTATCCACGAATTCAGCATATACAATCAACGTATTCCAAGGTAACAATTAACATGATTATGTCAACAGATTATAGCAAATAATATTGGGTTATCGGAAATGAATGTGTAATCTAGATTAGCACTAAGCCTCGACCAAGGCATTTTCTTAAAGGTCAAGAAAAGGGACAACTCAGAAAACAAGTCCCCTTTTTTAGCCCACATGCTGAAAGCAGTATATCTCAACAAGGTCCCTTTTTTAGCCCTGGCTGGCAGCATCACAAGTTGGGGGTAGGGCAGGGGTGGTGTATCCATGAATTCTACTTCAGATATGAGTTGAAATGATTTTTTAAAATACAGCATGCAATCCGATAGAGCTCCAGATTAAGTGGAAACAGAAGTAAGAAAACTCACATCTAATTTTCTCCCGTTTTTCTCACTGTCCAATAGCTCCCTGATAGGGTAGAATGCTGCCTGCTTGCACAGTTCTAGAATGTCTGACCCAGTAAAGCCCTCACACAATCTTGCAATGTGATCGTAATCAATATTAGGATCCACATTTTCTCCCTTCAACACAACCTGAAGTATCTTGCTCCTTTCACTCTGAACAGGAATTCCAATTTCAAATATCTGAGTAAAGCGCCGAAGGATGGCCTCATCTAGCTCAGAAGGCCTGTTTGTAGCAGCCAGAACCATTACACGAGCATTCTCTGAAAAAGAGATACAGATAGGTTATCATAAAGTACTGATCAGTACCATATAGGAAGTCAGTTCGTACAGGTACAGTAAATACTTTGCATATCCATGTCAAAAAAACAACCATCCAGAAAAACAACAATCATTCAGAAACAACATCTGCCACAAAGGAAAATCTCACGTGATAACCAATAAGACACCACGCAAATAAACAAAAGCCAGCTGATTCCGGCTGATTGAACAGTGTTCTATGAGAGAGAATAAGCTGGAACTAGTTCAAGCGATAAGTACATAGTTTGTATTGACTTCTTATGTCGTCTTAGGCACATAACTTCACGCCGGTGAAAAAAAAAAGTTCTGTTAAGCAATCCTATATCCACGTGACAAGGTCATTTGTTTTTTTTGCTAAAGTACTGGGGAATCATGCTGCATTAAGGAATCATTTGTTTTTTGCTGGGGAATCATGCTGCATTAAAGAGTCATTTCATTATTCATGAACAGCAATAAAAGGCTACATGTTGCCATCTACATATTTAGGATCTAATGAAGAAGGACACACATGTCAGAATTAGTTACTTTTAACAGGCAAAGGTGGAAAGTAGGGCCCATGCCATGGCAAAAACTTTTCCATTGGTTTCCGTGGTTTGTTGAAGCTGCAAATATACAAAAGTCTGCCCCTACATTGCTTTCAACAATTTGCATCACAAAATACAGCAGCAAAAGACAATAGGCGATGTAGCAAAATAGCTCCCCAGCAAGGGGAAAAATACTTTACTTTTCTATCAAACAGGCAGGAGTGCTGAATTTCATGTCATTGAGAAGAAAGATCACTCAACTGTACAGCAACAATCACACAATGCGCACACATCCAGTCTATCTATCATACATGAAACAGTCGTCCTGCTAGACAGAGAAGGAACGACCCTAAAAGCTACAGCAATAGGCCTTAGGCAAGTTCACCGTTCTAACAAATCTTTCATTTTCCTAAAAAAGGTGAAACATAAATGCACAGAAATTAAGAGAAAATTTTCATTTTTTACAAGGACCAATGGACAGTTTATAAAGTGAAAACACTTGTTATTATTAAACTATGAGTTTGCTTTCTCTGGATCTTACATGCTTTCAGCATTTAAAACTTCTGAAAACATGGTACTGCTATCACACTAGTATTGTGGTTAGAGTCACGAGCATGTGTGAAACAGATATCTCTATGTCAATAACAAGACTAATCTCATCAAGACGGCACAAATTATGCGCACCAAAGCAGACTATTCTCATGCAAGCTAGCATCAATGGATGTACGCCAGTTGCTCACTATTCATTAGGGACGGAGCCATAAATCATATAAGAAGAGGGCCAAATAGTAACAATTATGAAAAGAGGGGGGGGGGGTCTTCTCAAATTTAAGACACAAAGTAGATTTCTGCACGAAGGTGTCATGGCTCCCCCTAAACACCCCTACAAAAATATCCTTGCAGTTCATTGAAGTTGTCCCACATGAGCAGACATGACAATCAATGTAAGTCCAACCAACGGAGATATATATAGCTCAACTACAATGTGATAACCAGAGATAAAAATACACAGAACCAACAAGTGAACACTTGCAATCAGACCACTTGCCAGTTCCCCAAAAAAATCATCACAAGAACCAACCAGTAACCACTAATGTCAAGGCTTCAAGATCTCCATACAGATATACAACAGAAAGTGATGATACATATGAACATTATTTTCACATCTATGAAAATAGTTGGCACTATAAACTAGCTAAAATAGAACAAATGAGAAACACAAACTAAGCCAGAGTAGTGGTGTAAATGAGTTCATTAAGAGCGACAAAACATATGGCTGGTGTGGGATTATTATTCCCACAAGGCAGGTCTGTATTTATATACTTCAATCATGGCAGAGAAATGAAACACGTGGCTGCTGTGGTATTATTATATATTCCCACAAACCACAAAACTATGTGTTCGCTTAAGTGTCTGGAATGTCTGATTTAACAAAAACAGGGAAGGTGCATCTTATTTTAAAACATGAAAATAGGAAGAAAAAAAACATTGCATTATTCAGCAATAATATGCAGTAGGCAGAATTTATTAATAACAAATGGACGGACACAAACAAAAACGACCATAAGGTGTTTATTCAAAGTAGGGTTATGCCGTTTCACAGAAAAACAAAAGTAGGATTATGTCGCTTGTGTGCTCATAAGCATTACCATTACTGTAAACAATGCCTCACAAGTTCACATCGTTGTCAACAAATGTATGTTCTATGTTGTATACATGGCAGCAGGCAAAGTATAAGAGGACTCACGATCGGTGGTGAAGCCATCCCAGAGGGACATGAACTCTGTCTTCATATTAGTCATGGCTTCATGGTCGGTTGTCCGTCGCTGCCCCAAGAAACTATCAACCTCGTCAATGAAGATAATAGCGGGCTGGAGCTTGTGAGCGAGACTAAATACAGCAGCCACTGCCACAGAAATAACATACCAACATCAGTGTATAGCATACACATTGGCATCAACTCTAAATTAGTAAATATGTGGACAGCTAAATTAGCAGTGCAAATCAATACAATACAGCCGCCGCTGCAATGGTAATAATAACATATAAACATCAGTCCATTGCATACAAACAGAAGAAGAAATTACTATAAATGGTATGGATTCAAAATCTGTGGATTCCTATAGCATCCCAACAAAAAAGACTATGCAATTGCCATCGTTTCTAAGCTAAAGCAAATAAGAATCTAGTAGGCAGCTCGATTAGCAATGGGACTAAATATGCAGCAGAGCAGCCGCAGCCACAGCAGTAGTACCATATAAACATGGGTGTAGCTATGGATTCAAAACAGGCGGATATCCAGTGGACTAGCATTACATCAGCAAGAGGACTAGGATGAACCAAGGGTGTAACCGCTCACCAAGTTTCTGGGCGTCCCCGAACCACTTGCTCATGAGATTGGAGATCCTGACATTGATGAAGACGGCGCCAGACTCCCTGGCGATGGCCTTGGCGAGCATGGTCTTGCCTGTGCCAGGCGGGCCATAGAGGAGGACGCCCTTCTGGGGGCTGAGGAGCTTGCCGAAGGCGAAGAGCTCGGGGCGGCGCAGCGGCAGGATGACGAGCTCGTAGAGCGCCTGCTTGACCTGGTCAAGGCCGCCGATGGAGTCGAACTCGACGTCGATGCTGTCGGGGTTGATGACGTCACACGCAATCACGTCCTGTCGGTGAGCGAGACGGCAACTTAGGATTGAGGTGAACCCTAGATGGGGGAGGAGGCGGGTGTGGATCGGAGCAGGCGGGGGCAGGAGGAGGAGGAGGGGAGGGAAGGGACGAACCTCGTAGGGCGTGGTGGAGACGAGAGGCCGGCCGAGGCGCTTGGCGATCTCCTTCTTCTGCTGCTGCGCCTTCTGCGAGGCGGCGCGGTTCGGGTCGAGGTGGCGGAGGCCCGCGAAGAGGACGAGGCAGCTTAGCGCGGCGCTAGCGGCGTACAGCACGAGCTCCTGCACGAACCGCGATGAAGGCTCCGACGACCTCATCGCTCCTTCCGCGCCGCTGAGGCTTTGCTTCCCCGTCCGTCCCGCGGAAGCCGGAGGGGTGACCCTGGTGACAATCGCCGCCTCTAGCTTGCGGAGGAAGAAGGAAGGACGGACGGACGGATTCGCGGGGAGGGGCGGTGCGGGGTGGGGATTGGATTAGTGGAGGGGCGGCGCGAGCGTGGGGGAGAGGGGATTGGATTCTGCTTACGCTTACGCTTGTGCTTGTACTTGTGCTTGGAGGAGGGGTTTGGGCAAATTGGGACCAGACTCGGGTTGCCTTTGCTTACGTTTTCTTTCTTTCTTTTTTTCCGAAACTCTTGGTAGGTTCGAAAAACGATGCAAATATCAATATATTTATTTTCATTTTTTTTTGTCTGGATTTAGATTCGAATGCGGATAACGTCAACCATGTCGGATATAATAGGATTCGATATCGACATCACAAATATACGATTTAAGTATTCGAATACGAATACATTATCGGATGAATACAGACCGATCTAAACTCCTTTAAACAGATTCAGACTCGAATACGATCGTGTCGAAAAATAACCGTACTGCTTTCACTCTTAACTTTTCGGGCGAAGGCGATGGATGCTTCTGGCCTTGTGGGGAGAGGAGGAGGAGGATTAGTGCGTTGCATTATTAGATTATATGAGATTAGACTAGCCGCAGTGTATAAGAATATCGATGCTTTAAACTCGTTTTGTAGGCTCAACACCGATGCTTGCACACTGCAGACTCAATTCAAGGAACATGCCTCGGTGCTTGCTCTGGACAAAAGTACATGGTCCCACTTGCAAATGAGATGGGAGACTGCAGTTCTGAAAAAAAGGTACAGACACTGAGAGAACAAAATAATATTTAATTCAATAGTTAAGCACCCGTGCCACTGCTAATATTTAATTCAGCTTAAATGAAAATTAAAGCATCGGTCATCCTTTGGCTTTAAGCATCGAGTTGGATTTACAACACTGTGGCTAGTATTAGGATTAGATTTACGGCGAATTAGAGGGCTGGGACTATCTGTTCATCAACATCTGTTTGCTTTCTGTGATTTTTGGTGAGCGGTGAACGACTGGACTCTGAATGGAATAATAATAATTTTGCTGAATTGGATACTTCTTGATTCTCTCCGTCAAACATCTGTTTTTTAAAGAGCGATGAAGATGTTTGCTGGACGGGACACCACGGACCTCGAGTCCGGACACCACCCAACAAGACACAGACGTAGGCAGCAGAATGCAGCCCAGGCCCGTTCACCTTTTCCAGTCCAGCCCACGAGCCAAATTAACCGCGCGCATCCCGTCCCAGTGTGGGTGTGGCCCAAAATCACTCATCTTTGCCCTCTCTTATTTGCTTATGTATTCTAGCACAATTTTATATATACACTTTTTTATATTTCTCTAACAAAATATTGATCAATCAATCACCTTTTGTTTAGTTATACTATTTGGGCTAAATGGCCATTTACATATGATAAACAACAGAGTAAACAAAAATATTTTACCACCGTATGGTGTTTAAACGTGTGTTCAACGATCTTTTGTCGAACAAGGTTATCTAGTTATGATAGAGTTAGGTATCAATAACTCCATATATGTATCTTCATCTCAGTTCATAGTAGTTTGCAGTGCTTCACATCTTTGGCTCTTCAGTGGGTTAATTTGGTGGTCTTGACAGGCTTGGTTGTTATTTTTTCTCATTATCACCATAGATGCCTATAACCAATAGACCGTAATAATCAAGATTAACACTGTTACTTTCACCACCAAGGGTGAAAAACCGGTAGTGTTCGAAACTTTAGACTGACGGTGATGACGTATACGCGCGCAAACTCAGTAATAAAAATATATAAAGCTATTAGTATTTGCAGTTGTGTAAGTTATCCGTTATGACATAATATTTTTCTTTTACAATAGAACAACAATCAAATAACTTTCAGAGCAATAGTAAGTGTAAAGCCAGTGAAACTCGATCGTCAGACAGCGCGTGGGGTTGCTTTCAAACTTTTTAAGCTCTATCTCCATCGAGTGACTATAGTACAGTAGTATTGTTGTTCAATAAATCAATAATACTCCAATGTCCAGAAGAAAGCTACAGCTAGCTTGAACTCTCTAGCTCTTACCGGACACGCCCGCCCAAACCCAAAAACGTATCCGAAGATGTGATCGTGCAGCGTCGACTTTTGAGCTACCATACCGTGCAGAGAGCAGAGACGACGACATGATATGCCGGCCGTGGCTGTTTGAGGACGATGAATCTTGGTGTTTCACACAGTTCACACCAACTCTTACCGACGTACGGTACGGAGTACGTACTCCTTTCACAGCGACGTCACGTCGTATTCCGTTCTCCGTCTCAACTCTCAAGCGGGGGCGGGGTGGTGTACATTTAAATTTAATCAAAGACAAAGTGGTATTTCAAAATTAATAACATTTTTTATAGAGTACCAATAATTATAGCTTCAAATGTATACTATTTTAAAAAATAAAAATAGATTATATTACGAATCCAATAACATTTATTTGATATCATAATATTACTATCTTTTTTGTAATGAATAAAAAATATATATGTTTTGATTCATACCGTAAGTAAGGACATGTTTATAAGTAGAGCTCCTCCCGTTTTAGATTATTTTGGAAGTTGATTCTCATGCTAACAATGTTTTTTCATGCATGCTTCTTTAGGATAAACTCTATCTCTATGCTGATCATGTGTCTTAAGTGGACTAAGAGAAACACTTTTTCAGCTCTCAGCTTTTTGGTTCATTTTGAATCACTTCTTAGTAAAAATTATTTAGCGGAGCTCTTCTTAGACAATTCAACCTGAAAGTTGTCCTTGAAGCGCTACCAATAAACAAGTTCCTATTTAAAAAGACGTACTCCCTCCGTCCAAAAAAAAAAGAGTTGCTATGAGAAGCGTGTTGGTCAAACTTTCTTAACTTTGACTAGGTTTGTAGAAAATTTGTGCAACATTTACTCCCTCCGTCCCTTATTAAACGTCGTTTTGGGTTTTTATGCCACAACTTTGACTTGATTTATAGAAAATACGTGTAACATTTGTGTCTCCAAATAAATTTATTAAAAAACTAGATCAAAAGATCTATCTAATGATATAAATTATGTATCATAAATATTATTACTTTTTATATAAAATTAATCTTAGTTATTTATCGGAAGTGAGAACGACATTTAATAAAGGACGGAGAGAATATATCTTTAAATAAGTTTATTATTAAAGTATATTCAAAGATCTATGTAATGATACTAATTACACACTATAAATATTAATATTTTGTTAAATATAATTGGTCAAAGTTAAAAAATTTGACTTTTTGAAAAGCGAGAACGACTATTTTTTTAAGACAGAGGGAGTACTTTTCTAGTCCATTCAAATTTAGTCTGAGAGTCGCCGACGTTCAATTTGTGTCGGCAGTCGGCACATACACGACCGATGCTAATGACGTCGTAAATTCGTAATGTGTTGAGTTGATGGTCGATCCATCCCCGAAGGAAACCAAACTTGGACTTAGCTTTGTGATAGGTTGTGAGACAAAAAAAAGAAGAGTAGTAGCAGGCACGCCACGTCAAACACAAAAGTCTTATGTTACCAGCTACCTTTGACTACCCCACACACACACATGTACTACAGGATCAAAACATGGAGCTGGCTCTATATGCCACTAGTACACACATACATATATATTTAATCCGTTCTAAATTATAGTTCATTTAACTTTTTTAATGTTTAATTTGACTACTCGTCTTATTTAAATTTTTATATAAAATATCATTATTTTTGTGTGGCTTACTTATGAATGACTTAAATTTAACTATATTTACATAATTTTTTTAATAAGACGAGTGGTCAAAGTTAGGATAAAAAAAGTCAAATAAATTATAAATTGAAACAGAGGGAGTATATAAGGTCAGATCAATTACACAAGCAATATAGGAGTACTACATAGGTCAAGCTACATAGTGATGACATGGAGATGCATGCCCGTCTTCCCATGGATGTGTCATTATTCCACAGGAATAGATTGTACTCCCTCGGTCCTAGAATATTTGTGGCTTTCGCTTCCCGAGAAAAATCTTTGAAATATTATATATTAAAAATAGTTAATATTCATGTAACATGATTAGTATCATTGGAAAGATCTTTAGATCTAGTTTTTTAATAAATTTATTTGGAGATATAAATATTATGTTTATTTTCTACAAATTCAGTCAAACTAGTGGCATGAAAACTGGAAATGACAAATAATTTGGGACAGAGAGAGTAAACTTGTTTAGTTTTCATGTAAAATTAACTTTGCCTCATTAAGTACTCCCTCCATTCCAAATTGTAAGTCATTCCAAAAATCTTAGAGAGTCAAAGCATTTTAAGTTTGACCAAAAATTATAGAGAGAAATATAAAGATTTATGACATCAAATAAGTATAGTATGAAAAGATAACTAATAAATAATCTAATGATACTTAGTTGGTATCAAATATGTTACTCCAAAATTGGTCAAACTTTATAAACTTTGACTCTCCAAAATTCATGGAATGATTTACAATTTTGGATGGAGGGAGTAATTAGTTAGTTAGCTGTTAACTTGTTTAATTTTCTAATAATACATAATTAAAAAAGGCAGAGTTGCATAAACTATGTAAAAACATAAACGTTGTTGTGTGCGGAGACGTAGAAGCCGAAAATCTCTTCCACTTTCTAAAAAAACAGAAGAGAAACCACACGAAACCATATCAGAATAGCATGTTGGCTTTTACAATGGAGTAAATCACTTACGGAAACTCAAAATCAAAGTGACATGTGCCTAGGGGTTTATTGCCGCGCATTGCATTCTTTTGATCTCGAGAGGTGTTTTTTTTTTTAATGTGGACGTGATAGATTCTCTTCCGCATGGGTACTTGGACAAGGGAACAAAAATGCAGCCTAACTTATTGATTGATAGATAAGAGATCATTGGAGACACTGTTACACACACACACCAAAAAAGAAACCGAGACGTACTGATCGAACTGAACTTTTTTTAAAAAAAACTGATCGAACTTTTTTCCGAAAGATATTTTTTTTCGAAAGATAAACTGATCGAACTGAAGTTGGGCAAGAGAAGATGTATACAAATGGGAAGGCGATGAGACAGCACGAGACGCTAGCTATGACAAGAGCGTTTGACAACATGTGCGAGACACTAGCTAGCACCGAAAGAAACCATATGCATGCATTAGCTAGGCAAAAGGCTATAGGAGTAGGAGAATGTAAACTTTTGCTTTGTCAGGATCGAGAGCGACGTAACCTGGACATCTATCAACTATCATCGATTAATAAGTCCTCCGGTATGGGTCTCTGCCAACTTGTAACCAAACAGCATGCATGTGTCAGTGCTAATTTTAAATAATGTTAGTATACAGATCTTTCTATATAAATCGGCTCAAACTTTCAATCTTTTGACTTTAGCACCTGTTTAAAATTGTATCTTTTCTTTTAGAATTGCATTTTTCTTTTTAAGATGGATGGAGTATGTAAGTATCACGATCATGCCAGTTTCAATATGGCGTATATACAAATATACACTAATACGAGTAGCATCAAATTTGCCGTCATTGCTACAAGCTTTCATTTTATTGATTTATTGAATTACAAAAAGCTAGTATATTAGCTAGTACTCCCTCCGTTCCAAAATATTTGTCGCTTTCGCTTCTCAAGAAAAATCTTTAAAAAATATATATATTAAAGATGATTAATATTCATGGTACAACATGATTAGTATAATTAGAAAGATCGTTGGATCTAGTTTTTTAATAAATTTATTTAGAGATAAAAATGTTGTACGTATTTTCAACCAAATCAAGTTAAATTTGTGGTACGGAAACCGAAAACAACAGATAATTTGAGACGGATGGAGTATGTTATTTAGACATTGTTTGGGAGGGCTGAGTGACTCTTTTAAAATAGCTTCAGCTTATCTTCTTTCTTTTTTTCACTAAAGAAATATTTTTTAATAAACGGCTCCTCCTACTAAATCATTTTGGTAGTTGGAGCGGGAGAAGAGCGCTCTACTAAACAAGGCCACCTTACCTGATTAATGTGCTGCCTCCTCTGCTAGTAGGAGGCTTATTACAAGAGTAACAATGCTGCTTTTTATGTGCTTTCCATTACTGCATTATATTTCTCTCCTTTCTCTTTACAGAAACATTTGCCTGCTGTTCTCTGCGACTGCAAGCTTGCAAAGATAACTGCAAGAGATCGAGGGGGAGTGAATTGTCAACTCAGTCAGACAGTCACCAAGGGGTCCAGCAGCAGCTAGGGCTATTATAATACTGTCAGGTAGGCAGGCAGGGGTCACACACGTAGCATGCCCACATCGATCTAGATCAATTCTCCATCTCAGCATGCAGCTGGTCGATCTGGATCCCCATTATATTTTGGGCGCCACGTACGCATGCACGCACGCAGACGCAGCATCTGAAACGGCCGGTCGTCGTCTGATGCGTGCGTGCATGGACATGCAGCTCGACCTGCACCTGCACTGGATGGCACTGCGGCCAGTCCGCGCGCGGTGCGACAGATGAGCCAGAGATCGAGCTGATGAGGAGAGACGCGTATGCGTGCGGGCTTGCTTGCTTGCTTTTGCGTGGAGGAACCAACCAACAACAACAAGATCTTGGCAATGGCGACGGTACAAGCCCGGGGCCCGGCCTGGCCTCGTGGAGCCAGCCACCCGGCCGGACGACGACGACGACGACGACGACTGGGACGACACTGGAGGAGGAGAATCCGGGCGTCGTGGTCACATCTCGGTCGTCGTCGGCACTCCACTCGGCCGGCCGGGCCGGCCACACTCCGCCGGTCCGCTACGCCATTGCCTACGTGTCTCATGGGTCATGCCGGCCATACCCATGGCGTCGTCGTCCTCGTCCCTCCTGGCTCCTGCTGCTGATCCGTCATGTCTTTTTATTTACTCGTATAGCTGCTGAGCTAGATAGCTCTCGTCTTCTTGCCAACCACCAGGCGTCCAGTCCAGCCGTCCAGGTGCAGGGGAGGGGCCCGCACCCAGCAGCAGCAGGCCGCCGGGCGGGCGGGCCCCACACGGAGTGGGCCCCACCCACCCCCTCTCTCTCCGATCGATCGCAATCATGCCGTTCATCATAAACTCTGCATTTAAGCTCGTGTCTGAACAGGAGGGCGTTCCGGCTGTCGTGGGCGCATGCTCCCCCCTGCCTCTCGCTCTCTGGGACTGGGAGACTGACACGTGGGGCCCGCGGGCAGCTACCATGCATGGGTCATGGGTGTTGAAAAGAATTTGAGTAGCACTAGATCGAGGCCCTCTTTTTTCTAGGCTCATTATTAGAAAAGGTTTACAGTATGGTGTGGAGAGAGGTGCATGCCCTTTCTGAACCTTACTTTGTGCAGTGTTTCATAATAAAAAGGATGCCTTTTTGAATCTTGACTGCTGAGTGGGGCCTGTTGGGCAGCCTAAGCCTATTTGATCGCCTAGACAATGACTTAGAGTCAGGACATGCCATATGACTAAAATTTCTTAGAGACGCACAAACCTGTTTGGGCAGCCTAAGCCTAAGCCTGACTCTAAGTCATTGTCCATTCAAGTATATGGCATTTCTCACTATATGTCTTGACAATTGCAACAAGGCCTTATTCAGGCTACATGGAGACGCGCCTGCAACCATCTTCCCAGCATTGTTCGAACACAGCAAAAGGAAGAAGAGGACAGTTCATGAAGCCCTGAGTGCAAATAAATGGGTGGATCGGAGGACATAGATCATAACATGAGCGAGCAGATAATTGCAGAATTTGTAGACTTATGGGGGCGTTTACATGACATAGAGTTGCTGCCATCACAAGAGGACAAGATTACTTGGCTACACACAAGTGATGGTCAATACACGACAAAGTCACAAAGTCGGCATATATGCTGCAATTCTCTGGAATGGCTATGTCCATGACGGCTGAGGGCACCCGGAAAACAAAGGCGCCACCGAAATGCCGCTTTTTCATTTGGTTGATGCTCCAGAACAGAATCTGGACAGCGGCACGTTTACAGCTTAGGGAGTGGCCAAACGAATACTTCTGCCAGCTATGCACAAGGAACCTTGAGATGGTCTCGCATCTGTTTCAAGAATGCTTCTTCTCCAAAATGGTTTGGGACAGGGTTGGGTCAATGGATTAAAGTAGGGAATTTGAGGCCAGAAAACTAGGATCATGTGGACAGCTTGGGAGACTGGTTTATCGTGATGGGCAACAGTGGTCAGCAATCCAAGAGGAAAGGTGTCCGATCAATAGTAATGCTTACTATCTGGCAAATTTGGAAGGAAAGGAATAGCCGTGTTTTTAATAAGATCAGCAAAACACCTGAACAAGTTTTCAGTGAAATTCAGGAAGAAGCAAGAGTATGGATCCGTGCTGGGAACACAGGTATGGGAATGATGCTTCATACAACAGCGCACTTGCTAGGACCCGTGCCATTTGGGCCAACATCATAATTCTTTCCTTGTTAGTTGTTACAAGCTTTGTGTAAATTAAGCTCTTGTTTGTAGGAGTGGTCTGAAACTCACTGAACCGTGAGGCCAGACAAAATGTGCGCTCCTTGCGCATTGTAAACCTGTAACTGCTTACTCTACTTTTATCAATGAAAGCCGGAAACGGATCTTTCGAAAAAAAAATCAAACAGGTTTTAGAAAACTTAATAGTTGAATTGATCAATTTTCTTTGTCCTCTGAAATAAACTCTAGCAACAAATTTAGGCCCTGTTTGGATATAAAGTTTTTTTGGAGTTTTAGATTAATACTGTGGTTTTTTTAAATACATAGGTATATGAAGGAAAGAAGGTGGTTGGATGAAA
Organism: Microstegium vimineum; assembly: GCA_022036555.1. NCBI lineage: Eukaryota > Viridiplantae > Streptophyta > Magnoliopsida > Poales > Poaceae > Microstegium > Microstegium vimineum. Next base: position 51,418,110 of record CM039126.1, on the reverse strand, counting down.
TTAATTTGGAGTTTTAGAAACTACAGTATTAACAATACCGCTGTTTTTTTGGATTCCAAAAAACTCCGTCCCAGACCTCTTTATTTTCGACCGAGCTCGCTGCGCGCGCGACGCGCGTCTACCCGCGTCTCATTTTCCCTTCGCGCCCTTTTCCTTTCCATGTGCAGTCCTTTTCTTTCCATGTTTTCCTTTCTTCGATACATGAAACAGATCGCCCCTTCTTGGCTTCCATGGCAGGTGGAGAGAAGGACGGAAGAAAAGGGCAAGGTAATTTGTCCCCTGGTGATTTTCTTCTTGACCCTTCGATTTGGATCCCCTCCTACGTAGTTGTGTTCGTAACCTGACAGAGGTTTGCATCTGTAGTTGAGTCCGATTCGGATCCCCTCTAGCAGATTTTTCTTCTTTGATTTCGCGAGCGGAATCCGACGGAGGTCGTTCAGATCTTGTCCCTGCAAAATATGTGTTCTCGATCTATACTCTCTAGCTGCAAGTTAAGTTTAGATCCATCTGGTGTTTGGCCAACAAAATACAGATCGATTAGGGACATGCTTTGCTGATCTGTTTCCTCTTTGCATCAATTAATTTGTCCAACAGATGTATAAAGTGTATTTGATCTATTTACAAACAGATGAGTCCATGTGTTTTTATATGAAATCTTAATTTATAATTGAGATATATGTGTGTGCGTTCATTCCTTCAGGGGAAAAAGGAAAGCCAAGAGCACATTGGAGTGATGCGTAAACTAGATTTCTTGTTTCCATGATGAAGGAATATCATCTCTCAGCAAGATACCGTGGCCAAAATGGATGGACAAAAGAAGGATGGAGTTGTATGGCTGTTCGTTTGAACAACAAATACTCTGTTTCCAATTTCAAGCTCAAGGACAGGGAACAAAGACTCAAGAAAGATCATAATATTGTGAAATCAATTGTGAGCAAGAGTGGTTTTGGTTGGGATCCTGATATAAAAGTGCCAACGACCATCGATAAAAAATGGAAAGAATTATCTGAAGATCAACAAAAGTGGAGAAACAGACCATTCCCATATTATGATGATTTATATGACATTTATGATGGTATGTACACATTAATAATTTTTTTGGTGTTCAATTTATGGACCTTGGTTTTCTTATACTTTATCAGGGAAGGTAGTAGAAGGGAAGCGTTGCAGAAGGACAACAGATTTGCAACCAGAGAAGCAGGCAGGCGCCAAATTCATACTCACAGGAGCATATTATCAATGAAGTTAGTACTGATTTTGGTTTGGGATCACCTGATAGAACCAGACAAGGTACAAAATCTGGTTTCAGTTTTGGATGTGAGGATGGGATGAACAATAATGCTCATGATTCAGCATATGGTGACCCTGGTGATGCTCCAGAAAATAACCAAAATCCTAGTACAAATGCAGAGGAACAAATCCTTGAAAACACGACAGCAAGCTGTAGGACGCAGCGTGCTAGATCAACTGAGAAAGTTCCTGAAAAAACTAGATCAAAGAAAAACAAGAATGGTGTTCTTGAGAGTCTGGTTGCCTTGAGGAAAGAGGAGCTTGAGAGCTATAAGGATCTTAAGTCAAAGCAAATTGAGAGCTACAAGTAAGCTAAATTTGCCCAGATGGAAAGAAATGACCCTAATAATGATCCTTACTCCATGGCCAAGTGTGTTGCAAAGTTACAGGAGTTGGACGTTCTGCAAGCACCAGAATTGATGAAGACGACAATCAACTATCTCAAGAAGGACAAAATGAACCGGGAGATATTCATGACACTGAATGACAATCATAATATTGTGGAGTTCCTTAAGGAAGCTATTTCCTATGTTGAATTTTAGGTGAGATTTGTTATTAAATAATAGTCAGGTTTGTTATTAGTTTCGTTCATGCCTTACATAATCTATATTAAAGAAACAACAAATACTAAAAACAAATATTTATTTATCTTTTATTGCATAGAAGTGAGTACAAAATCATGCATCATTTTTTCTGCTACGCTGCAGATAAACATTATAGTCTGCCCACATGTCACTAGCTATTTTATCCCTCTTTGCACTACCCAAAGTTCTTCTTTGATTTAGCGATTGCACATCACTTGTATACTGTGTATCTCCCCCAGGAACATCAACTATTTCCATCTCTTCGACACACAAACCATATTGTTCAATCCATTCTTCGCTTCCCTGATGGTTGTTTATAAAATTATGAAGTGCACAACATGATAAAACAATATCTGCCTGTGAGTCAATAGGGTGATGCGAGGCACACTTCAATATTTGAAAACGCATCTTCACAACACCTATAATGCGTTCAACATGATTATGGAGTTGTGCATGCCTCAGGTTAAATAATTCTTGAGGATTTTGTGGCCTTTGGTTGCTTCTAGCTTGCTCCTGCAGATGATATCTCACATTGCGATATGGTGCAATAAAATTTGGTGTATTGGCATATCCTGCATCGACTAAATAGCATAGTTCGGCTAGGCGGCGACTAGGCGGCGATTAGGCGCGACTAGTCGCTCGGCGAGGGGGTTCCGCCTCGCCTATGGGGGTAGGCGGATTCTAGGCGAGCTGAGGTCGCCAGAGAGGGAGGAGCCAGCGGCGGCTGTGGTAGAGGAGGCGGAGGAGCAGGGACAGGGGCGGAGGAGGGTGCGAGCGGCACTGAGGAGGCGGAGATGGGGGCGGCGTACAGTGCAGAGGAGCCGGGACGGCGGCGGTGAACGGCGCGGAGGACGCGGTCACGCGGGGAAGAGGGCGGCGAAAGCGCGGGGAGCCGGGGACCGAGCACGTGCGGTCGATGAAAAAGAAGGGATAGGGTTGGGGGAGGTTAGGATATGGGCTTGGGCTGTTTTATGGGCCTTTCTATAGAACTCTTGGCCCAACATGTGTACTGGAGTCCACTTATTTCTTGTTTTCTTTTCCTTTTTTATACATATATACATGTATATACTAACGACTAGCAAAACGCCTCGGAACGACTAGGCGTGATTACACCCGACTAGGCACTTGGCTGAGGGTCAGCGCCTAGACTCCGCCTAGCGCCTAACTAAACTTTGCTAAATAGAACTTTCCTTCAGGCACATAAAAATTATTTTGTAGTGCGTCTTGCAACACTCTTGCATCTGAAGCTGAGCCTTCCCACCCCGCACTAACATGAACAAATCGATTGTCAAAATTAAATGCAACCATGACATTTTGAGACAACGTCCCCTTCCTATTTCGGTATGAATCTTGTAAACGTGGAGCAATGGAAATCGGAACATGTGTTCCATCAATTGCTCCAATACAGTCCTACAGAGAACATAACTTTAGTTAAAAATTGAAGATGAGAACATAAATAAATGAGTGCCACTATCAGTACCTTAAAGTATGGCATGAACTTTGAATTACTTGAAATTTTGATCGGAATATTGATGGTTGGTAATTGTATAAGGCTTCCTGTTAACCCCACGATTGCTCTTAGTACTGATCGAAAGTGTCTACTTATTGTCTCGCCGCTATGTTGGAAACGCCACTGCAAATCTCTATTGCTTGCATTTTTTGATATAGCATACATGAATATAGCTAACTGTTCTTCAACTGCAACTTCTCTTGTATCTTGCAGAAGATTCTTATCTCGAAGCAAATCCACCAATCTACAAAATATTGCTTTCTCCATCCTAAATTCTCGCTTGTAGCCTAACTCATGACCCTTCAAAATTTCTGATACATAGTCTTCTCCAGAAAGAATAGAATCATGAATTGGTGTACGCTGAGATGAAGAATTGCTCCCAAGATTATATCCTGTGATGAGAGCAAACTCATCATCATCTCTTTGCTTTCGCTGGATAAAACTTCCCCACATTGTTAATAATTGTTGAACTATGGCATTTGACCACAACTTTCTATACATAGATATTCAGGTAGAGTTGTGAGTTTGCATGCAAGGTGTTCGTAAGATCCAATCAATAGAAAAAAATTACGGCATGGCTAGGAACAAAAATAATTATGATCCGTGGATAACCTTGCATGACAGTTTCAGACAAGCCAGATGCACGAAACAAGGATCAAGTTTGACTACTCATAATTTCATTATTTAAATAATAGATTCTCATGCTGTATAAAGAGCAGATGATGTTACATTTGTACGCTTTCATGCAGCCAAACCAATTCAAATTGCCGGCAACAATACTAGAACATCCAAACACATCACGATATCATGGTTTTTTCTAAAACAGAGAAAAACTCTAGTTTCGAAATACTATGGTATTACATGGCTGTGGTTTTTGAAACTGTGGTTTCTAGATACCGTAGTTTTAGAATACTATAACATCCAAACGGGGCCTTAATATGGACATACCTAAAAACCCTTTATATTATATATACACATGATCACTGGGTTATATATGTTTATGCAATTGGATTGCATAGACAATGACTTGGCTTCGGGGCATGCCATATGTCTCCATTCAAGTTTGTTATAAAACTATATTTTGTAATTAATCCAATGATTCTAGTTGGTGCCATTAATGAGTAGTGCTTTCTATATAGATTTGTGTAAACTTAAAATTGTTTCACTTCTCATCAGGAGGTGAGAAATGTATTTTTTGGGGGTAGAGGGGAGTGGAGGGTTGTATTTAATACAATCTGATCATGTATTTTTTGGGTCAGTAAAGTGTGAGGTGCATCTGTGGGGATTACTTGGTTAATCAGCTTAGTTGAAGGGACATCACTCGCTTAACGGAGATTAGCTTGGTCATCTCCTGAAAATGACACCATAAATCAAAATATGTAAATGTGAATCCTCTAAAAGATCTCATTGCAAATTTACATAGACATCATATCAAATTTATTATTTTTACCTATGTGTGTGTGCTTGTGTAGAAAAATAGATGAATTTTTCTACATATAAACTTGCTTTTGTGTGTACACCTACACACACATAGATCATGGTCTTAAACAACAAAAAATACATATGTTTATTTTTACTAAGTGTATTAGGATTAGGATTTTGAAAGGTGAAAGATCATATATTTTGATCAATTAGTCAAGATATGTGCTCTCTCTATCCTATATTACATGATGTTAGAATGTTGCACAGATACCAACACGTAGAAGCAAAATACCAAAATTCCTTCCAAGGATTCGAGATAGAGATGTATTGTGAGAAAAAAAAAATGAGTATTAGAATTGTGAAGGAGACAAAATTTAAATTATATAAAGTCGTCTATTTTTTTTATTCTGAAGGAGTATGTTTGTATAGTCCTCTAGGAAATTGAAACAATAATTTTTGCAATCGGCCGGCCCGTAAGCATTATTCTTGGTGGTCAAAGTATATAGTAGAACCTTTCCGAATAAATTCTATAAAAATCCTAATACGGCTACTAAAAACAAGCGGCGGAGGTAGCATGCATCAGTACAGACCAAGCAAGCAGGCAAGCAATGCAAAGAATATAAACAAAACGGCCGGCATAGTGGTGTGGTGGTGTGGTGCTACAAGCAGGCAGGTACAGAAAGTTTGGCACATCTAGGTTGTCACACACACTGCAGCTGAAGAAGAAAAAGCAGGGAAAAGGGGGAATGGGTAGGTGAAGGTAGCAATTCTTGTGCTGGATGGGCAGACGGCAGAGGTCCACCATAACTCGGACCCCCTCCTCCTCCTCCTCTTCCTCATCTCTCTTCCTCTCTCCGTCGTCAGTCCGTCCGTCCCCATTGCACCAGGCACCAGCAGGCAGCAGCAGCTCGTACAGCTAGCGCACACTGCCGGGGACCAAGACAGCTCCCCCTTGGAACCAGCCGTGCCTCGTGGGGGGCCGGGGCCGTTCGCCCTTCATCAATTTCCCTTCGTCGTCCTCCTCCTGTGCTGTACCCATTCAACTCGCCGGCCCCCCATCCATTCCTAGCTAGCTTGCAGCAGCTACCTCTCCTCCTCCTCCTCCTCCATATATACATACCGCCCCTTCTCCTCTCCTCCCTTCACCTCACCTCATCTCATCTCATCTCATACCCAAAGAAAAAGCTGAGAGAAAAGCGAGTACATGAAAGCTGTGAATCGCGTAGATGCAAGCGAGAGTACAAGAGGAGGTTCAAGAAACTGAGAGAAAGAGAGAGAAAGTTCAGCTAGCGAGCGGTCAAGGCGGAAAAAAGCTAGCTAGAGATATGTATAGATCAGGGAGCCTTTTCGTCTTTGAGGGGAATGTTGTCTGGCTCGGGGGCGCCGCCGCTCCAATCCGCTCCTTCCTTCTCTTCTGCTGGTCTTCGCCATCTCCGTCCCTCTCTTCTTCTCATCTTATTCATCTTCTTCTCCTCCCTCTCCTGGACGAAGACGGGTGGTGTTGGTGTAGATCTCGGACCAGGCTTCATTCCCCCAAAAGAAGGGCTCCCCCATGATCTTGATCTGCGCATGCCTCCACCTCCATCAGATGATGAGCTCCATCCGCTACCTAGCTAGCTGGGGGTACGTACATGCAAATCTGAACCGGCCGGGTAAGCTAAGCTAGCTGATTTACTTGTATATATACATACGCCGTTTACTTTTGCTTTGTTTCACACCCCCCCCCCCCCCCCCCCCCCCCCCCCCCCCCCTCTTCGTTCCTCCCTCTGCAGTTTCAGTTCCTTGTTTTTTCTTGGGAGTATGATATGGGGAGCGGAGATACATAGATAGATAGATCTTGTGGCCTTTGTAGTGGGGTGTGGCTGCCATGGTGAAGAACTCAAGACTGAAGAGAGGACGGACGATACCTCTAGCTAGCTACCTGAATCCTGCATGAGATGCAGATTGGTGTAATGATGGGTGGGCAGGACTGCATGACGACCACACTGAACTGACCAGTGGGCAGCTGCAGCTGCTGCACACAAACCCATGGCTCATGTGTTGTTGTAGTAGTGGCGGTAGTGGGGATCTTTCTGATTCTTCTTCTCTCCCTCTCTCTACCCCTTTCCCTCGCAATAATTAGCATGTGATGAGCTGACTGATGAAGCAAGAGGGAGAAAGTTGCCATCATTAAAGGCCATGCATCTCGATCTGCTCCCATTCATGCAAATCCTTCTGGTTAGTTTGGAGTTACTAGTATGTCTGTATACCCAGGTCTATATATATAATTTCAATTTCAATCCTTAATTTACTTCAGTTCTTCTTACCTCTTCATTCTTCTTCAATCTTTTTGCTTCCTGCAACACAATGTTATGAAATACTTAATATACCCAACCGCTGTTTACTTTTTTGTTTCCCTTTCTTGAAACTTCTGCTTACTTTCATTGTGTACATGCTCTAATTAAAACTGCCTTCTCTGTACACACATTACCATGTTTTCTCTAGTTTATGTATGCATTCCGTATGGCTTTATTACCTCATTACATGAATAAGAAGAGAGCATGCATCACAACAGTTTCATTATATTTATTACTAGTTTAATTATTAGCAACCAGATTCTCCATTAATTATGTCCTCTCTGTAGAGTGTAAACCAAAGAAGTTTTCATTATTATCAAATAACCACAAAACTAAATCAGCATGAAAGAAATGAATGTCATGTATAATTGTTGCCACACACTCGCACACCACATGCATGTAGATCTAGCAGCAGGAATTCAATTACACTGTGCACTGTTCAAGTAGGTTTCTATTGCTCCTTGCACTCCAAATGTTGCAATAATTGGTCCTACTCCTACATATATAGGTTTCAGTTTATGGGAATGGTGTCATGTACATTTTTATTCTTCTTACTTTCATTAATAAGTTGAAGAGGGATGTGTAGAGAAAATTGCTTATATATTTTGCTTTGTTTGCTCTGCTTTCTTGACAAAACAATGATCAATTTGCTGATGCTATGGTTGGTAACTTGGCATTGGCACTGTTACAACCTACTGCTAGCTGCTAGTAATAGTAATACTGTGGTCTTTGCTCTGTGAATATGTAAAGCTCAATCTACAGGAGAGCTTGTCAGGCATAATAACTATATTTATTTATTATGAAACAATATAAAACACTATCACTAAGCCCGGGCAAAAAAACCCGATACCCGAACTCGGACCCGAATTACCCGGACCCGGACCCGAATTACCCGAACCCGAGGTACCCGATCCTAAATTCGGATAGTGATTTTGATTACCCAAAATTAGTTTGGGTAATTCGGGTAATATCCTCCAATACCCAAACTACTCGAACTACCCAAAGTTTTGTACGTATTTTTGTATTTATGATGTGTTGTTAATTGAACACTTGAACATATCATTTTATTAAAATATAATTCTCTATTTTTTGAACAAATAACGATAATAAATGATTCTCTACAAATTGTTGTTAAAATTATATACAGTTATTTCCGAAATTATGAATAAATTGCTACCAAAATTTTATTTAGTTTGTTGATTTTTGTAAATTCGGGTATATCGGGTAATACCCGAATCCGAACGCGAATTATCAGGTACCCGAAATTTCGGGTAGTGTTTTTTCGAGGCTAATATTGAGTATCAATTTTTATTACCCGAATTTTGAATTACCCGAATTATCCGACCCGAAAAAACGGGTAACCCGAAGCTTAACTATCACTCCTCCAGTATGTAATAGCTAGAGATGCTTGCAGATCTTGTCCACTTCTTGGGAACATGAATGCAGTATAAGTGAAGCTTGATTCCTTTTTATAACCTTGCGCATTGGTATACAATATGCTACAGCTTGCCTACACTACCATGTCAGAATCTAGAAGAGAGTAGCTAGGATACATACACATATGTATAATTAAGTTAGATTAGTATATTGTTCAGGCATCAGGCCATGACACTGATCGATGCATTATATTGATTTTGGTGTAACCTTGTTGCTATATATTCAATAACCAGCTATTAGCTCTGACCTGCTTGCTGTTTCAACCTAGCTAGCCTTTGCATGGAAATTCTGGCCACTAATCCACTATACTAGCTTACCCATACGCGTGCGTGCTGTACTACCATGCTTATTATTTTTTTGTATTGAGATGCTTTACACCTTTGGAGACGACTTGGCAATATGTTAGCGCGTGCTAGAGCTAGAAGAATGGTGTTTCCAATGCCTCCAAATCCCTAAAGATTCTCTAGCTTGCTATATATATGTTGCACACATGTCTTAGCATTTCATCACATTTTGCATTTTTGTCAATCTTGTTGCAGATCTCATTTTTCCCAGAAAACACGTCGGTTTAATTTAGCATTTGGAAAGACAGTGAGAATCTAGAAATGTACAAAAGAGGGTGCTCAATTCATCTTAAATTCTAGAGAGCTCCTCCTTGATCTCTTTAACGTTTGCTAGCTATATGTAGGTGACTAGGTGTGCCTCCCCTACTCACCCCACCCTAGATTGATATTAGTAGAATTGATTCTCTTCAACATTTGCTAGAGCTGCGTTCTGATTGTTGCCACGGTGTTAATGGTGCTGCATGCTAAGTTCGTAATTATGGTACTCCCTCCATCCCAAATTATAAGTCATTTCAAAAATCTTAGAGAGTCAAAGTATCTCAACTTTGACCAAGTTTATATGATTATAGAATAACAATTACGATACCAACTAAGTATCATTAGATTCTTCATCAATTATATTTTCATAGTATACCTATTTGATGTCATAAATCTTTGTAATTCTCTATAATTTTGGTCAAATTTGAGATATTTTTACTCTCCAAGATTTTTAGAATGACATAATTTGAATCGGAGAGAGTAATTATTAACTAAGTGGTTAACAAATGATAGATGACCCATTTTTATAGGAGCCATGCCTAATAAGTATAGGCACATATATATAGTCAAAACTTATACTCAAATAGTGGGATTCTAGAAGACAGAAACCAATTTTGCATTAAATATTTTCATTTATCAACCAATCATCATGTTGACAATGATAACGTCTAATTAGGAAATAAAGTGAGGGCACACACGATTTTGGTGTTCTGTCTTAATCTTTCCTAATTTTTTAGAATACACTATATTATACAGAACAAAGGGTGCATGTCTTAAAAATTCTATAATGTCAATTTTTGGGATTAAGGAAATATATGATAATAAGGACCTTATTAGGATAAATGTTTTGGCTCCATGGATATATGGTGGTGTAATTATTATGTGACAATTCAGTAGAATCATCCAGGGAACGTGTACTCACTTATTATAATCAGGAGTGTACTCTTGTAGTTCCTCACCCAGAAGATCGAACTCTTGGGGTAGTTGACATAAGAAGGCAGGAAGCACGAGATATCACGGTCATTCAGCCTTCATCCTTCACAAACAATGCAAGTATAGTAGCTGCCGATCTAAATGCTACTAATAATAATGATGGACCATGCAGGTACACATCGTAATCGTAAATTTACAATAATTCCTCCATGCAAAAGAATGTATACCTCATTTCTGGAGAAATTAAATACTTTTAAGTTTGGCCAAATCATATACATAAAACACTAATAATCCCCCGGATAAAGAATGCAATTATCGTTTTTTTATAAATAAAACAAATTCAAGTTTGACCACATTATAAAAAATAGGAACATTTTATGATAATTGGGGGGGGGGGGGGGGTTGTCGGGTAGTATTTATGATGCTTAACAGCTTTGTTCGTTTTGGTGGAATTTGATTTACAATGAATACTTATGTTGATTTGTTAGGATAAAAAAATTAATATTGTTTGGGTGTGGGGGGGGGGGGGGGGGGGCGGGGGTGTTGTCGGGTAGTATTTATGATGCTTAACAGCTTTGTTCGTTTTGGTGGAATTTGATTTACAATGAATACTTATGCTGATTTGTTAGGATAAAAAAATTAATATTGTTTATTTCGTTGAAAAGTAATATTGAACAAGGTCATTCTGAAATCTATTTTATAATAATATTAATTTATATAAATCTAATTAAACTTAAAAGTTTAGGTCTTCTCGAGAAGTAATAGTAGTTTTATTTTTATGGAGGGTATATATATTCTATCACACATACTGTATGCATGTAGTGGTACATCTGCAAGTCCACGTTCATAGAACTAGTGAGTGACGTGACGACGGCCGGCCGGGGTGGAGTGGAGTGGACACAGGAGACAGGACACGTACTGTCAAAGTACAAGTACGTACACAGCGGCTGTGGCTGGCACTGGCAGCAGGAAGCCATGCCGCCGCTGCCGCGCGGTACACGAGCAACAGAGGAGACTTGAGCTGCATGCTGCATCCATCGTCCGCTGTTCCATATCTACGCCCACAGACAGAGAGACAACAGAGCCCTTTTTTCACGCATCCGTGTACCTGTACCTGTACCTGTAAGGCTGTAACTGAGACATGCATGCATCAGCGAGTGGTAGTGTGGTACTGGTACTGGTACCGTATCGATGCTCCCAGCCGTGCGTCGTCGTCGTCGTGGTGCATGAGCTGTTGAGTTGAGTGAGACGGTGACCAGTGATCAGACCACACGAGCAGTGAGCAGGGCAGGCCCGGACGGGCCAGGCGGGCACCGGGCAGGAGCATGCATTGCTTCGTGCCCTCCCAGGCAAGCTGCTCGTCAGGCAGCAATCCTGGAGCAGCTCCAGCGCCAGGCAACTTGGCTGGGTCACAAAGCAAACGAGCCCGTGCCAGTCAGGAGCTTTCTCTCGAAAGCAGTTTTTTGACACATATGTGCTCAACATGTGCTATCCAAGCTGTTTATTTTGCATCGAGATATGTACACTAGGAGAGAGAGCATGAAACACTGGGAGAGAGAGTGTGAAAAGTAGAAAAGAGAATGTTCTAGCATGAATTTTAAAGCAGGAATAAACGCTGTAGATAGTACATGTCCAGTATGTAAGCATTTCTGCTCTCCATGACCATGAGCCCTCACTCATCAGTACAGTCCTGCTGCTAGCTACTGGAGCATGCAGTAGTAGCTTCTTGCTTTTCCTCTTGACGTGAGGGCTCATGGAGATGCTGAGATGCAGATGCAGATGCCGCCGTGTCAGATTCAGATTCAGAGAAGCAAGCAAGCTACCAGTGGAGACGTGTGCAGTGGCAGCTTCCATTATCCATGCGTGCAGATTCGACCGAGATCGGCGCTGCCGCTGCCGGCCGGCCTTTCATGGCATCCAACCGTCGTGCGGCTCGTGCCCGGCCATGGGTCAGTGGGTGGCTTTGTCGTCGTCTCTGCGGCATCCGTGATTCGATCGTGTTGGCCCCCCGGTGCAGTGCAGCCAGCAATGGCCGGCGCTCCGGTGCTAATTAAGTCCCATGTCTAGATGTTTGGTAACAATTAAATAAATTAAATATAATTTATATATAAAACTAATTACAACGTCATATAAGTACTTAACGAGACGAATCTATTAAACCTAATTAATCCATCATTAACATATGTTTATTGTAGCATCATATTGTCAAATCATAGACTATTTTATATCAATAGATTTGTTTCGTAAAATAGTCTTCGGCTGACAAATTAGTTTTTTAAATAATCTATATTTAATAGTCTTAATTAGTGTCTAGATATCTGATGTGACAGAGACTTTTTTTAATCCCTGTAACTAAACATGCCCTAAAAATAAGTCAGGCAACCAAACACCCCCTTAGGCTAGTAGAAGATGACCATCAGTTAGCAGCTTTGCAATTCCAAGTGCATGCTGTCGTCAAATGCTTCGCATGTACTCGTACGCAGCATCTTCAAACGGTCGGTAACTAAGACCATGTTTGTACAATTGTGCTTATGTTTGTGCTTGGCAGCTGTTGAGCTCTTGGCCAATGGCCATGGCCACACCATGGTTGCGAGGAGTTTGTTTGGATGGCAGCATCTAGTTGCTTGCCTGCCTTTGACAAACTGAAACAGAAACCATCTGCATGGAGGGAGGAGGGTCAGGGAGAAGATGACAGCCCCCGGTCAGCCCCGAAAAATGCACTCATCCGATCCGGTGGCGAGCGAGCGGGCCAAACTCCAAGTTCAAAACAACCGACCAGGCCGGGTTTAAAACTTAACTTGTTGGGCCGACGGTTCGCCATTTTTTCCTTTCCTTTTTGAAAGCGAGATTGAATTGAGGATCCAATCGCATCTTCTCGGGACAACATGTGTGGCCCGTTGTTCTCTTGGGTCCGGCCCACCGAGCGGCCCAACACATGTTCTGTTGCATTGTTCTTTGGACCCTCCTGCTGCTGTTCTTGCTTCAGTCGTCAGTCCCACTAGTTTCCTGCGTAATTCAGGAGTTGTGGGCGTGTGGCGACGACGACCAATGGACGGTGGATCTAGGAACCAAGGTTCTCTTAGAATCAACAGGAAACACTTGATGCACGATGTTCACTTGGTATAGAAGATAACAATTAGCATTAACATGGTTCAGAATTGATTCAGATCTGCAGGCATCCTCCCTCATGTGCAGTGCCTTCACTTCCTGATCCCAACTAACCAACCAACCAAGAAAGCCCCAAGATTACACCAAAACAAAGAAGAGACAAACAGCAATCTACCATGCCTTCCCTAGCACCTGCACAATGAATGAACGAAGGAATCACAACACTGTCTGCAATAGCACTGTATGTAATGTAATGTAATCCCATCCCACTGATGATGAGCGATGACTGGATCGACAGTCTGGACTCGACAGCTAGCTGCCGGAGGAGGCACTTTTGCTTCGCCTTGGAAGGGAACAGGGACTGGCCCTTCCACTGAGTTCTGAAACCTATGATCACCATAGCTGCTGGAACCAATAATGACTCAATCCACATTTAATCATGCATTTGCCCACCACCAGATGGACAGACATCTGACCCTATTCCTATCCAGCGTAGGATCGAAAAGAGGAACGTCAAAGCCTGAGCTTTTCTCCTCCATTATTATTCATTCTCACCATCCACCACCACATCGTCCATGATTGAAGACTCGTCGTTTTCTTCCGACAGCAGCCATCATATCCCAATATCTCATGATGCAGATTTTGCTTGCATTGCAGCTAGCTAGCTCTAACTAGTGTCCCTAGCTACTGCAACTCTGCAAGACAGATGGCTGGGAGGGAAGCTCTCGATCGATCTGCACTTGTGCACGTACGATCTCCGTGCACTGCAGGGCAAAGCAGGAGGACGACGACGGCAGCAACGGCGAGGTGGCCAGTGGCCGGCCAGGCCCCGTTCCATTCCATGCTTAGTCCTGCCTGCATCATGCTCGTCGTGGTCGCGACCCTGCATGCCTCATTCATTCGTCCTTCCTTTCCGAATTATTGGATTGGATTCGATCGTCTCCTTTTTGTCATTGATCGGTCGCTCTCACTGTCACTTCTTGTTCTCATGCAGTCCCCCCGTCTTTTCTCCCCTCCCAGGATTAGTCCTTTGTTTGGAGGGTAGACCATGAACAACAGTGACGAATTAAGCTAGAATAAATCGGAGGAAAAATTGTAAAAAAATGATCTGCTCACTGGTATTCTATTTCTTTCGTGGGTGCATGTGCATCCACAGTTTCACACCCGGCCACCATATGCTCCGCAACTAATGAACAACCACGGTTTTTTTTTCTCTGTAAATTTTGGCATGAGTGCGTTTGCCTTGTGAATGTAGACTTCTCAGGCAACGCAGAGGATATAGTGATTCTGTTCTCATTCAGTTCGGTAACGATTCAGCCTAACCACGCGCAACCGACAATAGCAAGACAGCTGTTTCCTAACCGACAATACTAGCTCCCAGCTCTTTCATTGCAGCCGCTAACTCTGAACCTTACCATAGTACCGTACTCTATGTACCTGGCAAAATTTCTCAACCGAATGAGGTGAACACTGGCAAATAATTCCCCACACTTGGTGACTGACAGACTGAGTGTTCACCTTTCCATTGCACTATATACGATACGACAGCTCCAAAGACTTTATCAAAAAGGGAATACCTTCTCTGTTGTCTATTATTTTTCAGGGGCCTCGGACTTTACTATAATAATAGAGGAGCTACTGAGCTAGGAAGCAGCTAGCTAGGGCCTAGGGCTAGCTTGGACGTTTGACCGCCACCCACCAACCAAAAACCCTTTCGCTCGCTGCAGCACAAGCGCTAGCTACCTCACGTTTGCTTTGCTTTGGCTGAATTATTGGAAGCAAAGCAAAGGCAAATTAAAGCACTTGTGTGTGAACCCCACACCCCTACACTTTGCCCGGCAGTGGATGGAGTACGTCTAGGAATCGTTTCCTCCTTCCTTGGTAGTATCATGGTACTCCACTACTCGATCTAGTGCACTCCTAGGAGTTTCTTCAGTCACATGGAACTTATTTATTTGTCAACGCGGCGGATCCAAAATTGTCTAATTATCTAATGCGCATAGATTTGCCGTGATGACTTTGCGAAAACATTTTCCTCTGTAGAGTTATTGTTTGATCTTTGCTTTGCTGATTTCCCCAATTTTGAAGTATAACTATTCGTTCGGTTCTCTCGAATTTGTCAATAAGTAAAAGAATGTGGCTCATTGTATTAAATGTTATCACTACTAGATAGATGATTTTTAAACCACATCAACCTGCTTTTTCTATAAGAAGATGTTGACTTAACCAACTGCCTTTATAAATGATGTGCTATGCAGCACTAACTTCATTTCTAAAAGTCGATTTTTAAGGTGGTTGACATAATAAAACCGTCCTTGAAAATCTATCTGTTTTCAGTTGTAGTAATATAAAACAACCCTCATTGTCCCTAAAAATCGTATACTTTTTAGAGATGGTTCCTTATGTCAACCGCTCATAAAAGTAATTATCTGAACCACCCTTAAAAAACAATTTGATGGGTGGTTAATTAGAGTTGTTATATGGTTAATTTGATTGGTTTATTTAAAAAAGTTTGATTGAAGGTAGATTTTGTATCATAATTTTGATCTCAACGAGATCTAATACTTTATAGGCGATAACTTTTTATTTAAGATTATTTTTAGATTTTTATTTAAGATTATTTTTAGGCTCAAATATACATTTTAGGTCCTCGTATTTTAAAAATCAGATTTTTGAATTTTTTACCTCTGGTGGAGAGAGACGCCCTATACAAAAATTGTAACACCAGACAAGATCTAAAACTCTATAAGAAATTTAGGAGTTGGAAATTATGTACAAGATAGTATCCTATATATATACTTTTATTTTTTAATTACACATTTATAACGTAGATGGTTACAGCGCACACAGGCTCGTGTGATTGTATGATGTGGTGACAGGAGTGAGATGTGTGAGGGAAGAGTTTACGGGTTTGAATTCCTAGGAAAAAAATGGATTGAACCTTGCTACGTTGCAACTTTGCGTCTTTTGTTTATGGTTTCTAAGATCGATGGTGTATAATAACAGTTTCACAAACCATCTTTAAAATTGATTTTGACCATCTCTAAATATCTGTCTGTTGTGTGATATTAGTGAGAAGAGGAGAAATAAAGTTTGCTCACGTATGGTATGGAGTGCCCGCACCGCACCAAACCTTTCAACTACCACAGTGATTAATTACATTTGTTCTCTTGTGTGCTTAGCAGATTCTTCTTCCGTTTTCTTTCTAAAGACCGAGAGCTAGCAGTAGCTCTAGCAGATTCTTCTTTTCAGTCCAAAGTTGACCGTACCACTCCAACAGTGTGGTCGTAGAGCCGGAGCCGGATCATGTTCACCGATCCATCCATAGTGTACGTGTTTAGGCCTGCATGCATGCAGAACATTCTACTGCAAATTATATTATCAATATAATAAAGTGAACATTATTGAAGCGTTCAGGATAATGTATATATAAAGGTTATAGGGGTTCTAGAACTTTACTTCACAAACTTCACTATGGAGCAGATTTTTTAAAACCTAAAGTTTATAGAGCAGCCTTTTAAAGCAAGGCTTATAGGCGGCTGACTATAAGCTAGGTTTCTTATAGTCTTATATTAGTCCACTTATATAGTAGTTAGCTCTTCACTGTTAATACACGTCCTACTTATCTATCTCATAAATTTCTTAGTTCTTGTGCATAAATCATATATAAGCTTTCAGCCCGCTTCTCTCTCATCTATTCTCTCTTTTATCTTAACATTTAGCTAGCTCACAACCTCTTATTATACTTGATGTTAGATGTTTTCATAACTTTATCATTCTTCCTTAAACAAAGTGCGTGAAGCTACTGGCTAGAAAAAACGTAAAGCAGGCTAAAAACATATAACATAGTCACAGTGGCGATAATTGCATCTCTAGAAGTCGTACGACAAAAAGGATCACAGCTATGGAAATGTCTAGCCAGTGTAGCCACACACAAGTGGTTCACAAGTCATGGTTGGGAGGTTGGTCCCGTGCAGGCAGACCAAAAATAAAGAAAAACCAATGGTGCCAAAACATTTGCATGTCTCGCGTGTAGGAGGACGTATTTATCTGATCCTTGTGTGTCCTTGTTGTCCTTTCTTCCTCGTGTCAATCATGCCCCAGAGTTTCCTCTTCCATTGCTTCCAGAATCCACAGCTTTTACGTACCTTTCATTCCGACTGTACTGTCTACCACACCACTAGTAGACACTAGCAAACGTCATGCAGCGTAATTATAAAAAGAAAAAGAAAGAATGGGCCTCTAATTGGCTAGCCAGCTAGTTTCATTTTTTTTATCGTCAATTATTGGTCCTCGTAGGACATACTAGGTATTATATATGTATGTGCTTGGATTATATATTTATATTACTAGCTAGCATATATATAAGTAATATCCTATGTATTCATTTTGAACGTAACTTTAATTGCTTATTCATTGAAATATAATATATATATATATATATATATATATATATATATATATATATATATATATAATATATATATATTTATAAAAGTATTTTTCAAGGCCAATCTATTTGATATGATTTTCATATTTTCAAACTCAATAACTTAAAAGTTATTCATGATTTATATTCCCATATTTAACTCAAATCTTATCAAAAATGACTTATTTTATGAGTATGGAGGGAGTATATCATAGGCTCTTGTTAGTATATTGATTAGTAGGGGAAGATCAAGATGGGGGTGTGCAACAAGATATGCTTCCTCTCCAGTAGTCTTTTGGTGCCATCGTACCTGGATGAACTATAACCTACACGACACAGAATTTGTAGCGCAAAAGATTAAATTATTTTTCAAGATTTGTAATTACTAAAGCAAGTAATAATAAGAAATGATATTTTTTGAATAAAACGAATAGTTTAATTCAAGATAAAAAAAACAAACAAACTATAATTTAGAATAGAGCTATTACTATTTATGATATTTATTTATGATGACGGAGGAGTGTTCCTGTTTCGGACTGTCGGTCTGTCAATGCATGCATGCGTCAGTCCAGCAGCCGTGTAGCCCGCGCACGTCGCGGCCGGTCGATGGCCCCACATGCATGTCCTAAAATCATCCATCTACCGTACTACTACGGCCGTACCGGGTCCGGCCACCGCGCGCGCCCCCGCTGTCTGTCTCGCCGCCTGACTCACCACCGTACGTACAGTACAGGTGTCGCCGCCGTGTACTTAGACCCTGTTTAGATTCCACCCAAAAACCAAAAATTTTCAAGATTCTCCGTCACATCGAATCTTGCGGCACATGCATGGAGTACTAAACGTAGACGAAAAAAAAAACTAATTACACAGTTGATCGAGAAATTACGAGACGAAACTTTCGAACCTAATTAGCCCATAATTAGACAATTTTTACCAAATAACAACGAAAGTGCTACAGTAGCCAAAAGCCAAAAAATTTTGGAACTAAACGCGCCCTTATACCAAAACCAAATGCAGTTGAAGCTACCACAGCAGGAGCCTATGCGGCGTGCGGGGGCGTGCCTCTTGCCTCCCTATTCTACCTAGGACCAAAAGGTCCAAAGCTATGGAGATGTTTAGGCACACAGCCACAGGTGGTTCACAAGTCATGGATGGATGAGCTTCTTCTTTCCCTGCTTCCAAAATCCACATCTCTCTTTCGGACTGCCCCACTGGCAAACGTCATGATATTTTCTAATCTCTCTGTAATGAGCCAGCTAGTTTCAGTTTATTTATCTTCAATTATTGGTCCTCTCGTAGGACATAGGTATATATGTGCTTGGATTACATTATTACTAGTTGGCACATAAGCAATATAATCATAGTCTAGCTTAGTATTGACTAGGGATCGATTACCAAAAGACACATTAATTAGTAACAGTGAGAGAAGATCAAGATGGGATGTGGACGAGAACAAGGCCGGGATGCTACCTCTCCAGCGGTCTTTCGGTGCTACCTACCTGGTGGATCAAGCTTAAATTACGACGCCAAGTTTGTATATTACACATATTTGTAGACGTATGTGTACCGTCATATTCTATCTCATATTCCATAGAAAATGGCACATGTTTTTTTTTCCTAAGTTTGTCTAGTAGGTGTATACTACATTAAGTAGTACTCCCCCTTCCAATGTATAAGTCATTGTTGTATTTCTAGATAAATATTTCTTGTTATGCATCTAAACATATCTTATGTCAAAATACATAACGAAAGCTATGTGTATCTAGAAAAAAACCAAAACAAACTATAATAAATTCTTCGAACATATATGGTGATTCCACAAGTAGGTTTACTACAAAATATACCTTCGTCTCAAACAAGGCGCAATTGATCTGAGAATAGTTTAAGTTTGATTCTACAGAAAACACTATATTATCATGTATGACTCCAAGTTTGTATTTTTAGACCACAAAAAATATTTTTTATGACGAGCCTATGCTATTTACTTATACACTATAATAATATTTCTTATATACATCTACTGGCAGTCAAACTAAATTTTAAATAGTTTGACCTAGCATTTTGCATCCTTTTGCAATGAATGGATAAAGTATATATCCTCTAACTAATATAGTGTACACACTTATTCCGCGTCAAAATATAAATGTTTTTTTTATAGACTCGATATAAAAACCGAGAATGAATTATATATTTCTATTCTACGACGTCATTTCCATTTTTTTAAAGAAAAAAAAAAGCGAACGCATATATGCGCACGTGCACAGCCGCAGCGACGCGCATGCCGCCGTCCTGGCCGTTGGTTGCATTGGAACCG
The DNA here is from genome assembly GCA_022036555.1 of Microstegium vimineum. Lineage (NCBI taxonomy): Eukaryota > Viridiplantae > Streptophyta > Magnoliopsida > Poales > Poaceae > Microstegium > Microstegium vimineum. The sequence goes on along the minus strand of CM039126.1, from coordinate 51,398,145 downwards.
CAACGATCATCCACCTGTCGGTCCGGTCCGGCCGCCGCCCGCTAGCCGCTGCTGCCTGCGCGCCTAGCTAGCTAGCCGTACGTACACTGCGCAAAGACTGCCAAGTACGGAGTAGTACCTACCGGGTACCGGGGGCACGTGTACGTACGTACGCAACGTGCCGGCCGGCCTGCTGTGCCACGTACAAGAAGGCCTACTCATCCACCGCCCATGACGTCGTCGACGGTAGGTACTATACAGTAGGTCGCGATTGACCGTACACTCGCGAAGGCCGCCAAGTACACACCTACGTACTACGCCCACGCGCGTGTACCAGGCCAGGGACGTACGTACGTGCATTCCTGTCTCGCATCAAGGAAGAGGAAACAAAAGATACACATATTTTTTCCTCGCAAACTAATACTGTAAAGAAACACACATATATATATTGGTGCATGCCATTAATTTGGATCCTAGCTACTATCATATTTTTTGAATTCGGATAAAAAGAATCACAACAACTTTAACTAGATTTTGAGATTATCAAAAAACAATTGTGAGTTAATTAAAGCCACTTTAAAATCTGGATTGTTTGGATAAGATAGTGGGATTCTGGATTTTTTTTCCTATTACAATCCAAAGGATTCAAACAGGGCCGGCCATATTATGTTTTAATAATTTTCAAAGATACATATTTAATTGCCCCCTGGCCTACTGATTCAAATTTGTTGGTTTTCTAGAGTCTAAATAAAGCAATCTTTGGTGTGCATCTATCTAATAACGGTGATGGTTGCGGAAATACCGCGTCATAAAAGGTTGTCTCGTCAACAAGATTTTTCTCCCCTTTTATTTATTTTCTCTGCTTCTAGATTTTTCTAAAAGTAGTACTAGTAAACTAATTAATCCCAATTATACACATTTATTTTTATTTTTTATTATTATACATCTCGTGCAGATACAAGAAAACAAAATGCGGCGGCAGGTCCCTGGTTCCCTAGTCCCACAGGCTCACAGCCCACGGGCGGTGCTGCTGGCCTGCTGCTGCTGCTGCCTCCTCATATACACGGGCGCCTCGCCTCCTCCCCGCCTCCCTCGCCACACGAGCACACGACGCCGCGCGCCTCCGGCCAGAACGACTCCAGCCGCGCCGCGCACACTGCACGCCTCGCCGGCTCGTCGTCCCCCGACACCACCCTAACCAACCACCACCACCACTTGCAGGTCACCATGCATCACCACCCAGCGTCAGCGTCCTCCTCCTCCCCGGCCGCCTCCGCCGCTGCCGCTGCGTCGCTCTGACGTGGTGGGGGTCGTCTCGTGTCTCGTCCGGCCTGTGCCACACAGTGCGAGAGCAGACGACGACCGCGCGGCGCGCTCGCAGCAGGGATCCGATTCCGATCCGATCGATCTCCATGGGGGTTCACCGGCTGAAGAAGCAGCACTCGGCGCCGACGCTGAGCGGCGGCGGGTCCGGGTCCGGGTCGTCGTCGATGCCACCCAAGGGGTGCATGGCGGTGCGCGTGGTGGGGCCCGCGGGCGGCGGCGGAGGAGGAGGATGGAAGGAGCAGGAGGAGATGGAGGAGGAGCGGTTCGTGGTGCCCGTGGGGTACCTGAAGCACCCGCTGTTCGTGGCGCTGCTCAAGGCGGCGGAGGAGGAGTACGGCTTCGAGCAGAAGGGCGCTATCACCATCCCCTGCGGCGTCGACCACTTCCGCCGCGTCCAGGGCATCATCCACCACCAGCGCCACGGCTCCGGCGGCTCCAGCGGCGGTGGCGGCGGTCACCATGGCCACCACAGCAGCAACCACTTCCACCTCGCCGGCTGCTTCCGCGCCTGATCGGTCGGTCGGTCCACTCCGATCCACCACATGGATGGATTGGTATCGAGACCGATCGATGGATCCGATCCATGCTCGTCTCTAGTGGACGGGCCGGGACGACGGATCGAAGAACAATAATACTATTTACTAGTAATTCTACTTAATTATTATCTAGGGTTTTCTTCTTGGTTAGGATTTAGATGCAGGCCCGCCGGGGATCGACCGATGATCGAAGGATCATGGTGTTGTTGTCTCCTGCCTGCGATCGAGTATTAGCGTAATCATCAGTCAGTGGCGGTGGATCTATTATCTGCAGGATTGGTCGTTTGGACATACGGATCGATCGGTCGATGATGATGATATGTGTTTTTTTTTGGAGTTTTAAATATCTTTCTCTCTCTAGGTTTCTGATGATGATGATGGTGAAAACAAAGATGAGGATGAAAATTAAAGGGTGATGATGCATGCGCGTTTCAGTGCTTGTTAGACTTTATGCCCTGTCCTCCTCCTCCCTTCTTTAATTTCCCTGTTCTTTCACTTTCTTGGGTGTTCCTCTTACTTTGCTTCTCTTTTTGTGAATGCTCTTTGCTTCTCTTTTGTGAATGCTAGCTAGCTAGTTGCTATTGCTAGTAGAGTACTAGGCATATGTTGTCATGCATGTATATCTTTTTCAGCTGGTATAATTTCTCAGATTCTTCCTGCTGCTACTATTCCCTTATCATTATATATCCGAAAGAGATGTTGTACGTCTCACCTCATCATCTTCAATGGGTTAGTTCATCCATCATTCTAAAAAAATTCCCAGTTCTACTGCAGACAATCCAGTTTCTACAAAATTTGGTTTCTTTCCATGTACGAGGATTTGATTTTGTACTTTTAGTTCTACCGAGCAATTTAAGCAGAAGATTAATAGTGCAAAAAGAAACGTAAGAGACGGTGGTACCACAGCATCATGTATATATGGTAGAAGAAAGCTCCTTTTCATTTTCTTCTTTTGTCACATCTCCTCTATTCTTCTCTGCCAATCAAGCATGCGTTTAGTGATGCATTAGCGCCACCTAATCATTATTCTCTTGGACTTTCCGGACCGCTAGGCTACTACCACTACTTTTTTTTCTTGATAATAATGGCTATACTATACATATACCACTACTAGTACTATGTGGCGTTAAGTGTAATTAGTGAGTAGCATGCATGCTTTATTTTGCCGTCTAAGCTAGAATAGACAGCTACACTAGTGGCATGCAATGCAACACGACAATGTTCTTGTGAAGATTATGGCGTCATATCTACAGTACATTCTTTTATAATGCATCTATTACAGAGACCTGCAGGTACTGGCAACTGTTGAGTCGGATTCTAGTGCTAGAGCCTAGAGAGACCTGCATCTGCTGCATCCCTACATGCCTTGGTCAGAGCTCAGAGAGAGAGAGTGTGAGACTCTGGCCTTGTTTAGTTCCAGATTTGGGTGTACAGATTTGGGTCTGCTGTGGCCTGCTGCTACTGTCAGCTTTTTGGCCCAAATCTGGAACAAATCTGGAACAAATTTGGGTGTGCAGGGGTGCCCAAAATCATGTACAGGTCCAACAAAATTTCATATAAATTCAAATATTATCCAGAAAATTGATACAGGTCCACTTAAATGACATCCTCATCATGTACACAAATAAATAAAATTCCGCAATCAAGAATGATATCTATTGTATAATTGCTGAGCCAAGACGTCGCGGAACAAATTCATGTTCACATCGTCCTCACTGTCATCTGCATCATCTGTCTCTGGCTGATCCAAATACGCTTCTGCAGGCACATAGTTCTCATTGCTATCAACTATAAACAAGTCCTTATCAAAGGCACCATTGAACTATAAACAAGTCCTTATCAAAGGCACCATTGATCCTGATGAAGTTGTGCAATGCCATGCATGCACATCTAATCTGTGTCTGTACATTAGGTGGATAGCTTGGGATCGCTAACAATATGCGCCACTTCATTTTGAGAACTCCAAACGCCCTTTCTATCACATTCCGTAGAGACGAATGTGCATGGTTAAACGTCTCTTTCATACCTTGTGGTTCGTCGGCGTTTCGGAACTCTTGGATGTGATACCTCGTTTGCCGATAAGGAGACAAGAACCCCATCTTGTTGGCATACCCCGAGTCCACCAGATAGAACTTCCCTACAGGATGTAGTACCTGTAAGTTTGCAGTGTCGAAATTAGAAGGTTGTCATGAAATAGGCAAATGTGTACCTCTAGGTGCCTTGGGGAACTTCCATTTGGGATCACTGAGTGCATTGTCTAACACTCTCATGTCATGAACTGATCCAGCCCAGCCAGCAAGGACAAAGGTAAAGAACATATCGAAGTCACAAGCCGCCATGACATTCTGCGTTGTCTTATTCTTGCGACACAAGTGTTGCGTGAACATGTCCTCTGGCACAACTACAGGAAAATGACTGCCATCTATTGCGCCAATGCAACCTTGGAATTCAGGATAGAATCTACTGTCTACAAGCTTGGTATGCATGTGATTAAAATCTGGGTCCCTAGGTTGAATGATGTCAGCAGCAAAGGCTACCATACATTTTAGGACTTTGTGAAACAGGGTATGGACAGTACCCAGTGACCTCTCAAATCTGTCCCTACTTTGCCTAGATGATTGTGGTGCCCCACAAATCCAAAAAAAGACGGCTAAAGCCTCGTAAGAGGTAGACTTGGTTGACCCTTGAAGGCCATATCTTGATTTCAACTTATCATGCAACATATAAAACAACTCAGGACTCATCCTAAACATGTCATAGCAGGCCTCTGGATCAGCCAACTTTTGTTGTACCCATTCGAATCCACTCAACTTTGGTGTCCTATACGGCCCTCTAGTGCAGTACTTGTCAATATGCGAAGCATATTCGTACATACCGTTGACAATGTGAATTGTTTCATCGTCGTCTGTCAGCATGCTCCAGAATTCTTCCCACCAATCGTATTCCTCGTCCAGGTTCATTGCTTCAGCTTCTTCAACAGCAAATGGAGCTGCCATTTCCTGCCCAACGCAAAAAACTTCAGAGTCAGTATATATAATTAATGAAATCCATTGACCTATTTCCCATGGCCACACAACACATAATAGTAGTAGTAATAGTAAACATGACCACTTATTTCAACATAACCAGTTCATCATCACAAGGAAAGACATAATTGACATAGTTCCACAGACGTGGCATACACAAAAGCACACTCCAACTCGTTGGCAACTGGAGACACAAAAGCACATGCATGAGAGGGGCTTATTTCAGCATCGGATTGACTGCGTAGTCCTTGATCATTTGAAGCTGCTGCGCTGGTGGTGATAGCAGGAAGATCGAACTGATGTTGGGGATGTTGGCGATGTAGCAGACACCTCTCCAGAGCTCTGGTTCCATCTTGTCCACCCCAATGGCTTTTGCAGCTGCAACAACAGCTTGCAGGTCTCCAGTCACTTTGTCCTTGTCTTGCTTCATCTGGTTCAATTGCTGCAGCGTCAACTCCTTCTTCTCCTCCCAGATAACCTCCATTTTTTGTGTCCTTTCTGCATACAGGTCCTGCCACTGCTTCATGCCTGCTTCATGCCCATTTTCATGTTTCTCACAGCATCATTCTTGGGCTTCTTGGGGATGACTGGCCGAACTCCGCTCTTGTTCGGACTTGTAGCGGTGCTGCTGAGGCTGTCAGCACTCCTCTTGCTACCACTGCTGGCAGGAGTTCCAGAACTAGGAGTGCATCCAGAAGGCTGAGGGGTGGCACGGCTCCGAGGGGTACAGTACTCATCTGGTGCTTCCACGTCTTCATCGTCGCTACTAATGAAGTTGAGCTGCCTGTTTGCCCCAGGAGCAAATGCAGAGTCGCCGGTGACAGCATTGCCAGCAAACATTTGGTCCAATTCTTCAAGGTAATCTGGCCAACCATTCTTGAGGTCCGCCCACTCTTCCTTTTTCTACAGTGCAAAGAAACCCGTCATTATTGTAGTATGTACTAGACAAGCCATTGTGGATACAAATTACAGGTTCAAGTATGGTACCTTGTTGCTGCCAAGCTTATCGTTCCACCACTTGTCACTAGCTAAGATGGAGCCGTCGGCTCTATTTCCTACGCCGGAGGCCACGTGTCGAAGTTCCTCGATGAACAACCAAAGCTTTCTCAGCTCTCGCACTCTATGGCCGAACTGCTCACTGTCATGGAGCCTACCAGTGGCAGCTCGGAACCTTTCCTGCACATCTTGCCATCCAAACTTGCTCATTTGCCCTTGTTTGCATCGGCCCGCTGTAATTTGCATACAGTAAACCTCACAGAACTTCTTCGTATCCGTTTTGTTCCAATTGGCCCTGTCGTAATGTGGCTGTGGACATTGTAAAGAACAAGCAATGCATGAACAAGGAAGGGACAGCAAAACAAGTAATCCACCTATATAATCTAGACAGCCAAACAATCTAGATTATTACTCCCTCTTTCTAAGCTAGAAGTTGATCTAATTTTCTAGTTACATTATTACTCTATGCACCTAAATATAGCTCATATTAAAATATATAATAAAAACTATGAGCTTAGAAAAGTAAAACTTAGAATTTAGAATGGAGAAAGTATAATTGACAACCTAGATTCTTGTAATCTTATCCGTAATCCAGAAAGAGGCCCAGATTGTAACAATCCATGTGACAGGTTTCCAGATTATTACAATACAAACCGTACAAGCCATGTGCATGTTACGGTTCAACAAAAAATTATCTTACCCAAAAAATGTACTTGCCTTAAATTTCTCTTACCAAAGTGGACCTATATCTACCTATTTTTAGTAACCGTACTACATCTAAGCGATAATTTAGAATGCAGGATTATAAAAGTATAGAAATAAAAATTCTAAGCTAAAAAACATCTTAAATTCTATGGAAGGAGAGAACATAAAACACAGAAAACTATGAGATCAAACATTTGAATAGAGCACATGAAAATAAATTCGATGAGAGTGACACAAAGAAAGTTTTTCATAAGATTCATTTTCTTGGTAGAATTTCAGCAAAGTTCTTATAAAATAAGGCATTCCATAGGAACTTCGTATGATCTATAAGAGCTCAATCAATCCTTTGTTCCAAACAGCTTCAGAGGAAATTTCTCTATAAGATTCTCAATCCATTAGAATTCCTATGCCTTTTCCTTTGTTCCAAAAGAGTGACTAAATTTGCTATTACATTTTTTATATAACTTTATCTCTCGAATCTACCAATTTTTTTAGATTCATCCTAGACCGAACACGACTACAGGATTTTATTAACTAAAAAACAGAAATAAAGTTTGGACCAGAGCAAATTCAGGCAGCAAAGACACAAAGAATGGAATGGACAACAGTAAGATTACAAAAAAAATAATACAGTAGATTTTGAATCCATAAATCAAAGTGATTGAATCCTTGGTCGCAGCTCTGCCAAGAGCTATTTCTTTTCTAAAGATTTCTTTTGCAGTTTGAACATTTGGTTGCATATTTCTGAAGATGAAATCATTTGTTACTAAACAGATAGTCCAACACGTGCCACCATCATAAAGATCGGGTGTGACTGCTTTCATATCTAGATGATGCAATCATTTTTATTGGTCTCATTTTGGAAGGATATATGCAATAGATCCCATCTTTCTTTAGCAAAAGGGCCGTCAAAGAACAAGTGTTGGCAAGTTTCCACCTATGTGTTCCGTAGGAAACAAAGGAAAGAGCCTATCTGCATGGGCTCATGTAGAAAGGATCGATCCCAACTAGTAGACTAGACTGAGGAGGGTCGAACGGACATCTACAGAAAACCTCATATAAGCATAGCACATCGCCCACCTAATTCTCTCTCGATGTCCATTGGAAGAACTCGATTGGACATTCTTAACAACTAACTCATTGCAAACCAGTAAGTAATTGGGCAAGCAGGCTGTGGACAACTCAAACAACTAACTCATTGCACAAGCATGCATGGCAGCAACGAAATCAACGACCTCGTCCCACAACTAACTCATTTCTACAAACATAGGCAAACAGCAAGAAAAATCAGGGAATGAAGTGCATGTACCGGGACTTGAGGGTTGTTGTTGACTGCGCCACGACGGCCACCGCGCGACTTGGATGGCCTTCGGCGCGGGCGAGCAATGGGAGGCGCGTCCACGTCTGCGCCGGGGCCCCCGTGACCCTGTTGTTCTCCTGAACGAAGGATTCCTTCGTAGTCGCTCATGTGCGGGAACGAGCTTGCGTTGAGGTTGAGGCCGGATAACCCCAGGTGGGTAGCGGTCGGCGACGAGTACGGAGGCGGAACGGAGTACTGGTTGAAGACACCAGATCCGGACCCCCCCCCCCCCCCCCCCCCGCGCGTAGGAGTAGTGCTGCTGGCCACCGGCTCCGGACGCGCCCACCGCGTAGGCGTACGGTGGGTACGCACCGGGGACGAAACCTGGCGGCGCACCGGATAGGAAGGCCGGAGCAGCCATGTTCGGGTCGTTGACCCCGGATCCAGAGGCCGGAGGCGCCTGCGAGAAGAGATCCATGGTGCGCCGTCCCTCGTCGTAGTGGGAGCCGTTGCCGCCGCCTTCCATGGCCGCCAACGAGGTGAAGATGGCTGCCTCTGCTACCGGCCGCGGTGGATCCGGCCGCGGAGGAGAGCGAGAGCGGCGGAGGAGAGGGAGAGCGGCGGCGGAGAGCTAGGGTTCGGACTGTGGCGAGGTGGCGAGCGGCGGAGGAGTTTGGACGCGGAATGGATAAGGGAGAGAGAGAGAGGAGCGTCACCGCCGAGGCTATAGGAGGCTGATTTTGGGCGGAGTTTGACGCAGATTCGGGTGACCCGTTTAGTTCAATTCGGGCCTTTCACTGTTGCCGGCCGATTCGGGAGGCCCAAAATCGGGATCTAAACACGGCCTCTACTACTAGTACGGAGTACTCCTCTAGTACAGTACATTCTAGCGTCAGAGATGCCTGCAGGGGTGTGTCACTGTCAGGTTCAGGTATGTACGTAGGGCGGCGCCGCATCAGAGAACAGAACAGAGCTCTGTGAGAATTTCTCTGGAGCAGCAGCTGCAGAAAGCAATGGGCACACGCATCTGGATTACCATCTGATCGATGAGCTATTCTCTTATAATAATAATAAAAAAGTAAAAATATCCTCGTCCTCGGTGAACAAAACAGCTGTGCCTCATCCTTCCTTGTCTCTAGTGTCCAGTGGAGTAGTTTTCCCGGTGAATCGCTCTCGTTACAATCTACTCTTCTTCTCTCGGCGGGTGAAAACGATGCCTCCGATGAACATGACAAAAAGGTGGATATGATCTGGCCTGGCCTCTTCGTGTTCACGTCGCCTGCTGCCCCTGTATAGAATATTGTAAAATAGTTTTCACGTGTGGGGGAATAATAAATAAATAAAGGTGTTAGCTGGTTCCCGTCCAAAAAGTGCAATTCTATCTCTAATTCTAAGTTTTGACCAACTAACATGAAGAAAATATAGTATATTTATGATATCAGATAATAAATATATAATTCTATCTTTAATTGTAAGTTTTGCCTCTAGTCGTCTGGCTTCTCCGGTTCCTCAGTCATGTCTTGGGCGTCCGTCCTTCATCGCTCCCGGTCCCTTGGCACGAACCTGTTTAACCTTCACCTTTATCGCTGACCACCGTCTTCGAGCTTCACATCTGTGCACCACAAGCCAAGCCTGTTGCACAACAAACTATGTCATGGTTAGTTCATAAACATAACCCGAAACATTAGCTCGTTGACGATCACTCATCACAAACTCGAATTCCCAAGGTATATTTCAACCTTGTGTTTGAAATTAGTATAAAATTCTAAAAAATATATTATATAAAAAAATGACACTTTCATAGTGAATCTATTAATACTGATTCTATGCAGTTATACTTAAATTTTAGATATCAGCTGGCTAAAGTTATAATTGTTTGACTGCAAGCAGATTTCAGTAGACTTACATTAATTTCTGATTGAAGGAGATAGCACTCCTTTATACAATTATACTACTCCCTACATGCATGCTAAAAGATTCAGGATTCAATATAGGAAGAACCAGCTTCTAGCTAGCACGGTGATAGCTCTCTACAATTATTCAATGCACGTAGATTATATTGGTCGGTCCCTCCTTGACTTCCCATCAATCTTGGTCGTGGAGTTTATCCTGCGGCCGTGATCGAATTATTCATAGTAATATATATAGCAGGTAGGAGCAGGTGCTTATGACGTAAGGGCATTTCATGTTTTCCATGTTCCTATATATGTAGGAGTATGAAATACTCCTATAGACCATATATACACGCAATGTTTCTTTCAATTCGTTTTGAAAGTACAGCATATGAAACTTGGTAGAAGCAGAACAGAACAAGGGGTTGGTCGTCAGTTCGTCACCGAGACACAGACATATATTGAGCACCTTGTCTTTTATCAAGAATTTTTATTGAGTTTGTTGTAGCATGGAATTTATCAGAGTTGTTGGCACCTACCATTTAACAAAATATCGATCAAGTAATTCAAACGGCCGCTTCAATTAGGATAGACTGTCATTTTCAAGGGGATGGCCGGCCACTGTGTAGGTTGAAACTACGTTTAAAGCAGGCTAAACGCCCTTCCAGTTGAACAAAATTCGACAGAAAGAATCTTCGGGGACCAGTGATAGCTCTACCCAAATATTCACTCTCTGTATCGATTGATCCCTTCAGATGATGACTTTCCAACACTCTTGGCGTCATAGAGTTTATCCTGGTCTGATAGAAAAAAAAAAGTATTCTAGATAGGTGTTTCTGATGTGTAAAGGTCTTGCATGGTTTTTTCCCATGTTTATAAGAAGCTATTTTTTTATAAAGTTAAAGATTCATTTATTAATTCACTATCATTACATCGAGTTAATATAATAATAATCGTGAACTTACCTGTAACCTCTACAAAAAAAACTTAAATGTAAACAAAATAAATGAAGAGAGTCTATAGTACTCTTAACGAATATACCAGACCACACCTACTACAAGTCGTAACTACATGTACAAATACCACTCACATAAGGTTTTATTTGGTTATACTCATATCTACCTAAATCCATATATGTTGGAGATGGATTGAAAATTTGAAATAACAATTAGTCTAATTTTCACCTCAATTCCCTCTAACACATTTGTATTGAAGTGGACACGGAATCATATGTCAGAGATACATGTAATCAAAATATCTTTCAACACAAATCTCTACCACTTGGTTTCACAAAAAAAAAAATCTCTACCACTTGTAAACATTCAGAACTGAAAATGTAGATAGCTAGTATACCGTAGTCGAAGTTTATAGCCACTGGTTTACAAAATAACCTCGAAACGTCACTTAATATATATTCGTGGCTTAATTAGGAGAACACACACATTGTTGAAGTGGCATATATATATCTGTCAGATAATAATAGACAAATTAATAAAGAGATAAGGAATGAACAAGAACATCATATCATTATTGGAAGACTCTACTTTTCGGCTGGCATGCATAAGAAAGGAAGATACATGTATACGGATGGCGTCCTTTCCGTACGGTCAGATCGCTTGCAGTTGCAGCCGATGGCGACCACCATTTTTTTTGGGGGGTGACAGCTGCTGCTGTAGCTCCATATATTCCTCCATCCCTGCAAGGCTACAACAAGACAAAAGGCACACCATCAGTGATAAGCCTCACATATTTCTTGTGACATTGCTAAGCTAACTGCTACGGATTCTTCTCTGAACTCTTGTACTCTCTCTCTAGCTCTAGCAGCCTGGCACGCATGGCCTTCTTCTTCCTCCTCACTCTCCTTCTCTCACTCACTTCTCCAGCCAGCAATGTCTCTCAGCCTGTCAGTCGGCATGTTCAGAATTGTATGGGGAGAGAGGAGTCTGAATGTCTGATGCTTGCAATGATCAGTGTGAAGGCGCTGACGTTTCTCAGCTCAGCTCATCAGGATATGCATGCATGGAGTCTTGCAGTCATGGATTAATGAAGAGTGAAAGGTACCCAATCAGCACTGTTGGATGCCTAAGTAAGTAACATGCATGCCATGATCAATTGGGAATGGGATGTCAACTGTCATGATGGCATGGCAATGGCATTAGCAGGACAGGGAAAGGAACAGACTAACTAAACCTCCCAGCCTCTGTCATCGCTGCCACGTAGGCGTCACTAGGACGGGCTATGGTCGAGTGCCTCTCCATGATCCTGTCACCTTCTCAATTTCTCATCAAACAATCCGGTTCACTCGATCCACATCATGGCTTTTTTGATACAATACAATACAATACAAGTTTCTGCATCTGCATCCGTCAGAGGTATAGCAACCATAAGACTGAATGGATCTTTTTTTCTGCCCGCACGTCAGCCAGGAGCCACTTGAAGAACCAATCCAATGAAATGCAAGGATATGATTATATATTGGCATCCTACATGTAAACTTGTTTTTGTCTTGTGGTAATATTATATATTTCGATTGCAGTTGCAGTTCGAAGCTATGCAGAGTTGCAGACACATACCGATAGCATGAAGCTGCTGATAGAACAGGGTTTTCCATTTTGAAGGACCGAATCGGCGACCAGAGGGGGGTGAATGGGAGCCAATAAAAATTTCTCGATATGAACAAACCCGAATATCAACCTAAAGCATACAACGGAAATAAAATCTCAGACTGACTCGAAAAGAAGTACCGATCTACACGTACTATGATAGATGAAAATTCTGAAGCTAAATCACGTAAATGATCGAAATACTAAATAAAACACAAACAATAACTATGTAGATTAAACGATAAAGGACAAATCGAAATGATTACTAAGAGATTGTGTACTATTCACTGAAAGCAACGTTTCTAACATAAAAAATAAATATGCAAAGAGAAAGAGAAATAGCTCACGGTTCTTGCTGCTGAAACCAAACGAGTATCATGTCAACTGAAGCAGATTGCGTCCGGCCCGTGCTTTGTACGATGGATGGCCAGTGCAGCTCGCTGTCCCGCGAGGAGTTGACAGCGCGTGCAGGTCCGTTTTATCGGTGAACTCTACAGGACCTGTGACGTGCGATCAGCGACAGCAGCCTGAGGTCAAGACTAGCGACGGCGCTCCCTGTCTCAGTGAATTGTCCATGCACACATAAAAGAGAACGGCACAAGAAGGACCGGCGGCGCGGGGCACACAAGTTGATCCAAAACAAAAAGGCAGACGTAAATAATTTTTGCAGATCGGATCAACAAGATGCAAACAAACGACTCAAAAATAAATGATTAAACCAAGTAATTGTTCTACATAATTGCATCTAGCCTCCGCCCGATCATCCTCCCTCTCTTAATTAGAGAGATCAACTAAAAATCCCTCGCTAGGAATTGAAACCCTAGGCTAGACAAAAGGGAGAGAGGTGGTTCCCTGTTACTGTAGCGCGTCGTTACTGTTCACGTCCGTGAATAGTAACCGCGGCACGGTAGCAAAAAGGCCCCCTCTCTCAACCCTAGGTGTCACATATTTATAACCCTGAGGGTGGCACTACCTTTTACATATAACCCCCTACGCTAAATAAATTTAACATAGGAGCGTAAATTCTAATTACGTCTAATCTTCCATGGTAAATTCCGCGATATCCGCGATCCCTCCATCTCCGCGATGTGATCCTCGCGATGTCGCCGCATGACCATCCGAAATCGTATTGCGATCGCTGGAATTTCCATCTTTGGCCAACGCCCGCCGCACGAGCGTCCCGGTACAATGCATGGCTTTGTGGCTCAACCAGCGAACCCCGGATTTTGTGGCGTAATCCGGAAACCTCCCTCGACGTCCTCCCACCGTGTAGCCAGGTACAGTAGACGTACACTGCACGATCGTCTGTCCCTCGAACGCAAGCCTCGATCCGCCCTTCTCCGCCCAGCGGTTCTTCGGCACGACATACTATCCTCGTTCTTCACTCGTCGCCGCATGTACCTTGTCTCCACCTGTCACCTGCAACCACAGCCTGCCAAGAGACACGTCACACGCACACCGTGTTGTCAATCGCTCATCACCAAGGTGCTAGCCCACCGGCATCTCAATCTTCCCCTTGATGAGTGCATTGACAACACCACACCGCACAAATTTATTCCAACATAAGTAAAAAATAAAAAGAAAGAAAAAGAAACAATCTTGATCCCCAAAGACATGGGCTAGCGACAAAGCTAGGCTCGACACAATCAAGAAAAAATCACTTTCCCCAAAGTGAATCAAAACTCAGCAAAACTCCGCCTCAAAACAAGCATGTCAAGTCTCAGCAAAAAAAAACGAAATCAAACTCCCCCTGCAAAAAAGAATTTGTGCGCTACTCACTCTCCCCTTGTTGACAAAGCACTCCATCAAGAGAAATGCAAAGAACCAATTTAGAGAAAAACATGTGAGAGAGCGCAAGTATAAGCTTCTGAGACATATGCCAAATACTTATAAAAGCTAACTATCAACACTAGCGACTCAGAGAAGGAGCAGCACAATGCTATGACCATTAAAATTTTAGAACTAAAATCTCTTTGAAAATCAATTAGCCACGCAAAAACATGCATATTCCAAAATCAGTGCCAAGCTGAAGACAAAACATATAGCAAGCTCACACGACGGATACACAGCGTCGATCAAAGTTCACTGCAACGCCCACAAATGCATTCACTTGTCATATTTAATACTGGCTTTTGCGAGCATGATAAGCAGGGATATGGGAAGCAAGAGTTGTGCCCAGCCAGTTTATTTAATTTTGATTATGAGCGAGAACCAGCAAGGACACGGGGAAATCAGAGTTGTGCCCATATATAAATTCTCAGTAAAGCAAGCAGATCTTGAGCGAAATAGCAGAGATATAGGAATTCAGAGTTTTTGCTCACAACCATACTATGCACTCCCGAGTTAAAACTTGCATTGTGAGTTACATTTGCAGTGAAAAACCATTAAAAGAAGCTGACAACCGAACCATGAGCAAGATATATGTCGAGTATTCAACAAATCACTAACTCCAGGAAAGCAATCATAGCCCAACATAATTTTTAAGTATATATATGTAATTTTTTTAAAATAAAAAATGGTCAAGCAAAGTATTTAAACCTCTCCAAAAGCATCGGTCGCAAACTAGCCAAAACAAGTATAAAGCATATGTAATCGAAGCAACTGACAATGATACTAGAATGGGTAACACACCCCGAACTCATCACGCAAACGTGCAAACGTGGTTTGATCGAGTGGTTTAGTAAGAATATCAGCAAGCTGCTGACTAGTATCAATGTATTTAAGCTTAATATCACCCTTCTCAACATGATCCCTCAGAAAATGATGACGAACCTCAATGTGTTTCGTCTTAGAATGAAGTACAGGATTCTTTGCAACACTTATAGCGCTAGTGCTGTCACACAAGAGAGGAACGCGAGAAAACGACAAACCAAAATCGCGAAGGGTAGCTATCATCCATAGAAGCTGAGAACAACAACTAGTAGCAGCAACATACTCAGCCTCCGTAGTAGATTGAGCAACATTAGATTGTTTTCTAGAGGACCAAGAAACAAGCGAAGAACCCAAAAATTGGCAAGTACCCGATGTAGACTTTCTATCCAAACGACACCCAACAAAATCAGCATCCGAATAACCACACAAACTGAGAGTTGAAGCAGTAGAGTACCAAAGACCAAATTCAGGAGTAAATCGAAGATACCTCATTATGCGTTTCACCGCCTGGCGGTGAGAAGTCCTGGGGGACGCCTGAAAACGAGCACACATACACACAGCAAAATGTATATCTGACCTCGTAGCAGTCAAGTATAGCAGCGACCCAATCATGCTTCGATATTCCTTCTGATCCACGGGCTCTCCGTCCTCATCAGCATCCAAAGCTGCGCTAGTCGGCATGGGCGTAGAAATTGGCTTCGCATCATCCATTGCAAACTTCTTCAGGACATCCTTCGTGTACTTTCCTTGATGCACAAATGTACCTTCCAAAGTTTGTTTTATTTGTAAGCCAAGAAAGAAATTCAGCTCGCCCATCATAGACATCTCAAATTCTTTGCTCATCACATCTGCAAACTTTTTCACAAGAGCATGAGAGGAACCACCGAAAATGATATCATCCACGTAAATCTGAACTATTAAAGTATCATTGCCTTGCCTGAGGAGAAAAAGAGTTTTATCAACAGAACCCATTTTGAACCTGTTTTTAAGCAGAAAAGATTTCAATCTAGCATACCAAGCACGAGGTGCTTGCTTCAAACCATATAAAGCCTTTTGGAACTTAAAAACACAATCAGGAAAATTGGGATGTTCAAAACCAGACGGTTGTTTAACATAAACTTCTTCTATAAACCCGTTCAGAAAAGCACTTTTCACGTCCATTTGATAAAGCTTGTAACCACGTGAAGCAGCAAATGCAAGCAAAATACGAATAGCTTCTAAACGAGCAACAGGAGCAAAAGTTTCACCATAATCAATACCCTCTTTTTGAGAAAAACCTTGAGCAACCAACCTAGCTTTATTTCTAACAATGCGACCATCCTCACCTTGTTTATTCTTAAAAACCCATTTAGTTCCAATTGGTTTACAAGAAGGTGGAGGGTCAACCAAAACCCAAACCTGATTCCGTTCAAAATTTTCTAACTCCTCATGCATGGCATTGACCCAGTTAGAATCAGATAAAGCATGTCCAACATCTCGGGGTTCAAAAGAGGCAACAAAAGCAGTATGCGCAAAGACACAATAGTTTTTATTTTTCATACCTCTGTTCCTTGTCGTGCGCTCATCCAAATTACCTATTATGTTCTTGGGAGGATGACGATTCTGAATGTGTCGGGGCGCTGTACGTTCTGAAATCGCCTCCCCCCCAACTGCAGCCGGTACATGATCAACAGTCGGTGAAGCTGCGGGCTCTGCTGTTGATGTACGTGTCGGCGATGGTCCATCTTCCAAAGAAGTGGAGGGCTCCTGCTCAGCCTGCGCGTTAGACTCCCCCTGCGCTACAGGCTGGGCATCATCGTCGTCGTCGTCACATCCGTATTCCTCTTTCTCATCCTCAAAAATATTCTGCCCGATCTCATCATCACCTGCACACTCAAAAACTGAAGAGAAACAAGGCATTGTCTCGTCGAAGGTGACCTCACATGTCTCCTCGATGCGGTTAGTAGAAAGATTAAGCACGCGGTACGCTCACCCTTGCAAGGCATACCCCAAAAACAACCCATCAGAAGAACGCGATTCAAATTTATCCAAATTTCCCTTTTTCAATATAAAACACTTGCAGCCAAAAACTCGTAAGTGGGAAACTTTGGGAAGTCGACCAAATCTCAATTCATAAGATGTTTTTCCCAGAAAAGCTCTCAAAAAAATGCGATTAGCAACATAGCAGGCGGTATTGATAGCCTCAACCCAAAAACGTCTAGGAGTTTTATGTTCATCAAGCATTGTCCTAGCCATCTCAACAAGTGTACGGTTTTTACGTTCGACAACACCGTTCTGGGGAGGAACATAAGGAGAGAAAAACTGATGATCTAAACCCTGTTCTGAACAAAAAGCTTTCATACGGGAATTCTTGAATTCAGTACCATTGTCACTGCGAATTGCTCTAACGGCATTAATTGACAGCTCATTTTTCAGCTTCAGAATAAGATCATGAACATGTGAAAAAGCCTCATCCTTAGATTCCAAGAAGAACACCCATGAATATCGAGAAAAGTCGTCCACAACAACAAGCACATACCACTTCCCACCAGCAGACCGAACACGGGCTAGACCAACAGTGTCCATATGTAACAGTTCACCCGGTCGTCTCGTCATCACCTGAGTCACAGGTGCATGAGAAGCAGCAACCATTTTTCCATGTTTGCAGGGAGCACAAATCAAATCCTTTTCAAACTTGAGTTTCGGTAAACCATCAATTAAATCCAATGAACTCAAGCGACAGAGCAAATTAAAGCTCAAGTGGCCCAACCGACGATGCCACTTCCAAATCAGGGGAGAACCATGAGCAACTAAACAACGAGTTTCACCAAAAGATCTAGAAAAATTAGCCTTAAAAATCCGTCTAAAAGGAGAAATCTTGCAAACAAGGTTACCAGTAGAATCAAGAACACACGAATTTCCTTTCTTAAAACACACCTCAAAATCATCCTCAAGAAGTTGCGAAACAGAGAGCAAGTTATAATGCAAATTCTTTACCAATGCAACGTCCTTTAACATGTATTTATCTGTTACCTTGATGCAGCCATGCGCCATTACCTTGCCTTGACTTTTATCCCCGAAAGTGATGTATTCCTTTACGCTCGTGGGAGTGAGGCTGGAGAACCATTTTTCATCTCCGGTCATGTGGCGCGAGCAACCGGAGTCCATTATCCATATGTCCTCCTCGCCTCCAACCTGCAGTCAACATCGAGAGCGAGAATGAGCTAATGACTCAGTATTGGGGTTAGGATAATGCAGTGAAAACCAGTGTTGAGCCACTTGCTCAAAAGAAGCGTTAGCAAAATCAAAGTTCTCAAAAGAACAACGAGGACCGCGAGAGGGAAAACGTGGCCTGTCATTCCTGCGTGGTGCAGAAGCATGAGTACGTGAGCGAAAACCAGAAGAACGAACAGCTGGCTCATGTCTCAAAGCAGGACGATCATGAGTACCACGTACAGGGTACTGCTCACATCTAAAAATACGACGATCATGAGTACCACGTGTGGGGTACTGCTCACGTCGTTCAGCACGCATCCTTCGAAAACAAAACTCATAAAGATGACCATCACGATCACAAAAATCACAATGATAAAGCTTACGTGCTGGCGCGAAGGAGGCCTTAGCATTAGAACCAGAAGCAACAAAAATATGCTTAGTAGAATCATCACAAGAGAAACCACTTGGCTTAGCATTTTGTGCACACTTGAAGTGTTTTGGCTTAGGCACCCAAACCTGCTTTTTTGGAGCAGATCTAGATGTCTCAACCAGCAACCCATCAGAGGTGACACCTGAACCCTTCCTAGGAGGTGGTCCAGTATATTTAGTCAAAGGTGGATTCTTCTCATCAACAGGTGGTCCACTTTTTTCACCAAAAACATGTTTCAAATCATAACCAGGACCAAAACGCTCACCCCGTTTAATTTGAGCAATAGACATACCAATTTGGGGCTCACGAATAGAACACCAACCAAGAATAGTTCTCAAATGCTTATTTTCTTCTTCCAAATTAGCAAGTTTAGCCCTTAAATCATTATTTTCAGCAACAAAATTAGGACAAGTTAAGCATGGAGGAAGAACCGGACAAGCATGTTTTTCCAACTCAACAATATGTGATTTAGCAACATTTAATTCAGATTGTAAAGTTAGACAATTCGAGTAATCCGGCAAATCAGGACAAATGTGTTCTTCAAGATTTTTTACCCGACATAAAGCATTATCCAAGTCAACTTTCAAAAGCGGGCAAGAAACACAAGCACCAAGCAAATTCGACTGAGAACGAAGTTCATTTAATTCAGCATTAAGTTTATCTCGATCATCAATAGTGGAAGCATACTTGGTTTGCAATTCAGAAAGCGAACTCATATGAATTAAGCATTCTTCACATTCACCAGGTTCAACAGGAGTAGATGTATCATTTTTCAGAGTAGCTAGTTCAGCACAAGTTTTATCATAATCAACTTTAAGTTTAGCCAACACTTTATTTTGCTTATGAACAATTTTAGTTAAATCAGCAATTCTTTGTTCTGCAGAAGTATCTACCTCATCATCAGAAGTTTCGTCATTGTTGTCGGTTACATCGCCCTCCAAGGCCATAGTACATATCCCGCCGTTGCTGTCGGCATTAGTGATGAAGCAAAGTCCATCAGTCTTCTTCTTGGGTGTCTCGTCCTCGGAGTCTGGATCGCTGGAGTCCGACGAGCCATCTGAAACATAATTTCCAAAAGAAGATAACAAAACATGTGCAGCCTTAGCGACTTGCTTATCAGAGTATTTTTGTCCGCCTTTCTTCCATTGCTTTTCCTTCTTCTTCTTCTTCTTTTCTCTGAATTGCTCCTGGCGTCTAGAGGAACTGTTTCCCTGCTCGAAGGACTTCATCTTGTTCGGGCAATCAGCAGCAAAGTGTCCTCGCTCACCACAGTTGTAGCAGCCATCTGAACGTCTTCTATTGCGCCTGTTGTCATACACACGCTTGAACTTGTTGGAGAGCAATACAAGCTGATCATCATCTAACACTTCCAACTCCTAATCTGCAACATGACACAAAGAAGACAAAGCAAAACTGGAAACATTTGGATTAGCGTTAGCGTTAGTCTTATTTCCAGAAATCAAAGCCATTGGAACATCCGAAGAAGAAGCAGCTGTGGGATTTTTCAATTTGCGTTTAGAAACAATTTCGATCTCTTTTGATTTTAGCTTACTATAAAGCTCATCGGTGGTGAGAGTCTCATAACCTGCAGATTCAACGATCGCCTCAACTTTCATATCCCATTCATCATTAAGTGAGTGTAATAATCTGAGAGCCCTAGCATGATCATCATAAGGCATATTGCTATTCATGGCTTTCATCTTATTAACAATCACTTGAAAACGTGCAAACATGTCATCAATAGATTCATCAGGCAATTGGCAAAAAGCATCAAACTCTTTTCGGTGAATCTCAAATTTTCGGTTTTTCACAGTGTTTGAGCCTTCATGATATTTTCTAAGTTTTTCCCAAATCTGATAAGCGAGATCTTCACTAGAAACCCGATCATATTCAGTTTTACTAATAGAAGCCTGTAAAATAGCAACATCGCGATGATTTGTTTCAAGAAGCCCGATCTCAACGGCATCAGTCGGTTCCTCAGCCGGAATCACATATGTAGCATTTTGTGTGATTTTCCATAGCTTCAGCGACTTGCCTTTGAGATAGTTGGTCATATGTGCCTTCCAATAATCATAATCAGTCCCATCAAAAAACGGAGCGTGAACATCAAACTTTTCATTGGTCGTCATGGCTTTCAGCACCGATTAAGGTATAGAAAACCTAAAACCGGCTCCGATACCAATTGAAGAACCGAATCGACGACCAGAGGGGGGGGGGGGTGAATGGGAGCCAATAAAAATTTCTCGATATGAACAAACCCGAATACCAACCTAAAGCATACAACGGAAATAAAATCTCAGACTGACTCGAAAAGAAATACCGATCTACACGTACTATGATAGATGAAAATTCCGAAGCTAAATCACGTAAATGATCGAAATACTAAATAAAACACAAACAATAACTATGTAGATTAAACGATAAAGGACAAATCGAAATGATTACTAAGAGATTGTGTACTATTCACTGAAAGCAACGTTTCTAACATAAAAAATAAATATACAAAGAGAAAGAGAAATAGCTCACGGTTCTTGCTGCTGAAACCAAACGAGTATCATGTCAACTGAAGCAGATTGCGTCCGGCCCGTGCTTTGTATGATGGCCAGTGCAGCTCGCTGTCCCGCGAGGAGTTGACAGCGCGTGCAGGTCCGTTTTATCGGTGAACTCTACAGGACCTGTGACGTGCGATCAGCGACAGCAGCCTGAGGTCAAGACTAGCGACGGCGCTCCCTGTCTCAGTGAATTGTCCATGCACACATAAAAGAGAACGGCACAAGAAGGACCGGCGGCGCGGGGCACACAAGTTGATCCAAAACAAAAAGGCAGACGTAAATAATTTTTGCAGATCGGATCAACAAGATGCAAACAAACGACTCAAAAATAAATGATTAAACCAAGTAATTGTTCTACATAATTGCATCTAGCCTCCGCCCGATCATCCTCCCTCTCTTAATTAGAGAGATCAACTAAAAATCCCTCGCTAGGAATTGAAACCCTAGGCTAGACAAAAGGGGAGAGAGGTGGTTCCCTGTTACTGTAGCGCGTCGTTACTGTTCACGTCCGTGAATAGTAACCGCGACACGGTAGCAAAAAGGTCCCTCTCTCAACCCTAGGTGCCACATATTTATAACCCTGAGGGTGGCACTACCTTTTACATATAACCCCCTACGCTAAATAAATTTAACATAGGAGCGTAAATTCTAATTACGTCTAATCTTCCATGGTAAATTCCGCGATGTCCGCGATCCCTCCATCTCCGCGATGTGATCCTCGCGATGTCGCCGCATGACCATCCGAAATCGTATCGCGATCGCCGGAATTTCCATCTTCGGCCAACGCCCGCCGCACGAGCGTCCCGGTACAATGCATGGCTTTGTGGCTCAACCAGCGAACCCCGGATTTTGTGGCGTAATCCGGAAACCTCCCTCGACGTCCTCCCACCGTGTAGCCAGGTACAGTAGACGTACACTGCACGATCGCCTGTCCCTCGAACGCAAGCCTCGATCCGCCCTTCTCCGTCCAGCGGTTCTTCGGCACGACATACTATCCTCGTTCTTCACTCGTCGCCGCATGTACCTTGTCTCCACCTGTCACCTGCAACCAAAGCCTGCCAAGAGACACGTCACACGCACACCGTGTTGTCAATCGCTCATCACCAAGGTGCTAGCCCACCGGCATCTCACATTTCTTTGGGATAGACGTTATTATAATAAGATAGAGACATAGAGTTGACAAGCAGGAGTGAAACTGGATGATTCCAGAGTTGAAATCGCAACCGATGTCTTGGTCATGGACATGGACTGAATGACCACATCCATAACCCATAGGATCAGTGTTCATACAGACATACATTGTATCAGACGATGCTAGCTAGCTCTTGGATGTGCTAGGCAGGCAGGCTGCTTTCTAATTCTAGGATCGCCGTTTGGCATGTATGGCATATGCAAGTTGAAGCATGATTCTTTCTTGTTGGCAAGTACAACTTGGTTTCTCATACTAGAAAAATTCACAACTGCATGCGAGCGGAGCCGATAAATTTTCGCTTTCGAATTTGACATTATATTCATAGATGCTTTGTATTTGCATGCTGTTCTGTTCTGCTGCTGACTTCGGCTCTCTAGCGGGAGAGACAAAAGACCAGACAACTGAACTTTCATACCATTTCCTTCCTCTGGTTTCTTTTGGTCCATGAGCCGTTTTCGTTTCAGACTTTCAGACTTTGCAATTAGCATCGATGCTAGGCTTAGCCGCTTTATTTGGGATGGATGGATATCCGGATATGACAGGCTTCCGTTTCATACAGATATATCATCGTCTATATATATATATATATATATATATATATATATATATATATATGCATCTTTGCTTGCATTGCTTCTGCTCCTGGGATTCTGGAACATTTGTGGCATGAAATATAATGCGTCTCAGCGTCTGTGACACGGCGGCGTTTGCTTGTGTATATTTGGGAACTGGAAATATGTGTATATATATTTTGTTTGCGTGAACGACGGTGATGCACCTACGGTATTCGGTCGTCCGTGCTGTTCATGTCCAGCACCAGCTATTCTGCTCACATGCAGATGGCGCATCGCCTGGATTCAGTCTTGCTTCCAATATAACAAACAGAGACAGACAGCACTCCTATCAGTGTGTCAGGGAGAGATGCATACATTCTAGCTACAAGTAAACAACATGGCTTTATCCATGGAGATAGGCCTGGGCCAGGAAGGCCAGTCCGTTGAACTACTACGTGTGTGCCTGAAGTCAAAAATTAAATGGACAAAGCATCTCCATCAAATCTCTCTTATTCTCTCTTTATATATATATATATATATATATATATATATATATAACTTGTTCTCTTGAGTTTATCAGCCACGAAGAGCTTTGTGTTATACTTATAAAAGAGTGCTGCTGCAACAGCAGATTGACAAAACTCCATCCCTTTATTTAAGTGGAATCCAACTGTCAACTGGTAGAAATCTTCTTTCATCTATCTTCCTCTTCCTCAAATTTGTGGTTCTTTACCTTTTTCTTTTCTTTTTTTGTTAGCAAGTTCATATAGGAAATAGAGGTTGCTATTTTTGTTAACTTGCTAAAGTCATTGGTTCAAGGTTTATTCAGCAAGTAAATTATAGTAGCAAATACTTAGAAGGTACTCTAAGCCAGATGAAACCGTGAAAGTGAAACTATTTACACTTGTACACGAAAACAAGAATACTAGGTTCCCCTGTTTTTTTTTAAAAAAAAAAGGTGCCTTTTTACCGTTTGTTTTCCCAATCATGCGTCTTGGAAGTTTGGGAAGCGTTGAAGCGAGCAGTAGATGACAGCAATGGCCGCCCAAGCCCGACGGCCGGCTCGCACAGGCAGTAGTCGCAGCTACCGGCCGGGCAATGGAGAGCATCCTGCATGTGTGTCTCTCGAAAGGCACCATACCAAATGCCATCTTTTCTTTAAATTTCCGCGACAGCCGACAGCGAAAGGCCGGGAGGACCGAGCCGGCGGCCACACCCACCAGAAAACAGGCCGCAGTGAGAGATACTAGTACAGTAGCTGACAGGCAGTCTGACAGCGCCAGGCACCGGCCGAACGAACGGGGAGGAGGGAAGGTGAATTCGTTTGGCAGCCGTCACACAGCACTGTACAATGGTGGCAGCCCAACTACATGTCACCGCGCCTGCCAGCCCGGTCTTGTGGCGACCACGGCCGGGATCAGACAGATTCATCAGACATCAGATCATCGAACGCGCTGAATTGAAAGAGACGACGGGTTTCAGTTCAGAGGACCGACGGGGTATGCTTTGGTTTAATGCTACGGCGACGGACAGGCGGATAGGTGGGATTCCGGTGGGTTTCTGGAGCCCGGGAAAATGCCATGGCGTCTGAAAAGAGTCAGGGCAGCAAGAAGGGGCGAGGGGGAGTGGCAGCACTTGCAGCAAATAGGAAGGAACTATAGTACGAGCATCTTGAAAATAGTACCAGTTCGGCCCGTGAACCAGAAGCACGCTTCCAAGTAAGCCCATTCAAACTCTCTCAAAAAAAAAGTAAGCCCATTCAACCAGCCAGGCCAAAAATAAATTGGGATTTTGTTCTAATTAATCTAGAAAATAGATAGACAGATGCCTAGCAACATAATAAATAATACAAAAAAAACTGTAGGGAACTTTTTCCATGATAGTTAATGCAAGTGACCTGTCAACTATCTAAAAATAACGAAACTGCAGGACAAATCACGGGCAGTGGATCGCGCCACGTCGCCCGTTAGCCCGCTAACCATTGGATCCAGCTGTACGTGGATCATTCGATCCCGAGCGTTGTGGGTCTACCGCCCGTTAAGTTGCATAAACGGGCACTTGCGAAACGTCTTCAACCCGCTGTTCCCTCCTCTCCGCCGCGGCTTCTGCAGTCCTGCTGCCGCACGGCACCACCAACCTCGCACATCTCTAGACACCGATCGCCGTCGTCTTCACTTCTCTTTCTTCATAGATCTCGAGCTCCTCCTTCCTCCTGGATCTACTGAATTTTGTTTATTGGTTTGCAGGAGAGTGCATACGTCAAACATTCTGTAATTTGGTTGCTCAGCTACTGTTGCGGTATCGTGTCATATGACATGGAAAATACATGTGTATGTAATTGGGTTCTTTGTGTTCTTTCCCCTCGGATGAGTTGGATCATCCATTTCAATTCAAAATTTAAGATAAAAGACACTGCCTTGATTTATACAGAACCTGAGCTCTCAAGATATTTAGTAAACATTTGATTATTGATGTATCTTTGTTTTGCGATTGATTATTGGGGTATCTTATGGCTTTGGAGTTCATAAAGCGTACCTAAATTTATTTTATTTACATTTCAAAAGAACAAGTTTTTCTTATGTATTAGATATACTATCAAAACATGCCCGTGCGCTGCATCGGGTTATGCAATGCCCGTGCGTTGCATCGGGATATGCAATTCATTATTTCGTGCTCGTACGTTGCAACAGATTTTTTCCAACATTATCTATTGTAATATATATGTTTTGAAATCAGACTTGTATCGTGGTTAGATCATGTGTTATCTAACTTGTATTAGTGCTGATGAGTTCATGTCACGGACGTGACACTAATATAATTAGGTCTCTAATTTTTAATTCATTATATACTGTTACTCTTAAGTCTTAATAAACTTGGCTAGAACTCTTATGCTATGAAAAGTGGTTTATTATTAGGTATAGATAGGGAAAGAATAGAGATATATTTCGGTTTAATAGCAATGACCAATCGATGATCAGACCAATTTTAGGCGGGGTTGAAGCAGTTATATCTAGGCTCTCATGTTTTTTTTTGCTCTTTATTGGGCTTAATTTTAGTCAACTTAGATTAAAAGAGTTGGAGCCTAAAACGGTAGAGGAGGCTGGCACAGTATGAGCCTGTCTCAACTCCAACGCCTCATCCATATTATGCATAGAGAGTTCAGACTCCATATATCTGTACCAAACAATAAAAATGACATAGCAACAAATTTACACGTTCATGACTCAAAGCAATGGGAAACCAAAATTACCATGGTAGAAAAGGAAATATTGGAGGATTCCTATTCAGGTATTTAGGATCCGAATTAAGAAACTATTTGAATTAGGATTAAAATTCCTATTATATTTGGAGGATTCCTATTTAGATATTTAGGGTCCGAATAGTATTTGGATTAGATTAGAATTCCTATCCATGTTAAACCTTATATATATATATATATATATATATATATATATATATATATATATATTTGGATTAGGATTGTGATTACTATTTGGATTAAGATTAGAATCCATATTCATCTTACTCGGGGGTGTTCTATTTGAATTAGAATAGGATTGTTAACTATATTCGTGTCCAATCCCTATATATAAAATTAGGAGGGTTATAGTATACAAACGGATAGAGATATCTGCATTCACTGAGTTAGTTAAAGAAGGCAATACCAAAAAATGGGTAGACAAATTTTGCCTCTTTATTATTAGGTATAGATTCAACCATTTGAATTCAGTGTCCTTTCTAAGCAGAAGGCCAATGAAAAAAAAACATTTCTCAAGCAAATAGCCAAATATGCTTTGTTTATGATAGACGAGAACTTGCACACAAATAACCTTCTTGACCAAATGTTTCTCGGAGTTTTTATTTTGCTTTTCATAAAACATATTCCCGACAAGAGAAAAATATTCATATGCTAATTGTGTATTTTATAAATCAACAATTATTGATTAATTTACGAGAATATGTGAACTTTACTCTGGTATATGTCTTATGTCTTAGACAATGTTGGCTCTTTAGAAGCTCAAGAGCCCCACTGCCTAAATTCAGATGTGACAGCTATTTACCTATGCAGCTTAATGTAACCTCCATAATGTTTTGTTACATCTCTACATACTTAAGGTTGACGATGAGACACATGAGGTCTAGGTATGGACAACCCTGTTTCTTATGAATACATTGATAGCATGTTCATCAAATATGAGGGTTATCTTATACATCTCATAATATTAGGAAAAAAACAACCGTAAGATCTATATCCATACAACAACAATTTGATATGTGACCAACATTAACAATTATATATTCATTTTTGGTAACAGTTACATCTAAAATTGTTGAACCCTGAAAAGATCAACACAAGCCAACTCAAACATGGCGCGGCAACGCCACACCCCAGGTTTTCTAGTTATAATAAGTGAAAGATGGTCGTATTATCCGGAGAGGCTCAGAAACCAGGAATTTACAGTGTAGAACAGTATATCAGAACCAGAAATTTACAGCAAAACCGTAATAAATCCCGTCTAACATGCAGAACCGTACTATATCCAGTCTAACGTGCAGAACAGCAGAACCAAGAATTTACAGCAAAATTGTAATACATCCAACTTAATGTGCAGAACAGTATAACGTGTATAGTTGAGCGTCAATGACCACTATATGAGTTAAAGCAAAGTACTACATAAAAGCTGCAACAACCAACAAGGAATTGGGGCTTTGTGCTCGGTTGGTCAGAATGCTGCCTAGATTCTTTTAATGAAATTGTTCTTATAGCCCCTAGAGTAGTTGGAACTTTAAATTGCCTTGATTCCACACCGAGATTCAGCTATTTTGTTGAATAGAACAACAAGATCCTTATTTTTTTTCACAATGTCCGGATTTTTGTTATTAAACTTCTAATCAACCACATACCGAATACCCTCCTACAATCAGTTTCAGTTAAGAGTATATTAGCTTTCACTGGTAATATCTTTACCACATTCACTTTGGATTCATTTTCAGTAGACTTAGCAGGAGCAGATTTATGGTTTGGATTTCCATTAGGCCGAAGCCAAAGCCTTAGGTGAACCTGTTGTAGAGCCATCACACCTGATAGATATACAAGTATATAGTTCACAAGTTGTATCGGGATATGGCATGCAAAGTTCAGAGAAGATACGTGCATTTTTCTTCTCCATATTGGCGGTGACATCTTATGACGTCTAGTGTGTTAGCCGTAGAATTCTAACTCTAGGAATGAGTAAAAGTCTAACTCAAATCGAGAAGATGACAAAGTTGGGTGTTGAGGCAAATTTTCTGTTTATTTTCTCAATAACACACTGTTATACCAACCTGAGGGGTTGGTGATACAAATATATAGAGCTGCTAACCAACCAAGCACAAACTAGATGTTGTCCTAGATGCTAATCAAGATGTCCTAAAGATATTAAAGATGCTAACAACCAGTCAAGAGTGATATCCTTGAGAGACAACTGTTGTCCCTGAATAAGAAGCAACAGTACCATGTGTTGCAACCCCACAAACACCAGACACAGAGACTTATCCATCATTCTCCGCTAAGTATTGTGTGGCTCCTTGTGAGAAATTTGAGTCATCCCGATCTTGGTGCGGAACTCCTGAAACTTGATCCGCCTGTTAGAGTGCGCAGCGGAATTCGGCCCAGCTCGCTATACCCATGAGCCGATGACCCTCGGGCCTAGGTCCACCGGAGTCCACATCATCATATCCAGACCTTAGCCCTAACTCAACCAAAAGACTAGTCTGACAGGTGAGGGCTGCCCCCGCCTTATTTGTTGTACCGATGTGAGACTAAACCCAACAATCTTCCCTGTCAAATATCGGACCCAACTCTTCCATCACACTACACAACCATGTGATCTTCGGAAGACGTTATCCAGGCCCCGAGTCCAACGCTCATCACACAACTCGTGTGACCTCCGAGACGTTAACGCCCTCCCCCCCCCGGTCACATGTGACCCCTGAGATTTAGGTTTTTCCAACCATGGGCCTCGATGTCACTTGTTAGAGTGCGTAGCGAAATTTGGCCTAGCTCGCTATACCCACGAGCCGATAACCTTCGGGCCCAAGTCCACCGGAGTTCATGTCATATCCAGACCTTAGGCCTAAGTCAACCCAAAAGACTACTTTGACACGTGAGGGCTGCCCCGCCTTATATGTTATGCTCCTCCACCATCAATTACCGATATAGGACTAAACCCAACACCGCCCAAGTGACTTGGTCAAGAAGTCGGCGAGCTGGTCTGGGTGTTGATGTAGTTGGCCCGGACACTCCCTTCATCCAGGCAGTTTTTGACGAAGTGATACCTCACCCGGATGTGCTTGCTGCGCTCATGAAAGACAGGGTTCTTCGCCAAGGCCAAGGCGGACTAGTTGTCCATCCTGAGCTCCATTCCTTATAAAAAAACGCAGTACATATGAAGCAAATAAATGGCTACTAGCAAAAGTTTATTCACAGCATGAACTTTTACACTACAAATTTGCACCACTCTCAAGCGGAAGCCATCAAGCACTTGACACATTTCACCGTTGAACCATTTAGATAAGGAATGAGCGCCATCAGTTCTTCAAGGCAGCTGCATTTTTCCTTCCATAGCAATCTGTGGCAACTTCAGAGATTTCAGAAACAGTGTGGCGTTCCAGTTCCTCCACGGTAATATTTGGCTATTGACACTCTTCAAAAGCTTCACATTTTCGACTTTGTGAGAATGGAGATGTACCATGCTATCAATTGATTGTGCATTTGTGCTCCAATTGCACTGAAAGATAGAATTGAGGATTGCTAAAAATGATTGTCTTGGTAAGGGATTCAAGTGTTGCGAGACTATCGATCTGGTTGTTGTTACCGTTCAAGAACACAATCAACAACCATAAAGCAATAGCAGCATAACAAACTGCATTCGACCAAAAAAGAGAAAGTACGAGATTGGCAGCTTGTATCAAGCACTGAAACCAGTGGCATCAAAGCATAAAGCGCGGTGACTGGAAAGAATCAGCATACACATGATTACTCATGGAGTGTTCAAGAAAACAAATATAAAATCAAAACTGGGTTTTGCCAAGTAAGCATCCTAGTCTGATGCGTTTTTATAGTGGTGAAGCTTGTATAGCAGCAGGACTTTTCCACCTGCGTGTCCTCCGGCAGACAAGAACCCGCTGCTAGGGCTGAAATCCAGGCACCGTGGATAGTGAAGGCTGAACCGAGGCCCTGGCCAGTTCTGGAACACACTGAACGATGAGACGTGCACGAGCCTCATCCCCATTCCTCTCTTTCCTTGAGCTGATCGCCAAGCTCTGGGCATCATGCTTGAATTTCATTTCGCCAATGTCAATGGTCAGGTTTTCGATCGATCGTCTTCAGTGGCTTCCTCTATCCGCCGAGAAAATCGTCCCTCTTGTACACATTCACGATGCTGCTGGTGGAGCCTGTGGCAAACAAAGAGCTGTCCTGCGTGCGAGGGTGCAAAGCGAAATGCCAGCCAGGGAGGGAACCATCGTCAAAAGCCTTGTGGATGGATGCACTTCCTTGTTCCGAGATCCTAGTGGTAAACATGGCCATCTCCACCGCTACTGCTCAGCAGCTGGTTTCCACCATCCGCAAAAGCCAGTGAACGCACGCCTCCGTTCATCTTGAGGGTTGCAATGAGCTGCTTTGCCTTGGCAGAAATAAGAAGGACGCACCCTTCGTTACCGACAAAAGCAATGGTTCTATCTCAAAGCTCTCCAGGCTTTTCTCCTCATGCCCTGTCAAAGTTCCAATCATGCTAACAGCAGCATTCACCAGGTCAAATGAGTAGAAGAACTTTCTCCTCCTGCCTGAAGGGATCAAGGACCCTATCAATCTGATATTGGCGATGTCCTATCAATTTGTTATTGGCAATGTCAGGTCCTCCTCCCACCACCAACACACATGCCCTGCCCTGCCTCTACAGCAGCGCTGCTGGTCTCCACCGCTCCGCTGGTCGTGCCCTCGGCGCCAGCGGCTTCCCCTCCAGTGTCGCGGAACCTGTCAGTCGTGATGGACCAGAAGCAGAAGCACGCGCGTGCCCTGCTGCGCTATTGTCCCTGCTGAATGGGCAGTCGTGATAAATTTTTAGTTCTACCTCTGCCCACAAAAATGTAATTATGGTTTTAGATTGAATAAAAAATTCTTAAATCTAATTAGTTTTATAAAATAAATACTACCAATATTTTAACTTTAAATAAAGATACTATAAATTAAATATATTTCATGATTAACCAAACTATATTTAATCAATACCATAAATGTTAGTAGTATATTTTTTTAACAAAAGAGGCCCCAAGGCATATTGAACGTTATTATACCAGAATTATAGGCATCTTATACGTCATACTTAAATCATAGCAAGAAAAACAAGAACTAGTATATGAAAGGCCATGTGCCTAAAAGATACAATGGAATTCAACAAGATATTTGTTTATTCTGGGTTATTTGATAGCTAATAAAGCAAGATCCTCGTTCCAAACCGTCTATTTGTCACATGTGACCTGAATTTGAAGTGGAAACATATCTGACATTTCTCTATAGCCCAGTTATAAGCTGATAATGTACAACTATTTTACGCCAATAATGTATGTGCATACAAAACAAGTACAGTGGGCAGTTACAGCCTTACAGGTGCCAGAAATGTTATTTAGCTGAGCAACGGTATCAACTTCAGCGCCACGTCGACAAAAGACTCTGTCCATGGATAATGGTTCAAAATTGGTGAGCCAAAAAAGAACAAATGACACTATATTTCTTGAACAAACCATATGATTTCGCCATTACAAGGATCTTTACATGTACTCTACAAAAGCTATGACGACAACAACCGGCGACATCACAAACAAGAATGGGTCATTGACCAGACGAAGGGGCAGGGCAAGCAGAAGGCAGGGGTAACAGCAATCAGGACCATATAATTGATGAGAGGCTTTAAATTAGAAGCGAATACAATTTGCATCCGTTTAGTGTCGTCTTGTATTTGAGCCCCGTATTGTGACACCATGCAAAAATTTGGTAAACCCAAGAAAGTTAAGCTTGCCGTCCGACTTTCTGATCCAGTCTTGCACGATGGAGTAATGAGTTGGCGCGAGATTTAGTTCCTACACACAATGAAAGATGTCAGGGTACTTAATTATGCCCCAAATCTAATAAGGTGATGATCTTCCACATGGATCCAAGTGTGCATGCTGAAAATGTTGATCCAAAGGATAAGCACATCCGCTGAATACCTGTGCTAACTCCTCAACCGACATAACTCGGTTGCCCTCTTGTTCGAAGTGCTGAAAAGCTGTTCCAGCAATTTCTTCCCACCTTTCCAAAGCCTCGAGCTGGTATGGGCTGATTGCTGCAGCACAGAATTCTTCAAAGTCCATCTTTCTGTATGCAAGTGGCTCCAGCTGAGATAGAAACATGAGAAGGTTAGTAACTTCAACCATCAATACAATAATTACTGGCAACAAAAATCAGAAGATGCAAAAATTATTCTAAAATAAAGGATTTAAGCAACAGGTCTGAAACATCATGACATCAACTCAAAATTGAGCGTAAGGCATTGTTTCAACATTACAGTTAAAGATAATCATATGAAAATATCCCTATCCCTATAGACGGATATGAAAATATCCCTACAGACGGATATGATAAGCATCACTATATAATCCTTTGCTTAGGGTCATAGTGAATCCTTACCGCATGTAAAAACTCAAGAATCCTTGATTCTCTCATAGCATCAGTTAAATATCTTGTCAGAGCCTGGTTACGCCATGGGAGTTTAGAAGTTAGAACATGGACATAATGCACATAGGAAGACATGAGCAAGTGAATCTCAAAAAAAAAAAAAAAGACATGAGCAAGTGTTCTGATTTTGACATGTTTTCATAATGATGACTGATGAGGTAATCAGAAACAACAAATAACGTACCGTCCGAAAGTTGTCAAGTGATACAAACCCATCTCTGGGTTCAAGCAGCTTAAACTGCAATCTAAGGTACAAAAGTTCATCCTCCCTTAAAGCCTTAGATAGTGCCTGTGACAAAGAAATATATTAAGTGTTACTACCATTCAACTATATTAATCAGCGGTACTTTGCTGGTTGTCAGTTACACTACAATTTACCACTATGAACATATTTGTACTTGTGACTTCTATTGAAGTCCATAATAGTTTTGGAGGACTATTATGACCAGCAACACCAGCCTCTCATAATAAATTGAAAAGGTAGAGGATCACAAAAGTAAAATAAAATATAAACACCTAAAAATACATTGCAAAGGCACATACTATCAGTCTAGCACAACTAGAAACATACACCCCTCATTAACTCATCTTCTGTAACTTCTACTGTTGGGAGGGGTTAAACAGCCATCATGTGGCCTCTTTAGCATGTCTAGCACATACATTTATCAATTGCATATTGATGTATCAAGAAAGATCGATGAAGAATAGAAAGAATATTTAAATACAGAAAAAACCATGAAATCTGTATTGTACCTTTAATGCCAAACGTTTAAGAGGAGTAGCACGAAGATATTGCTTAACTAATCTGAAAATGAGTATGTCCAATGGAATTTGCCTTTGTTCATCTCGTAACCAAGGGTGAGCTGCAAACAGGTAAGGGAAAAGTAAATTCAACTTTTTTTCCATATCATATTATGTAATGTTTTTAACTAACAGTTCCTAAAAACAGATGTTAACAAAATCTGCTTAAACTACAAAAAGCGAAGTGAGATATTGTAATATCACAATCACAGATCAACACAAAATATTCATATGTGGTGACATACTCAGTGCTTGGACAGCAGTCATTCTTTTGCGGTAATCCTTGTTCAGAAATCGCTTCACAAAATCCTTAGCTTCAGCTGATACTGAAGGCCATGGTGAATCGTCAAAGTTGGGATCAGCCCTCAATACGGACCGGAAGATCCCAGATTCTGTCCTTGCCCAAAATGGCCGACTGCCACAGAGCAGAATGTATGTTATGACACCTATACTCCAAATGTCTGCTTCCATACTGTACGATCTGTGTAGAACCTCCGGAGCGACATAATATGCACTTCCAACAATATCATTGAGCCTCTCATCTGCATTAAATAGCACAGAACACGCGAAAATAAGTATAAGATTGAGTTAATGAGTGAGCAGAAAAAATGATTTAACTCTAAATATTGATAGTGTATTCCAACTTCCAAACATAAAGAAACATGCAAAAACAAATAGTCATATACGGATGTATGCACTATTTATCTGAAATATAGACACAATGATCCTAGCATGTATGCACAAGCTAAGCAAATAAAATACAAGACTAACAAGCAGATGCTTTCAGCATAAATAAAACAAGATGCAATTTCCTTTGTTAGTTGTGTTCAGATCTTTCAAGCTTTTTCATATTACTTTGCGCTGGCCAATCATCAAAATGCAGCATATGACAAACATCTTTTTGTTCAGCATAAGAGCTAACTGGGACACAGTACAAAGTTTGAACAAAGGTATGGAAAAGCAAAACCATAACATAAAGTACATCAGTCCAAACTTCCATGATGAAATCCTTGACCCTGAGCACACAACAAAAACCCCTGAAACTAACACCGTGTTGTCCAATTTCTATTGTAAGAACCAAGTTCACCTAAACTTGGGTTTATTAACAATCCATGTTCAGACTGACACCCATCCAACTGTTGTTATTTAAGCTGCTTATCTAATTCCACATTAGAAAACTAGATGAACCTTTGAACCAAGTAATGACTTTTAATTACAAGAGCAGAAATAATTGTAAACTCATGGGCCATGTAAAGAGATAAATAATAGTACATTACCTGGTCTAATAAAATCAGACAGACCAAAGTCAATCAACTTCATAGGAGCGCTTTCATCTCTTGTTGTGAAAAGAAAATTCTGTGCCAATGAAATATAGCAATTGTGTCACAAAAGGCAGCCTAGCTTTCAAAACAAGCATTAATTTAAATACAAAAAACAGCAACTGCAGTTAAATAAGATGCCAGAAGTAGCCCCAGTCAAACACCTACTGAACTGCACATATATACAATTACAAACTATACACAAAGTGGTTCAAGCATACCTCTGGCTTCAGATCACGATGCACTACTCCCTGAAGATGACAGAAGGCCACTACGCTCAAAATCTGTACAACAATCGCTTTGGCATCTTCTTCCGTATATCTCCCGCCTCTTCAATAGTTCAAGTTTGCATCCTTGGTAAGCATTAACACGAGATACTGATACTCAGCTACTAAAGATGAATATACTATATCGTAAGAAGTACCTGGCTAAAATTCTATCAAGCAACTCTCCACCTTCACATAATCTGTTCAAAAGAAACAATTTGAAGAAATTACCACCCGATAGGTATTACGATTTCATTAGTTGTGTTGAAGAGCATTTATGCATTATGCTAGATACAATTATACTCTGTATACATAAAAGGATATGATTAGCAGTGAGTGATCTAAAGAAATGCATAAGCATGGAAGATCAGTTTTTAAATTGTGCCAGCAGAAGCCTGAGATCAAAATATCAAATGTTGCATCTAGAGAAGCCTAATCTAGTATTCTGAATTATAAGTCTATAAAGTCACATATAAAAGGTCACAAAAAAACATACTCCATGACAATGTAGACATTGAGGGCGTCCTCACATGCATCATAGAATTTGACGAGATTATTGTGCCCTGACAGAGCTTTCAAAATTTTGACCTCCCTACGAACATCTTCAATGGAAATGGCCGTTGTCATCTACCAAAACCAAAAGATGATATTTCATTTCAGTCAGAAGTAGAGGCAACAGACAAGGTTTACATCATCCATCGAAAGAAGAATTTTAAGTATTATACATTTACATGGTCAGAACTTTAAGAGAAGAAAGCTTCACAAAGCATCCAAATAATAATCAAGGCAACTGACATTTACAGAGTGAATCGCTTATATCAGCAAACTGCTGACAAGAATGGAAGATTTCATTAACAACGAACAAGTATTGGTTAAGTCACCAAGAATTTCAATCACTGTACTATTTGACATCCAAAAGTTACTACATGCATTCCCTTCCCATCGACCCCCACAAAAAATAAGATTAGCATGATTTCCAGCATCAACCGAACCCACCGAGAACTGAAGAAACTTATACTTGGTATCACGACAAAGAATTTGGGATAATTTATTTTCGCCAGCCTAACTATCTGGCAGAGCAACTGCAGACATGTTGGAAGAGTAAAATGTTAAGCTTTTATGGCACAACCCTACTGTCTCAAAGTAAAAAATCCTAAAACGACAAAAAAAGTAATAATTGGGAAGATATCCCGATAGAGAACATATCGCTAAAATACAACTCGTCAAGTACCGTGCAAAATCCTGGAATTCCCTATGTTACTTCCTACAAGAAGCCGCCAATGCCAAGCAACTTAAGAGCAAAATTCCAAAATTAAAATATGAAACCCCTAAAGTATCCTTCAGTAAGCAAAATTTGGAGCATTTAACTACCTAAGTTTCGGTTACTAGCGCGGAATTGGCGCGAACACATACCGGTTACCTGAACAGCAAGAGCTAGTAGTATTTGAAATTTCAAAATTTCCCAAAAGTGGAATTTGACATGAGGATACCCCCACCCCCAGAGCTATGTATGATCCCCTCTCACCTTAGCTTTGGAGATGATCTTGACGGCGACGGTCTGGCCCTTGAACTCGCCCTTCTTGACGACAGCGGAGCAGGTGTGGCCAAAGTGGCCCCTGCCGACCTCCTTCCCGAGGTCGAACTTGGCCCCAAAGTTCTTAGCGAAGCCAAACGTCTTATCCAGCGGGCGCTCAGCCTCAGCGGAATCAGCGGCCCCAACAGCCGCGCCAGCACCAACGCCAACGCCGCCCTCCTCAGGTATAGTGCCCTCCTTAGGCCTACCCCCGCCAAGCCGCTTAGCGAGCGTGGCCTTGATGTGTTTAGCGGGGGAGGGCGGCGGGAAGGGGCGCTTGAAGAACCTCCGGGGCGTGGACCGAGCGGGAGACGGCGACACGCCGGCAGGGAGCGGGCTGGCGCCTCCAGCAGGGTACGGGCTAGGCCAGGCGGCGGCGGCGCCACCTGGCGTCGCCTGGTGGTGGTGCACCGGCGTGGTCGATCCGGACTTGCGGCGCCTCGGCGTGGCGGGCAACGGCGGCGCCTGCGGCGTCTGCGACGGCAAGCCGTTGGCTGGTAAAGGGGACGGCGGCGCCAGCGCCCCTGTTCCCGCTAGGTCGTCGTGGTCCGACCGCGACGACCTGCTTCCCGCCTTCCCGTAGCACTGCCCCATCGCGGCCGGGGGAGGGCCGGGCGGTGCGGAGCCGGAGGCGGCGCCCCGCGGGCGTCGCTAGGGTTAGGGTTTGGGTTCCGGCCCTCCGCGCCGCCGCGGGTGCGAGGCTGTGGCTGGGCAGGCGGGGCAGGCAGGCAGGCAGGCAGGCGAGTCGTTGCCTCGTTGGGAATGGAAGGGGAAGAAGAAGAAGCAGGGGGGAGAGAGAAAGAGAGAGAGGAGGTGGAGTCCGTTATTTCTCTCTCCTCCCCTCCCTCCCTCGGTTACAGCGCAGCAGCTGGGAGGAGAGAGAGAGAGGGGGGCTGGTGGGCCGGGTCGGGTCTCAGGGAGGCGACCGTGAATTCACTAATTACTCGGGGGGCTATACGCGAAAAAGGCCCGCGGGAGGAAGAAAGCGAGATCTCTCTCGCTTCTCAGCGCGTACGGTACGGCGGGCGAAATCGCCCTTACCCTTTTGCCTTTTTTTTCATCCGAAAAAAAACGCCTTTCTGACCGGGTGGTCCCCGCGTTACGCAGGCCCACCTGCCATCCACTCACTCCCACCTGCCCGCGGCCACCGGCTCGCAGCCAGCCGTGCGTGCGTGGGGAACCGGCGCGGGTGACGTCAGCGTGGAGGTTATTTATTTATTTACTACTCCCTCCATTCTCAATTGTAAGTCATTCTAAAAATCTTGGAGAGTCAAAGCATCTCAAGTTTGACAAAAAATTATAGATAAAACTATAAAGATTTATAGTATACTATGAAAATATAATTGATAACGAATCTAATGATATTTATTTGACATTATAAATATTATTATATTATTATATAAGTTTGGTCAAACTCGAGAAACTTTGACTCTCCAAGATTTTTGGAATGACTTACAATTTAGGATAGAGAGAGTAATAAATGAGCCAGCCAGGCGGGGGGGCTGACAGACGGGGCCACCACCGGTCGGGGGATTTGGCTGTGCCGCGCTGGTGGTGGTGGTGGTGGGGGTGGTTCGGTTTGGACGGACGGCCGGCCGGCTGGCCAGGGAGGGCAGGTCCCGCCGGCTCCCTCCTCCAGAAACACGGCGGCGGCGGGCGGGGGCAGGTGGCGCCTCCGTTGTCCGCTTGTACCCCTCCCTTTAATCCGCTCTGCCTTTTTCAGTACTACTCCTAGGAGGAGGAGGAGGAGTGGTTGTAGTTTGCTAATCTGGCTCTTGATTGGGTCATTAACGCCTTTCCTAGTTTTAGGGGGGGCGTGATGTGCTCCCATTTCTGTTTCGGATCATTGAATGAATTGAATTGAATTCTCCTTTTGTCCAACTCGTATGTCGTTGCTGTTCATGGAAGGAATTCCCTTTTTTTTTGTATAATATGTCCAAATGGTTGGGTTTTTTTCTTTCTTTCTTTTTTGGAGGGGCCATGATCTGCACTGGTCCCTTTCGTTTTAGTAAATACTCCAGCTTGGAATTCGGGAGCAATTTGCACTCGGTGTTTGACTGTTCATACTGTTGTTCATCTTTTGACGCGGCACAATATATACTACAATACAAGGTCAAACCGTTGGTCTCATGATGTTCATAGGACACTACTTTTCTCGTGATTTTTACAGTCTACCACTGAAGAACAACAAAGTTTTACTTTTCTCATGATTGAAACTATTCCGAGCCGACGCACTGCGCCACTCATCATCTTCTTCTTCTACTTGTTCACAGCTCCAAGTTTCTGTTCTTGACCCCAGCGGTCCAGCCCAAGCTCGTCTTTTGACGCTGAATAGTTGGTCACCGCTGGTCTTTCTGTCTGTTTGTCTGTCTCTGTTCATGGACACTGCTGCTGCTACTTGCAATGTCGTGCATTTGATGCAACCGTGTTGACATTTTCCGGCTGCTGCCATTACTGGCACTGCTGATATATAAACTGGAGTAGGAGTAGTATGTATTAGCCAAAAAAGTCATATCTTGACTCGTTCGCTTCAAAGAGAGCTGCAGCATTTGATAGCTAATAAAGCAGGCGAGACCCTGAACCGTGCTTGATGTTAACAGTTACTGTGTCATCTGAATTCTGAAAGATCAGGCGCGGAGAAATTGTATAGGACTTCTCATCTTCCGCCTGACTGACTTTTCCGTTCGTTCGTTGTGCAGTTTGATGACTACATAGAGAATACAGTCATGGTTTTTTCTTTTCTTTTCTGTTAAAAAAATGAAGCTTTGTGGTATCCCAATCAAATGTTCGTGTGAAAAAAGGCAGAAAGCCCAGGCAAAGGCAACTTTTTGTCATAGAAACCAACCTTTTTGTATTTCAGTATGAGGAAACATAAAAAAAACAAAGTTGAAACAAACACTGAATACTTGGAACCAGAAAAAAAAATACTGAAGCCCAGGCACCCCTGCATAGCAGCATGTGGGCAGTTGTCACTGCCATTGCGATTTGCAATTTGCAAAAGAGAAAAGAGCACGACTTTTAGCAGTAGATAAGCTAAGATTAGCTCATGAGCAGTACTGTACTTGCACAATGCGAATGGCATGTCTGGATTTCTGACGTGATGGCTTTGGATGGCCGGATGGCCTTGGCCGGCACCTTCGCTGTCGTCTGTCGCTGCGATTTAACGGTGACCATCCACAGCAGCCAGCAGGCAGGCCATTCGTCAAGCTTCCAAGAACCGGTCGCGGTTTGGGGATGGAATTAGATGTAGCTCCCGTACGTTGATGGACTGAGGCAGCTTGACTAGCTGCAGCTGTCGCCATTGGGTTCTATTGCCTCTGTGCATTCTTAGTTCAAATTTCTAAACTTTTAATCAAATATATATAGACAAATCTAATGATATTTATTTAATATCATAAACATTTTTATTTTCTATACTATATATAATCAGTTATAATTTTTTTGCGACGAATATAATCAATTAAATTAAAGATATTTTGATGTAGTATTGTGCTACAATTGTAATCTTTGTGAGATAGAGGGAGAAATCTACTATCCTCTAACTGTCAACTACTACAGCGAAAGCCTGAAAGGGGATACTGATGTGCCTTTTCCACATGACTTTTACGTCTTTTCTTCTAGACAAATAATGTATACAAAAGTAGGATATGCTTTCTGCCTTGCAAATCCCTTTCGTGGAAAAATCTGTCTTGGCTCTGGATATGTGTAGCAGTATACACAAGCAAGAGATTTTGGAAAGTGATCTCAAATTCTGTGTACTGGAGTTGCAATGGACGTGTAGCTTTTCTGTCAGACGTACATGATCTCTGTTTTTGACCAAACGGGTAAATTCAACAAAATCTAGAGGAGGAAATATTCTCTTGCCATTCCTTAATCAATACACAGATCGAGTGCATTACATTTCCCATCTCCATATAGTGTCTTTTTCAAATCAAGCTTTTTCTTTCTTCTCTTCAAAAGAACACAGCTTTATATATGTCGTCTCACCAGAAAACGCAAGAGTGATAAAACAATTCCAAACAGGCATTATAGTGTGAGTGCTCTAGGCAAACTCGAGTGCTTTTCATATATATAACCCCCAGCTGGGAGCACGTGTGAATTCAGTGGATCCGTTGATGTAGGACGGCGACGGTTCAACACCTGTGTATAATCTCATTAGTCAGTACATGTATACTAATGTCATCCATGATGCAATTCACATGATCTATGCACGCGTATATTGGTACTAACACTCCCTCTTAAAAACTAAATTCCATCACAAGATCTTTGCTTTGGTTGGTGGTCAATGTTTGTGCCCCTAACCCCTGATATATATACATATAACTTTTGACCTGCCCTTGGTTGCAATTTGCAAAACACAAGCTTCATCAGGCTTCTAAATTCTTCAGATGATTTCACTCTCACTATGAATATGAATTCATGTCAGCCAGTGGCGGATCTACGGTTGGTGCATGGGGGACAGCTGTCCCCCCAAAATTTCTGAAAATAAATCAAGTATATATACTTTTTAATACCTTATATATATTATATATATAATACATTGCTAAATATAATTGTTAGCCTACTCAGCGTATAAAACAACATAACAATCTAAAATCGTTGCTTTCTAGGCCCAACAATAGCTTAGTTTTAAACTGCACAACTATATTTGAACTATATTGTTTTCCTCCGTACCCCCATAATTGAAATCCTAGATCCGCCACTGATATCAGCAAATTTGTCTGACAACCGCCACATTTTCAATTCGAGGCCCGTCAAGAGAGTTATTACTCCATCCATCATGTAACGTAATGTAATGTCGTCAGGGGATCCGACATGCGTGCACGATTAAGCTTCATCACGACATTAATATATATATATATATATATATATATATATATATACATGTTGTTAGGTAAAACCTAGCAGTGCCTGTTCACACAAAGCAGAGAGGTCAATTTCATCGGCAGCTTGTACTTGTACTGTATTTCTTATCTTTTTGCGAATGTGCAGCTTGTATTTCCTGTTTATATGAGGCACAGTTGTGCCATCTAACAGCCACAGTTTTTTTTTTCTCTGAGTAGCAGTTGTGTTGCAGGCGCAGCAAGCAACTACCTGTGACTTTTTCTATGGCAGGAAAACACGCCAGGTTTCTCAATCAATGCCTGGTTTTATTGGCTCCCTTTTTATGTTTTTTTTTGTTCTCATGCCCTTTTTGAAAAAAATATAATACTTACTGTACTTCATGCACCGAAAGGAAGCTTTTTTCTGATGATCGTGCCGTCATTCATTAACAGGCCCGTTACTAACTGTAGATTACGGTCATGGCCCACTGGTAATAAACCATTAGATCGTTTTTAAACCTATATAAATTTAGTTAGGGCTTGATGTTTTTTTTAAAGAAAAGGGCTTGATGGTTCTATTTCTTCTAAAACCTCTGTTCAAAAGGACCAGCGCACTGTTTGGAAGTTGTAGTATTAAAATCTAAAGACGTGCAAAATTATGGTTTAGAAATAACATGTATAGAGTGGACTTAATAAAACTCTAAAAAGACTACAATATTAACAATGCTATGGTTTTAAAACCATATATTTTGTCACATCCAAACACTTCATGACACTTTTAATCCAAAGTATTTTAGAAAAAAACTATATAATTTTTCTAAATCTCAAGAAACACTAAAGATCCAAACATGGCATAAGTTTGCTCACCTATTGTTTATAATTCATTATATATAACTTGCTAGGTAAAATTTGTACACATAATAAGGATCACGTGTTCTCTTAAAATCTTCTATCTCCGCTACTGTCCCAATGAATAAGAGAAGCCCGAAAGAACATGTCATCAGTGACGAACCACTTCAAATCTTACTCCATTTGCTGTACAAAGCAGCACTAATCTGTCCTAAACTGTGCCAGCCAGCTACCTCTTCAAGGGGTCTTGCTAGTTGCTCTCACCCCACAATTGCCAACTAGTCCAGCTATCGCATCCTCAACCAACTGCCATTTTCACCGGCACACAATTAAGCTGCTAAGAATCATGCATGCAACAGCATTTGGAAAGTTTTGGTGGAGCTAGCTGATCCAGCAGTGCAGTCCCAGCACTATCTATATATGATGAGCTGGAACACGGAGACGAGTTTTATCAGGAGCAAAGAACTCGGATCCGTGGAAGCAAGTACTGTAGTACGCTGTACAAGATCCAGCAGGAAACGGCGTACCACAAGCTGCCGCGCCTCACGTACTGGATCGAGTAAAGAAACCGGCCGGAGCCAGTGGCTGGCACTGAAGCATCTCCACTCCATTGGCATAAACAAACACTACTACACCTCATCACGATCGATGTGCTATAAAAACAAAACCTTGTTGGATGCCGTAAAATAATATAATCGTAGTATTACTCTTGGTTAGCGTCTGATTAGCGGCAGCATCTGGACTGACTCGCTCACTACTGGCTCACTGGCTGAAGCTGACTGACAGATGAAGGTTCCAAGTCATTAAACAACGCCCCAACTGCAGCAGGTGGCAAGTTTCAGAAGAGGCGCCTGAGTTCCTGCGTAATTTTTCTTCAGAAGTTGTTCAGTGTCCAGTACTGTACGTACTACTATACTCCAGTATCCTCTCTCTCTCTCTTCAGGCTTCCGTCCTCGGACGGAGCTCAGAGCTGAGAGGAGTGAGGTCGAGGTCAGTGACGCTGACACGAGCGCCATTAAACCCTGCTCGCCTCACCTCACCTCACCCAACAACTCGCTGTCGCTGCCTCCTTCGTCTTTCTCGTGCAGCGAGTAAATGCAAACGGGACAAGTTTTCGTTTCCCCAATGGCTAACCGGCGCTGGCGCTGGGCCTGTTGTCCGCCCACCTGTGATCTGAAACAGCAACGGCCTCCACACTCCAGTCCCCCCCCCCCCCCCCCCCCCCCCCCATCTCCTTGCTTCACCTGCCTCTCGTTCTCCATCTTCAGCTTCAGATTGCATCGGGCAATGCAAGCGCCTGATCC
This sequence comes from Microstegium vimineum, assembly GCA_022036555.1. Classification (NCBI taxonomy): domain Eukaryota; kingdom Viridiplantae; phylum Streptophyta; class Magnoliopsida; order Poales; family Poaceae; genus Microstegium; species Microstegium vimineum. Next base: position 51,354,515 of record CM039126.1, on the reverse strand, counting down.
TGGGAAGGTGCCTTTTCTTTGTACCAATAAAACCTTCGATGATCAGGGAAGGTGCCTTTTCTTTTTTTTTTCTTTTTTCTTTCTTTTTCTTTCTCTTGATTGATACCTACGAGAAGAGGAATGATAGTTGCACTGTCTATGGAGTAGTACTCTGTACCTCACTGACCGTGTCCTGCTAGTTACTGTTCCAGCAGTACCGGTATGTATATGTATGTGCACATATCCTATGTACAACTACAAGCAGTGGTACATAAGTGTATTTATTCCAAGATACCATACTAGTTACTGTTCCAACTACCGGGTGGCCAGTGCATCTGTACCTGCAGGCTAATGTCAACTCCTAACAATGGTGTGTTTGTACATCCATCTTGCTAGGCCATTTGGAATTTCGGATGACCAAGATTCTTTCTCATCTGCTTGTACAAATTCAGGAATCATCAATGTCAACTCACAGCTCACAAGGGATAGGATCATAGGAGGAGATATAGCTTATAAATTAAAAATTGTTAGTTACATTTTGACTTGGTCACTGTATATAGATACAGAACACGATTTTTCTTTGAAAGCAGGTAATGTGGAAGAAATAGTAATGGAAGGAAAATCCAAATGGGCTTATGGTTCTTGTCTAGTTACATGTGCAGAGTTCTCAGTCAACTGTAGCTAGTAGTGCGCCTCTTGTTTATCATATGTTGCAAAGAAGTACAACTCCATATGCCATTGACTATAAGTTGAGAAATTTGAACTTTCAAATCATCAACCTGTTCGTTTGGCTTTTCAGCCGGCTTAAATCTAGCCAGAACAGTGTTTTTCTCTCACAAGAAATCAGTCAGCAGTGTATAATCCTACTAGAATAGTGCATAATCTTGCCAAACGAACATGCCCATCATATCCTATCTTCAGAACTTCAGCATATATGACCCTACACACCAAAGCCTAAGTACTGTAGTATGCAGCGAGCTGGCTGCCTGTGAGAACAACGCCACAATCCTACAAATAGACAAGCATTGATGTTACAGGGTCAGCTTGACTAGAGGTGAAATATTGGACTTTAATACTCCGTTTTCTCCCCTAATTGGTGGCCAATATTCAACCACTGTTAGCTATACAACCTTTTCTCCCTATTCCACACGCCACATGGATATAAATATTTTTTTAAAAGCACTTTGAAATAGTCCAAAAAAGAGGTGTGCACACTGCACAGAGCCACAGAGTGAAGAAAGGAAAGTATACAAGTAGACCAAAAGGAAAAGGAATGGGCAACAAAATGGGCCTAAGTGGGCTTGCAGCCCAATGTCGGAGCAGTCCAAACAGCCCATAGACACCTTCGAGGCCGTGATCCCGTCCGAATCCGATCCCCAATCCTACTGCAGCGAGAGTAGAGAGAAGGAAAGCAGCGGCGGCGGCGGCGGTGAGGTCCATGGCGTCGACGGCGGGGTACCTAGCGCGGCGGGCGGCGCAGAAGGAGCGGGTGCGCCTTCTCTACCGCAGGGCGCTCAAGGACACTCTCAACTGGGCCGTCCACCGCCACCTCTTCTACCAGGACGTTAGTTCCCCCATTTCCCCCCTCCGCCTCCCTCTCAATCTCGATCTCGATCTCGATCTCGGTCTCCCTCCCTGATTCCGGACGGATCTAACCTCGTGCTCCCTCTCCCGCGCAGGCTTCGGAACTCCGGGACAAGTTCGAGGCCAACCGACACGTGGTAAGGCCGCCTCCTGCCGATCCCTTTTTTGCACACCTCGTCTCGTACCTATTTTGTTGCCTTTGGTTTCTGTGTGGTGCCGTGACTGAGCTACTATGATGTTGGATTTCGTGTGGGGTGGTGGTGCAGGATAACCTGGACGTGATCGATAGGCTCATCGACAACGCGGAGGCTCAGTACAGCAACTTCCAGCACCCCGATCCCTACATTGGTAAAGCTTTCTCTTGCCAGTCTTGGTCCTTTTTTGCTTAGTGAATGTTTCGCAACAAATCATGTAGAACGGCACTAGCATTTTTGTTTGGATAGGACATTTGATATTGAGTAATGGACGTCATAGTGAAGTTTTCAGAGTTTCTGCCGTGACTACACTTATACCTAGGGTTATTCAACCACACTTTTCGTTTTGGTCATGACCTTTCAATGCCTAGTGTTTAGTTAACTGGGATGGAATCCTTCTTCTCTTTCCCAGTTCCGTTTGCTTACTCTTGATGCACCAACAGTTTGAAATAAACAAGTTTGCTCAGCCCTATTAACAACGATGGTTATGAATTAATTACTAAATATGCAAGCTGATACATGCTGTATTTTTTGTGGGTATTCGGTATTGTAATTCTGTTGTAAGGCTTCAGCCTAAGTGTCTAACTTATCGATTGCTTCTTTTGCTGATGCTAATGCATCTGTTCATCAACGAGTGGCCACAACAAATATGCTGGAAGATCTACTAGAATTTTTTTTCTGAGATAGAATTGAAAAGTTAGTTGTAATTGATTGTCGTCAAATTTTTAATCTTAGATAGAATGATGGTGCTAGTGTGTATGAATGAATTACCAAATGTGCGAGGTGAAATCTTTTCTAGAACGCTAAAGCCTAATCTTTTTATGCCTCTTATTATCTCTGCAGTTCCATGGGCACCAGGCGGCACTAAATTCACAAGAAACCCTCCTCCACCTCAAGGGGTAAGATCATAGCTTACACCGCTCTTTATGCTATGCAATATATTTGCGTTATGCTTATTCGATCCACCTCAATGCTTACTGATCATAATATTTTGCCATAATCTTTCTGTGAATGTGATCGCCTAAAAAAGGCACAGTGTTCATAGTTTAGGCTAACTTAATTTGTACTAAAAATATGTAGCAGTACATAAGGTTTCATCTGTAATTTCTATGGATAAGCGAGCTAGAATTATTATTTATCATTAAGGGATTATTAGTTGTAGTGCTTTGGCCAAAACAGTAAATTCATCTTAGGAACTCTAACTGATTTATTACTCACAAAGCTAGTTAGTTTTACTATTATTTCATAACTGAGTATTCTTGGACATGATGCGTTGAACCCTGCCAAACATCTGCTGCATAGTATCGTATTACTGGCTTAGAGTTTACAAATGGCTTCATCTTCGATGGCCACATTAACCCTCCCATACTGATTTGCTCGCAAATGTAGTTTTTCATAACAGGGTTTTCCTCTACTTGGATGCTATGTAGCATCTTTTAGAGTTTACAAAATGACTTCATTTTTGATGGCCATATTACCTTGTTCTGGTTCTAGCATTTATCATTGGTAAACTGTCTCCGGGCAGTCGATTCTGTACACCAAACTGTTGCACTAATGACAATTGTGTCTTGTAGATCGAGATCATCTACAATTATGGCAAGGAGGACCACTAAACAAGAGTCCTATGAGCTGGGGCAGACCTTCCAGAATTCCAAATCACTTCCTGTTTAATTGGGTTGTTGTACGAGAAATAAGAATGAAAATTACTTGACTTCATGTCTTCATCAATGTTTCAAATTTGCTTTTCCTGATAACCCAGTGCTCTTCATCTAGTGCATATTCAAGTGATAGTTGCTGTCTTAAAATGGAATTATGCTACCTTTGTCATGCAGTTTAAACTGACGAGCCGCATCTCCCCTGTTTTTCTTTCTTTTTTCCTGGAATCTGGAACCCGAATTCGGCTTGGAAAATCGTCCAATTGAGCTAGAACCATGAAAGCTGCCATCCAATTTTGATGTGGCAGCAGTTTTTTCCCCTACCATTGATCCAAGTATATGTATGTAATCAACATGTAATGCGTATTCTGTGTGAAATTTGAAATCAGAGGTTCAATTTGGCGATGCGGTCGTCTCGATCTCAGCCGTTCAATATTAGTCGGATAACTAAATCCCTTTCGGTGTTCGTAGCTAAAGAAAAGGGTCGGAGTTCGTAGCGTCGTTTACGTGAACTCCAAACGAGAAGCAACCATAGAAGTAGAAGCAAGCCTATCTCAGCAAACAGCAGTGCCCTCCGCTCCGAATCCGCCACGTGTCCCGCCGGCGCGACGGTTCCTCCTCTGCCGACTGCCGCACGTAATCCGGTGCAAAAGGCCCGAGGCGACGACGCAGGTGCACACGGCGATCCTCCCGCCGACATCCGGGCCCCACCACTAAGTCCACAGCCACTGACGGCTCTGGGCCCATGTGTCATACGCAGCTAACTCCCGCGTTGGTTTCTCGTTAAGCTAAAGCACGCACCGCGCGAGAGATGGTGGTGGAGTAGACGCAATCCCACGCGAATCCCATCGGGTCCAGCCCAGCGGCACGCCGAGGAATAAACCGTCGAGGAGGAAGGAGGGGCCGCGAGGTGGGCCCCAGGATGCAGGCGCAGAGGACCCCGGCGATGGCGGGGGTTGGCGGCGCTGCCGCCGCGGTGGCGGCGGCGGGGTCACCGGTTGGGATGCCGTCCCAGGGGACTGTGCCGGTGCGGCGGCGGTGCGAGGGCACGGCCATGGGAGCTATCACCCTTGACCTCCGCCCTGGCCTTGGCGTCGGCCCCTTCACCCTCGGTGAGAACCCTAATCACCTACCACCCCGCCCCGGCAGGAATCGGCGGTCGCTGGTTGCTTCCTTGCTTTCCTCTCGTCTTGCAAGGAGGAAGGGAAAACACTAAAAAAGACTTGTTTTTTTTTTAAGTATTAGAGTTCTGTTTTAAATTTTGAAACTTTGAGCCAATTCTGATTCTGACTTGAGAGGTCGCAATCGGTGCAGGGATGCCGATCTCCGATGCGTTTGCGCAGATAGAACGCCAGCCGAATATCTATGACGTTGTCCACGTGAAGTACTTCGACGAGGTTTGTGAGATGAGGTGCACGAGTTTGTTGCCTGTCAGGGATACCAAAATATTCTTAACTGATCGGTTGTGTTGGTTCTGTTGCTTCAGGAGCCTCTCAAGTTGGACTTTGTCATTAGCTTTCCGGATCATGGATTTCACCTTCGGTTTGATCCTTGGTCGCAGGTATGCTTGGGTTCATTTGATACATTTTAGGATTTTTTTTTTTAATTTTGAAACAGACACTGTTGAATGCATGAGAAATCAGTTGCTCGTGGAGATTAATTAAGACTATATAGTGGACCACTTTTGCAATATCAAATTGGTTGCATTAGCTTGCCTCAACTCTTGTGGCTAAAAGAGTTTGCTGCTGTTGTTTTTTAGTGTGATATCCTTGAAATATAGGAAATATAATGTGGTTAATTGAGAAAAGGAACTCTAATTTATTTATGGGAAAAGGAAAAGAATCTTTGAGAATGTGTGCTGTGTGGAAATGACACTTGTTTTCAGGCTTCAGAAATTACTAAACTTGTACGGTTTGTATTATCCTTGCAGAGGCTCCGTCTTGTAGAAATTTATGATGTTAAGAGATTGCAATTGCGATATGCGACAGCTTTAATTGGGTAAGGATCTTGTGATCATGATTTTTCATTGTTAAATCTGTGTGAAACATTGGAAGTACTCAAATAAATCCTGTTCAGATATGTTGTTGCGCTCAATTACATTAACCCTTCAGCAAAGTTATCAAAAAAAAAAAAACCTTCAGCACAAGGTTGTGTGGTGTTACTGATCATTCTCTTTTTCGCTTTCAGTGGCCCGTCAACATTAGCCACTTTTGCGGCTGTGTATGCACTCTTTGGACCAACTTTCCCTGGTATATATGACAAAGAGAGGGGAATTTATACGTTGTTCTACCCAGTATGTCATGAAAAATAGCTCTGTTTCCCCCCTCTTTCGCAGTTCATCTTGTTTTCTTTCTCTTGGTCTGTTGGTGGGTTGTCTTACTGGTAAGCTTTTGTAGGGTTTATCCTTTGCATTCCCTATTCCCAGCCAGTATACAAATCTGTTCACCAATGGGGAAGGTATTCTACCTTAGAGCAAATTCAGTTGTGAATGTTCTAGTAGTACCCATATTTACATAACATCTTACCCCATTTCTGTAATTGCTATGGCAGTGGCAGATTTGCCCCTGGAATTCCCAGATGGGACGACCCCTGTTACTTGCCGTGTCTGTATATACGATAGCTCGACAGATAGCAAGGTTGGGGTTGGATCTTTGATGGACAAAGCAGTGGTGCCTGCACTGCCTGCTGGCAGCCTGTATATGGAGGAAGTGCACGCGAAGGTATGCTATGTTTTTGGTTTATTGACAATGTTTCAGGCTTACTGGTTTTGTTGAAGCTGAAGGCATGTTTTGATGTTTCATAATCTGAGTGATCCAGACTATCTAGTTTGATCTCTTAGCTCTACAGTCCTGTCTCCACCCATGGATGGTCCGATGCACCTCTTTTCCTATGAAATGTATGAACCTAATGATAATAAGCAAAATAAAATGAGGAAAAAGCTGGTCGTGGGATATGTCTTTGAAGCCTTTCAATGCGTGCTTATTTTAGAGACTCTTTTTTAATGTTGAATAAAAAAAATATATATTTTGCTTTGTTGTGTTAGGGAGAATCATACAACTACTGGTATCTTCTTTGTGTATATGAATAAATTGGGGTTTCTGTATGTTGTTTTGTCTTACCAAGTCTTACCAGTGGAGCAAACATTTTCTTATATGTGTATAATTTTCTACTGTTTTCAGCTGGGTGAAGAACTCTGGTTCACAATAGGGGACCAACATATTCCTTTTGGTGCATCACCACAGGTACATCTCACATCTATTTTGCTGAAATAAAATATAACATTGGCCCTGATTTGTCTTTTACTTGAATTTCTTTTTTCAGGATATCTGGACTGACTTGGGTCGTCCTTGTGGTATCCATCAGAAGCAGGTCAGTTTTAATTGAGGCATCAGAGTGGAAATTTCGCATAATATGTATTTCTTTGAATTGCCAACATTATGTAACATATGACATAAGCTAAACTGAATCGGTTTCCATGTGAATTTAGTTTTTTTACTTACTCATGGAAGCATGTAGATAATATTTTAGCCTATACAAAGCTATTGAGAGCGTGAGGCTAGGCAGTATTTCTGTGTTATATGATTAAGTTTTGTTTGGTAAAGATCAGTATAAAGGAATGCCATTCTCCCTGGAATCATTGGTGCATTCTCCACTGGAATGCTTACTATGTTTGCTATCCCATCTTGTAGGTGGACCAAATGGTCATACACTCAGCATCAGAACCCAGGCCTAGGACAACCCTTTGTGGTGACTACTTCTACAACTACTTCTCACGTGGAATTGATATCTTATTTGATGGACAGGTGTGGAATATTTCATCACACTAGGATTGTGCAACACTGTAAATATCTTTTATTAGCTTGGATTTGAAATAGCATATTGACAGAGTTTATTGTCCTTTCAGACACATAGGATAAAGAAGTTTGTTTTGCACACAAACTTCCTGGTCACTCGGATTTCAACTCATATAAGAAATGCAACTTTGTTATATATGACGCTGAAGGTCTTAACTACTCATAATAAAAAAATAGTTTGCTGTTATGGAATAATCCAAGCCAATCCATCTGATCTTTTTTCAGCTGAAGGTTCATTTCAGCCTGGCAATGTCTCAAAAAATTGCATAACGCCTAGTACAAAATGGGAACAAGTTAAGGTATGGTGTTTTACTTGACTTACTAACACTGGTGATGGTACCACTGATAGTCCTTGATGTCTTATTTGGCTTCAGAATGCCGTTTGACTTTTGCCATGTAGTTCTAAAGTTATCATCTTTGCTTCTTTTTTTTTGGAAAAAGTTAGCATCTTTGCTTTGAAATGCCATTTGTAACAATTTTTGCACACCCCTTTTTGCATCTTGTTTTGTTGGCTTCATGGATTACTGTCATGAGCCCTTCTCATCCTTCTTAAACAGTGAATGGTAAACTTATTCAAGGCATAAATGATCTACTAGGTTTTCTTTTGCATAGTTGGGTTGTTAGCAGTCACACTAATTTCTTGCACAAAGAATTCAGCTTTGCCTTTGATTGTTCTAGATCACTTACCTTTTAAGTAGATATTAGCCTAAGCTGTATTATCAATGGAGCAACACCTCGAGTGCCAAATGCCAATATGCTATCTTACTGCATGCTTTTATGTTATATAATTTTACTGTCCTTTTAACAACCCTTGTTTTTACTGTATTAGGAGATCCTTGGTGATTGTGGCCGAGCTGCAATTCAGACACAAGGCTCCATGAACAATCCATTTGGATCGACTTTTGTATATGGTTATCAGAATATTGCTTTCGAGGTGGGTGTTTATTTGGTTGCACTCCAAATCTGTTTTCCCTGTGTATATCAGATGTGACATCGTGTTATTTTATTGGTTAATAGGTGATGAAAAATGGATATATTGCAACTGTTACTCTCTTCCAATCATGAGGTATGTAATGTAGCTGTTACCCATAATGCACATCACCGAAGCACGGCTACGCTATGTTTGATCATTGGGGAGCATGGACTAAGTTAACTGTCAAAGTCTTCCATTTTGACAGTGTGCTACATGTGCTGCTGCTCTGAATTCTGGCTGCATAGGTTAGACAACAAAGCTGGTTAACCTACAGAAAGAAGGTATGCTGTACTTGTGCTTCAGCAGCAGCAACTTCAAGTCGAAGCCAACTCTATGGAGCCTCTTGACGGTGCTTGGTTTATCGAATGCGATGCAGCCGTGCAATCGGTATGGATCAGCACCATGACATGTAATTGTGCTGTAGATTCAGCTCATTGTACAAGAACTAACTGTACTCTGTGACCTCACCTTGTGTACATAATGGAATGTTGTTGGTGTGGTGCCAAACGTGAATGTGGCTCTGAGATTGGCAAGAGATGAAGCCAACTATTGGAGCCTTGCAGGAGCTAAGGGATTCTTTAGCCTGACTTTTGGATTTACTCAATTAACTATTAGCTTTTTTAGCTTGATATAAGGTTCTATTTGATTCTATGAAGCTAATAGTTAGCTACTAGCTCCTTTAGATCCAAACGCATCTAGTAGTCAAGCTAATTGTTTGCTAATACTATCTAACTAATCACTACATCATTAGTTGGACAAACCAACTAATAATTAGGTTAATTAGTATTAGTGACGAGGTATTAACTATATAACTATTAACGTCTAATAGATACAAACAAGACATAATAGCTATTTGTTAGTCGGATGGTAGGTAAGACATTAGGTGGGATTGTTAAATAAGGATCCAAGCAAGTCTTCAACTAATTTTTAGCAACTAACTAATTATTAATTGTAGATATATAAAAAAAATCTTAAATCAGATTTTTCTTTTTAAATAGATCACACCTCACTCTAAAAATATACTACCTTTGTCCGGTAATGATGTAAATGTAGTTTGTGTGCCATTTAAAATACTTCACATTTGATAAGGTTTCTAGTAAATAACATTCACATTTATGTTTCTAAATTAATTTGTTATAAAAATACATTTCATAATTAATTTAATGATGTTTATTTGATATTATAAATATTTATATTTTTTACCTATAATTTGTCATGCAATAGAAATATATTATTAATGGCAAATTTAGTGATATTTATTTAGTAGTTTAATATCAATAACTATAATAGAAATATATTATTAATTAGTGACGAATTTAGTGTTTTTTTTAGTACTCCCTCTGTTCCAAATTATAAGTCGCTTTGACTTTTTTTGTTCATCCATATTGCTATGTATCTAGACATATTATTATATCTAGGTATATGGTAAAATGGATGTACCAAAAAAGTTAAAGTAACTTATAATTTGGAATGGAGGAGTAGTTTAGTATTAATAACTATGGACCTATTTTGATCTTTACAACTAATAATTAATAATTGCTAAAAAAATTAAGCAGCTAATAAGTTAACTATTGCATTCCCCCACCTCACCTAGAATAAAGCTAACGATGAGCTAATTAGCTATTAACATAGCGAATTATTAGTTGGGTGACAATGTCTGTATACTTATTTTTGTGTCTAATGGGGATTCATTCATTCATTCAGAAGTTTTAGGGTTACAATCACGGTGCACAAGAGCTGAAACACATGCCGGGGCCTGGAGCCACCACCTGGTCTATGTATCGCTTGTCATCTGTTTTGCTAGCGTATGTGCAACCTTATTACAATTTCTACTAATGAAAGTAAGACTAAAGTCTTGAAGCTCCTGGCAATCTGATTCCATCCATAAGCGTCGTGCATTAGACTGTTGCGCCAACAAGAGCCCGTCCCTGCAAGCTAAAGCCTCCATTGTTAAGGCATCAAGACAATGGGGATACCACTTAGCACTTCCACTGACAAAACAACCAGCTTCATCCCGGAGTACTGAACCGGTCGCTCCTTGCCAACGCTCTGTATAAAAAGCTCCATCAACGTTACATTTCAGCCATCCTTCCATCGGCCGCGCCCAACGACAAACCACTCTAGGTTGTGTGGTTACCATCGGCTCCTGAAATATTTGCCAAAGATCAAAGGCCAAATCTGCCGCCCACATGACTGCTGCTCTGATCGGACCTGACCCTTCACTGTTTCTTCTTCTATTCCGCTGCATCCATAGTGAATACATACCAATGATGATCACTGCTTGGTTTCGTGTTGCATCAATTCTTCCACTGACCAGGTCGTGCGCCCAAGTGATCGGATGGAGGTCTGGGAGCTTGACCCCTGTCATTGATTTGGTCTGTTCCCAGAACTCTCGGTCAATTGTGCACTCACATAAGACATGTCGTATGGATTCCTCCCTAGCTCCACACACTTCACAGTTTGCAATCCGCTCCACATGTCTGGTGTGTAGAATCTGACGAGTAGGAAGGAATTCATGTATAACTCGCAACCAGAACACACGAACTTTGGGGGGGGGGGGGGCTTGCAATCTCCAATTTTTCTTCCAAACGTCATTCCCATATACACTCGCCATATTTATATCCAGTCCTCTTATCCTCACTGTATAAAGTAGCTTGTACGCTGATTTAACACAAAATCTACACCATGTTTTTCAGGTTCCCATGACCATACATCTTGAAACTGAGGGCGTGGCTGTATTCTCAGGATTGACACTGCATCCACTGGGATGAAAACCTGACGGATTAGCTCCTCATTCCACTGGCCATTAGTTAATAACAAGTCTGAAACTCTGGACACAGACTGTCCACCTCATCCGTTAGAGGTTTAGCATTGAAGTGATTCAGGATCCATCGATCTCGCCAAATATATGTGCTTGATCCGTCACCAATCCTCTTGATGAGACCTTGAACAACGCCGTGGTTCATCGCTTCATGAAAATGCAAGGACGGAGATTTCAAGAATAAGATTAAAGGTAATTGATTATATTTATTTTCATATGTTCATTTTTTTCAGTTGAAAAAATTATAATTGAACCAAAAGTCATTTGTTATCTTTTTAGGCCATCAAATTGTCGAAAATGTTCATGACTTGAAGTTAAACAATGTACTTTGTCTATGTTGGTGTTTTTACCATCCTAATGGTACTTATTTTGGTAATCCTCTTAGTCACTTATTTATCCTTGCACCACCCTCCATTTTTCTCTAGCTTCGCCACTGCTCACATATCAAGACGTATCAACAACACTAGCATCGAGACATTCTTCTAACTAATTTTAGTGTTCACCAGACTCACCAGACACATGTAAATGCCTTATCGTTAGCAAAATCAGATGTTATGGAGGTAATATAATTTGCAAACGTAGTCCTGAGTCACTCAGATGCTTTTTTTTATGTGTGTGGCTTGAGTCACTCAGATGTTATTGGAGGTAGTTGTGAGTCCCTGTTCATTGTACTAGCGAAGGTGTTGCTGGAATGCAAACATGTTTGTTAATTTCAGTGGCGGATCTAGAGAAAAGTTAAAGGGGTGCCCTAGTTTTATAGGTACATAGACTTTTATTTTATGGATGCATATATGATAAAAAAATAAACAAAATTACTATTTTTTAAAATTTTCGTGGGTGCGACCGTACCCAGTAGCTTGAATTTAGATCCGCCACTGGTTAATTTGACTTCCTTTTCATTCTAGCTCTTCGCGTCGAGGTCAGAGACTCGATTTGTGCCCTTTTGGCTCCTACTGCCCCGTTTAACAGGGTTACACTCAGGGTTAACCTTACCGTTTCGGAACCGGTAACCGTCGGGGGCTGGGCGGTTACCGACCGGTTTGACCGGTTACCGGTCCAAACCGAACGGTTCGCATTTTGAATTCAAACCCCTCAGTGCAAACGGTTTTGGACCGGTAACCGGTCGGTTAGGGCCGGTTACCGACCGGTTTGAACGGTAACCGGTCCAAACCGCTGGGTGTCTTTTTTATTTTTTTTTTGCTTGAAAAAATCAATTTTTTTTGCATGACCTTTGTGCATAATGATTTAAATAGAACACACAATTCATATAAAATAGTGTGATACAAATGGCCAACCCCACAATAATATCATAGTGATGCACTAGCCACAAATTCACAACGGAAATAACGTAGTTCACCGTTGCAACAAGAACAAATCGTCCATGGAAATACCTCGTGCCGTAGACATGCGAACATCATGGTCACTACTCACTGGCGTCGCATATAAGGGAAGATCCCGTTTCGGCACCCCTCCTCATACTCCGCGGTGGACATTAGAGCGATACCGCGCGACTGTAGCCCGGCCTTGTACTCTATCCATGATTGACCCGTCCAATGAGCTGTGGTCTCCCATTCCTGCACTAACATGTTGTAGAAATCTGGGTCTTGCCATTCGTAGACCCATCTAGTGGCCGGCTGCGTGCTGATGTCAGGAACGGGTAGGTATAACCACCACCGTACGATGTATCACTGTACGAGGAAGAGGAGTACTGTGGCGTGTCGTAGCAGTCCGTCGGGTCGTACGCTCTCCTCTGCGATTCCGGCTGCCCATGGTCGCGGTCCTGAGTAGCATGTGTGAAGTCCGTCTCGCCTGCAGCCGACCACAATTAGTACTAGTGAGTAGGCATAGACATTAAAAAAAATGTCTGTAACAATCCATACCTGTGAAACGAAGTCCACCAGCATCACCAGCACCACTACCACCAGCACCATCTGCAGAACCCCCAGCCACACCACCACCAACAACAAAAGCGGCTCCAGGGTCATCGTCACCACTATGACCGTCTCCACTGTCAGTTGCTGAGCTGCTGTGATCGGACTCCTGGTACCGTGGACTTTGCTCACCCTCCTCGCCATCATCTGTCGAATCATCGCTGGGACAGGTTGTTGCACTCGCTTCCCCTTTTGTTTCTGGCTAGGTCCCGTCTGGTATTTTCTTTTCCCAAGATGCGTGTCACCCACATGTCTACGGGCCCAATCACTGATGGGCCCAAGATCGTCGGGGTCCACTTGGTCGCTGTCGTCACAAAGAATGAATCATATTATTAAAAGTATGGTTCGTCAGTGGCTAACAAAGTACATCAACGTACCTCACGATATGGGACGGAAGAGGTATGTCCGTTTCTTCATCCTCTTCGTCGAGTACTGGAGCCTGGTTGGATCTGCCATACTCCATCCAGTCTCGAACCGGATTATCCCATTCGTAAAAGGACATCTGCGTGAACTGGTCAATGAAGTCTTCTTCCTCACGCCTAGGTGGTCCGGATGCATCCGCGAGTCGCAGCCGAAGGTTGTAGTTCACATACACTAGCTTGTTCAGTTTTTTGTGGGACAAGCGATTCCGAACCTTCGTGTGCAGCAAAGCAAATGTACTCCAGTTGCGCTCGCATCCACTGGAGGATACACATTGTGCAACAAGCCTCAGCGCAAGTTTTTGAAGATTTGGAGTGCTCCTGCCGAACAGCATCCACCATTGAGCTGCAAAGTGGAACCCATTATGTTAGGTACGCGCTGAAAAAGACAAAAAAAATGAGTTCAAAAGTACTCTTACATGGGGTTGTGTTGGGGTCCGAGGCCATTTTAATGGCCAGCTCGCTGCCAAACTCCCCAAGGTGTCTGCGGAATGATTCTGCCTCCTGTAATGCCAAGATAGCGGAGTGCACATCCGTCATTTTCCCAAATGCTTCCTTGAGGCCAGCAAACATTTGCGGGGTTGGATTGAAATGGTATACAAGCCTTGGGTTGAGGACAGCAGCTGCAACATACGATGCACGACAAATTAGCAAATGGTAAATACTTAATATGTAGAGACGGCTATTTTAACAATGGTTGTGATCGCACCTGGTCCCACATGCGTGCCTTGGTACACGTCCGCAATCCTGGCATCCATGATAGCCTTGTACTCACGCCATGTTGACATATTTGTTGCAAAGAACTTCTCTATCTCGGTTTTGCAGTCTTGGAAGTTGTAGACAACCTCACACAGGTTAGGTCGCTTATCCTGATCAGCGAACCGAAGGAACCTGTAAATTGGTGCCACTGAATCGATGATGTATTTGAGTGTGTCCCACCACTGTAAGCTAGACAGCCTTGCGTGAGCATAGTGACCTTCCTGGGATTTTCCCCACCTGCTCTGCAAGAACTCGGAAGATCCCATCCACTACATAAAACGATCACGCTTCCGATGGAAGCTCTCCATGAACATGTAGTTGGTCCCAAACCTAGTGGCATTCCATTTGACCAACTCACCACCAATGGCTGCCCTCATCATTGCATTCAACTGGCCATGGTTGTGCAGCCAAGCTGAAATTCGCTTGCATGTTGAGATCATATCTGCATGCTCTGACCTTTTACCAATGTCCTTCAGCATCAGGTTGATGGTGTGTGCAAGGCAAGGTGTCCAAACAATATGCTTGTACTCATCACTCAGTCTCTGGCATGCTCTCTTGAAGTTGGCGCCGTTGTCCGTGACGATATGCACGATATGCTCAGCACCTATCTCCTCAACCACCTTGCGAATCAGCTGCACAAGTAGGCACAACATTTAGTGGAACCGAGAAAACATAGTGCATGTGAACTGGCATAATATTTTGGACGTACCCCCAGCAAATAAGACGAATCTTGGCTCCTGCCCGTCGCATCAACTGACTTGTGGAACCACATGACGCCATTGCAATAGATCAAAAAATTGATGACGTTCATTCTTGTCGGGCCCGTCCACGAATCACACATCAACGTGACCCCAAACAGGGGCCACTCCTCCTGAAACTTTGCGTACCTCATCTGCAGGTCCTTCTCGTTATGATCGAGGTACTTCCCGTCTATATCCTTTCCACTGGGCGACGCGATCCCTTCACCTGCAATCGTAAGCGAATCATGAGAATAGAGAAATATACGTAATGAATTGAAGTCTCCAAGTATATGTACTTACCCCACTTCTGCGTCTCCCTGACCGCACTAACAAAGTACGGATTGTCCGCCTGTTTCCTGGGGATTCCTGCAGTATGGAAAAACTTTCCCCAAGCTTTCCCAATTGCGTCCTTCGCGTTTCTTCCCCTCTGCGTCCATGCCCCTGTATCAATCCGGGTCTGCTGGAGTCCCCCCCTCGTACCCGCTACCAAGTTGTAGTCCTCCACCACCGCAGGGGTCTGCCTCTGTGAACTAGACCTCCGAAACATCCTCTGCAAAGGATTGCCCCCCTGCGAAGCAGTACCACTACCACTGCCACCTCCACGCTCGTAAGCGCCTCCTCTCCGCTGCACCCCGTCCTGGTACTCATATTCTGCTCTGGACTGATTCAGGGCTTCCCGCAACCGAGCCTCGTACTCGTCATCGCCAAGGGGGTGGTTGCCCTCCGCTGCAGCAGCCTCTCGTGCAACCCTCTAACGAGTGCGGTCACTAGCTGCCTGCCTAGTTCTGTTGATCTCCTGCTGAAAGTACTCCCGGACTTCTCTGGGCACCTTGGTGCAGTGGATCACCTCCGTCCCGCGCGCAGCCAAATGCTGCTTGAACCGGGAAGCTCCACCCCCGGCTTTTTGTTTAAGACAGTAGTTGCATTTCCAACCGGGAGCAAGATTCTCTCCATGCTCCCATACCACGTCTCTGTGGTCTCTCGGCATCTTCCTGCACAAATGGACAACACAAAAAAATCCAACACATGCATCAAATCATACCGCAAATATATAGCAATACAACAAATATATTTTATAAAGAATCTAATGTTACTTATTTACTATACTAAATACTAAAATCTTAGTATATAAACTCAGCTAAATCTAAGACTATTTGATTCAGCACTATTTAAGAATAATATCATCTTTAGGACGGAGCGAGTACTATATTTATTATAAAAAATAGTTTCCAAGGATGCACCTTTTGTTTACCTTAACATATTTCATGGGAATTACATCATGTGTCAATATGGACCCGTACTAAATCCTAAATCCTATATCAATAAAATCCTAAATCCTAAATCCTACATACATCCTAAAGCAAATCCTACCGCAAATCCTAAATCCTAAACCAAATAAACCTAACTCCTACCTAAACCCTAAGTCAAATCCTACCTAAATCTTACAATAAATATTTTCTACATCATATACTCCATCAATACTACATATTAGAACTAAATCCTACAACTAAAGCAACTACAAATGCAAAGAAATGAAAAAAAAACAAAAAAAAAAGACTTACCGAACGACCCGCTCGGTAACCGCTCCGGTGGGTCGGTAACCGCCGCGTCCGGTCGGTTACCGACCAAATATCTCGGTAACCGCCGCCGTCCGGTCGGTTACCGAGGGTCGCGGTCGGCTGCGGGCGGCGCGGGGGCGGAAGAGGAGGGGGCGGGCGCGGATAGGGTTCGGGGCGCGGAGATAGCCCCCCCCCCTCGGCCGACAGCGGCTTAAATAGGAGGCGGCAGGAGACAATGGGCCGCATGGGCCCTTAACGGGCCTCACGGTTTTTTTCTTTTTTCTTTTTTTTTCAAACTTAAACACGTCCAAAAAAATAGCAAACGAACTCCAATTTGAAAATTTTTTACACCATTGGACTCTATAAATCGTGAACTATTTTTAGGAATTTTTTCAGAATTTTTTTTAAAAAAAGTTCAAATTTGAAATTTGAATTCAAACCGGTACCGAAACCGAACCGGTCCCGACCGGTACGTCGGTTACCGAGCGGTTACCGTGGTAACCGAACGGTTTTGAATTCCCTGGTTACACTTAAACAATGAAGCCGTATTTTTTTTTTATTTTTGCTTTGGCTCCATGAACCACTACTCTTCCAGTGAAGTCCGTTTTTATACCTCGTTTGGCAAAGTAGCTCCTTTATGATAGAAAAGCAACTAAAAGACCAAAATACCCTTCTTTTTTAATCCTAATTCTTTCCCGAGAGATCGCAGGCCTTTCCCTGGGTGGCAGAACACCCCGGCGGCCGTGCACCCTCTCCGCTGGTGGCCAGGCTCATCTCCTTGGCAGTCACGCCGTAAGCCTCGACGGGGGCAAACGTAGACAAGTGAAGGCAGATGAAGACATTATTTTTTGTTCCACCATTTATCTATTCATTGTCTAAACATGTTTTAAGGGTCTTTCAAAGTGAAGCTGTTTCATTTTACCTTGTTTGGCTAAAAAAAAGGCTACAAACGTCTCCCGAAAGACGATGAAGAAGCAGATGAAGCCGTTGTATTTCCCCGATTAGTTTTGAGCTGGGCTCCAATGTTATACTTGGATTTTTGCATCATGTTTATTGTATGGCAAAAACTTTTTAATTTTTTTTGCATGATTATATGCTTGTACGTAAATTTAATCCAACTAAGTCAAACATCATTTCTCACCATACTTGGAAAGTTCCAAAACAAACATTTTATTCTAAAGTGTTTGAAAACTGTGTTTGGCAAAATACCACACCCCAAAGATGTCAGATGCGACTTAGAAAACAATGAATTGATAAATAATTTTGCCAAAGAGTAGTCTAGTTGGTTAAGAGTTCGTTGTATTGTGTAATTCTAAAAAAAAGAATAAATAATTTTAATATTTTATAATTTTTTTCAAGATTTATTTAAGCTACTGACAATTTAGATAGTGGAAAATATGTGTTTCTAATTTTTTTTATATAATTTAACTTAATGGTTTGTTGCTCAAGGTGATGGTCAACAAAGTGACAAACATCACATCAGAACCCAGATTATATCAGAAATTCAGAATAGATGCGACTAAATCAACAGTCAAAGCTGAGACTTCATGCTTAAGTCCTCAATCCTTAAAATTCTAAAAGTATATACAATCACGCAGAGTTGCCTTTAACTGACAAGTCCCAGAAACATTCAGACGCACTACCGTATATGATGGTAAAAGAGAGTTTGGAATTTTTAGAGGAGGCATTAGTACAGGCGGCCAAGCCCACCGCCTGTACTGGGGTCAGTACTAATCGGCCCACAGTACAGGCGGTGGGCTATGAGTCGCCTGTGAAAAAAGGGTTTTCACAGACGGCTCACTTTGTCAACCGCATGTGAAAACCCATTTTTTATAGGCGGCACTATTTTAAATTTTAATATTTGCCTCCACACTGTACTATATTTGTCACATTATATATATATATATATATATATATATATATATATATATATATATATATATATATATATATATATATATAAGATATGCAAACATGAACCATAAAATTGCATCATACATACAACACATATAAATATTACAGATGTGTCCACACGAAATCAAACATCAAGCATAAAATTACATATAATACACGTCATTTTAAGTTATGAGTTCAACCATTTGGTGTTTACATGTCATTTCGTTTCAAGTTTAGACCTGCTAGGTCTGTCAGCGCTCTAAATCCTTCACTTGCTAAATCACCGGTTTCATCAAAATATGCTCCGGTACTTGGAATTATTTCTCTCATAATAAAACCGCACAAGTGTGCTACTATATTTTCCATAATTTTTGGAGTGAATGACACGTCCTTTCCTTTGCTTCTCGGCTGAAAACAAAGTTTAAAAGCATCATTGACACATGTCCAATATTAATATTTCCAACTTTAATGAGAAAACTTCATAGATATTTTTTACCATATTTTTGTCCCTGACGTATCGTCCCCGCTGCCTTATGAACTCACACACATAGTATCCACAGTAGACCGATCCAGGTGGTTGCTTGTGGCACTATGTAATTAATGAGCAAAAGATTAAATTAAAATTGTCATGCCTTGTGTATTATTTATATGATGATATGTGTTCGAACAACTTACCGGATAATGGTGTTGTATCATCAATGGCACACTAGGATCTGAGCGGGCGGCGTCGACCAGTCCTTTTTGCTTCTTATAAAACCGCCATGCCCTGTAGATATCGAATATAAAACACTATAGTTATTTAGAAACTCTAATTCATATAAGTACGGATGTGGTTGCATGTTGGCTCACCTTTCTAAATGAATCAGGAATGTTTGATACGACTGAGGAGGACAATGTAAGGAGTCTAGGACAAGCACCTTCTCTTCGAATGGATAAATATAAAAAACAATCCAATGGTCACTGCATGAATAAACGAGTGAGCGACACATGTATTTAGGGTTAACACGATAATTTGAAGTACATATACGAGGTCACGCTTACCCAAAGTTGTAGGGTGCCAATATAAAATCCTTGTACTTATATCTCAGCATTGCTCTACCGAGATAGAGGGCATATGTGTCCTCTTATTTTCGTTGCAATTCCTTTACAACTTCTGCAACTTGTTCTGGTGTTTTGTCCTTCTCTATCTTTGCTCTATCTTCATTTGTAAGTACAAATTTGTGCATATTTTCTTGTAACCTGATTGGACTCAGGTAACCGACCATCGTGCCTGTAGTTAACGATCTCTGCTCGTGGTCTTGCAAACTACATACAACATCCACATATTAGAGTTTATCACATTCCAAATTTAATAATAACAATGTGTGTGCATGAGTGATACTTACAGGCACCAAATTGTAATGAGTTGGACGTCAAGTTTTCTATAGTTCAACAACAGGTGCATGTCCTCGAAGATAACAAATGCCTCGCTTTTATCCTTGTCAGTAGCAAACACGTCTGCTGGTATGTTAACACTAACTGCATGCAGGCCAGCATTCACTGCTCTCATGTACCAGTCATGAAACCTTTTTATCGTCCATGGACCATTTTCAAGCACCGTCCATTGCAGCATAGGCCTTCCGGGCACGTAGTTACTGGGGACATTGACATAATCATCAACCGTTGGCTTTCTTATATCCTTAAGGGTCAATGGTGTATTTGACGGCGGTTCGACATGAACATCGCCACTTGGGGCTTCCTTTGTTGGTGGCACGGCTTCAGTTGGTTGGTCGGCGGCTTCCTTATTCTGTGGCGGTTCGAGCTCAACGACTCGTGCCGTCCGTTGCTTTCCAATCCCTTTCAGAAATAGAACTGTACCTCTGCTTTCCCCTTTTTTGGCTCATAGGGAGAAACCAATTTTGGAATTGGAAATTTCTTTGCCTTCTTGGAGGTCGGTGCTTGTGGGGGAGTTTGCTCTGCTTCCTTATGCTTTGGTGGTGGCGGGGGAGTTTGCTCTACCTCCTTCTCTGGTGTTGTGTCCTTCTTGGCTGGCGGAGTCTGCTGCTCAGGCATGTTCGTGGTCAGCCCCTCGAGCTCATCCAGCGAGAATGACATATCATGTATTGGGGATGACGACGGTGGCTCATAAATATACGGGGATGCTGGGGCATGCATTGGCGATGCTGGCTGTTGACTTGTTTCGACCTCTTGGGATGCTTGATGGACTTGTGGAGAGGGTGCCGTTGGTGGATCAATCAACCTTACGTACCATCTCGGCCATTGTATGAAGTTCTTGATTGCTTGTCCAAGCTTCTCTATACCCTTAGAGGTCGGGATGTCGATGAAGTCGTCTTCATATGCACTCTCGACCGTCAACACTTCCACCCTGCAGTATGCATCTTGCATCTCGACACCATGGAACATACGTCCAGGGATGGCATTGCCTGTGGCCACTTGCTTTGTATGTTGATTCCTAAGGCCATATCCAATTAACAATGAGCAAGGCCAAGGTTTATCAATATCGTCAACTGGATAATGGTCCTTATTTGATGTTGACGCTATACTGCTTTGAAAGGGCATAGATTGTGTGGTCGTCTCCTGGCTACCCAAGGGTTGAGACTGGGCCTGGGACATGCTGCATATATGAAGGAGCTTGTGATGTCATCTGTTGAGCAGACACTGCTCCCGCCAACCGCTTCATCACTTCAGGATCAGGGTTTTTAACGAAGTCTTCCATCAAATCCCTAAATTTTTTGGCAGCCTGCTGCTCAAAATAATCCTTCAATTGCTCCTTATGTCGTTCTCTTTCTTATGCCTTTCCACTCTTCACCAAACCCTTCTTTCCAGGTGGTTCTGGATGAGACGCCCCGTACACGACCTGGATGCTCGGGGTTACCTAGAGCATGGGAAAGGTTGTCCCTCTCCCTCTGTGACTTGAAGGCACCTGTCTTTTCCAGGTTTGTTGCTTCCAAAACCTTCTCGGCAACTGGCTTGATCTCATCGGGACAGGAGATCTCATCGCTCTCAGTGTTTGCCTTCCGAGCGCGAAGCCAATTCACACTTCGTTCTGGCACTATATCTGTCAATGCCAACTTGCCATCTCTCCTCTTTGCTTCGTCTTCTGCCCTCCATTTAGGAATCTTGGTCTTGTATCCGCCAGTGCCGAGGTGGTGGTGGTACTTGTTCTTCTTCGCAAGTGCCGAGGCGGCTTGGCTCTTAGCCTTGGACTCGTCGGAGTTTTTTATGACACTGAAACGTGCCCACTGTTCTGCTGTAATAGGGTACCGCTTCGTTGGGTCCCGCCCCTTCTGCAACCACTTTTTATTCATATCGTGCCTATAGCCCCGGAACGATATTGCTAACTGCTTCATGACATGACCCTTGACCAAACCTTCTGTTCCCTCCGGTAAAATAAACTTAGTGCACAATCGAGTCCAACAATTCGTCCTCTTTACTTCAGGCACCATACTCCAATCACTCCAGGTGATATCAAATTCTTCCTTTACTAACCATCCAATGGCGGCCCTAAATTTGGGTAGCGCCTCTAGAGGTGCTAAGGGCTCCCCGCTCGGGCTAATCTTTGTAATCTTATAAACTTCTTCTGGAAATCTATTCCTTCCTCTATCTCCTCGTGCTCGATCACTCTTTTTCTGTGTACTTCTTCGCTTGGAGGAGGTCCCGGTCGTTTGAGGCGCTGTGTCCTTATGAACATCTTGTGACTCTACCTCCATTTCGGCAACAACTTGAGAGAACACCTCCTATCAATTCAATTGTTAGGTACATACATACACATGCATTATTCTCTCGTATAGACAATCTACGAGCATATATACCTCATCATCATTTGGCTCAGCTTCAGGCTCGTAATTAGGGTCACGTTCCAACTCAAGACGGGCCTTCTTAGCTCTAGGAGATTCACGTGGTGATACGCTCGGGCTCCTAGAAGGTTCGGATCCAGAGGAGTCAGATCCAGGTGTAAAAAAATGGATGTACACTAAATTAACTAAGTAAACTAACTCTAATTATGCATGAAATATAAGTAAACTAAGTAAACTAACTAAGTAAACTAACTCTAATTATGCATGAAATATAAGTATTAACATGGAAAAAACACTAACTTAAAAAAAGTATTAACACTAAATTAACTAAGTAAACTAAGTAAACTAACTAAAATAACTAAGTAAACTAATTAAGTAAACTAACTAACTCTAATTATGCATGAAATATAAGTATTAACTAAACTAACTAA
This sequence comes from Microstegium vimineum, assembly GCA_022036555.1. Taxonomy (NCBI): domain Eukaryota; kingdom Viridiplantae; phylum Streptophyta; class Magnoliopsida; order Poales; family Poaceae; genus Microstegium; species Microstegium vimineum. Next base: position 51,331,923 of record CM039126.1, on the reverse strand, counting down.
ATTACTAAATTAACTAACTAAATTAACTAACTAAACTAACTCTAATTATGCATGAAATATAAGTAAACTAAGTAAACTAACTAAGTAAACTAACTAACTAAACTAACTCTAATTATGCATGAAATATAAGTATTAACATGAAATATAAGTATTAACATGGAAAAAACACTAACTTAAAAAAAGTATTAACACTAAATTAACTAAGTAAACTAAGTAAACTAACTAAAATAAGTAAGTAAACTAACTAAGTAAACTAACTAACTAAACTAACTCTAATTATGCATGAAATATAAGTATTAACATGAAATATAAGTATTAACATGGAAAAAACACTAACTTAAAAAAAGTAGTAACACTAAATTAACTAACTAAATTAACTAAGTAAACTAAGTAAACTAACTAAAATAACTAAGTAAACTAACTAAGTAAACTAACTAACTAAACTAACTCTAATTATGCATGAAATATAAGTATTAACTAAACTAACTAAATTACTAAATTAACTAGCAAAATTAACTAAACTAACTAGTAAACTAAACTAATTAAATTAACTAATTAAAAACTAACTAAATTAACTAATTAAAAAAAACTAATTAAAAAACTAAATTAACTAAACTAACTAATAAACTAAACTAATTAAATTAACTAACAAAATTAACTAAACTAACTAATAAACTAAACTAATTAAATTAACTAATTAAAAACTAACTAAATTAACTAATTAAAAAACTAATTAAAAAAACTAAATTAACTAACAAAATTAACTAATTACTAAATTAACTAACAAAATTAACTAAACTAACTAATAAACTAAACTAATTAAAAACTAACTAAATTAACTAATTAAAAAAACTAATTAAAAAAACTAAATTAACTAAACTAACTAATAAACTAAATACTAAAAAACAAAATTAACAAATTAAAAAAAAGCAAGCCGGCCTGCCAGGCCCAGCAGGCCTCGCCCAGCTGGCCTGATAGGAGGGGCCGCCACGCGGCGGCGCACATGGCGGTGCGGGTGGCGGAGCTCTCAGAGCGGAGCTCGGCGCGCGGTGACGGTGGAGCGGCTCGGCCTCTGGCGGCGGCAATGGCGGCGGCGCGTAGGCGGTGGAGCAGCGGCGACGGTGGAGCAGTGGCGGCGATGGAGCAGCGGCGGACGTTAGAGCAGCGGCGCGTAGGCGGACGGTGAAGCAGTGGCGACGGTGGAGCAGCGGTGGCGGAATTCGGCAGCCTGACGGCGTCGGATTTCAAAAATCGCGCCTCCGGTGACTTAGAAATTTTCGGCAGCCGCGCGCGGTAATTTATATTAGATGACATTAGTACAGGCGGGCCATATTGACCACCGCCTGTGAAAACATTAGTACAGGCGGTGGTCAATATGGCCCGCCTGTACTAATACATTAGTACAGGCGGCCCTCATTGACAGCCGCCTGTACTAATGTTTTTTTCATTTTGAGTTAGTTAATTTAGTTAGTTTATTTAGTAATTAGTTAAATTAGTTAGTTAATTTAGTTATTGTTAGTTAATTTAGTTAGTTTATGTATTAGGTTAATTTAGTTAGTTAATTTAGTTAGTTAAATTAATTAGTTTAGTTAATTAATTTAGTTAGTTAATTTAGTTAGTTTATGTATTAGGTTAATTTAGTTAGTTTAGTAATTAGTTAATTTAGTTAGTAATTAGTTTATTCCCTTTATTTAGTTTAGTTAGTAATTAATGGTATGTTAATTAGGGTTAGTGGATTAATTTAGGTAGTGTTTATTAGTTAGTTTAGTTAGTTATTAGGGTTAGTTATTATTTCATGTACTTAATTAAAGGCTTGTTTATTTAGTAATTAGTTAATTTAGTTAGTTTATTTAGTTAGTTTATTTAGTAATTAGTTAATTTAGTTAGTGTTTACTAATAATAGGTTTGTTAGTTAACTTAGTAAGTAATTAAAGGTCATTTATTCCCTTTATTTAGTTTAGTTAGTAATTAAAAGCTTGTTTAATAGGGTTAGTTAATATTTCATGTACCTAGGGTTAGTAAATAATATAGAATCCAAAGTTAGAAAATAATATCATAGTCCAAAGGTATACAACAAAAGGAAATGTAAACATCTGCTTAATAAGAAAGAGTAGCATTAGGTACAAATGATAAGTGGTACATTAATTAGTTACATGATAAACAATCTAGCGTGCTACAGTTCTTCCTTGTCCATCATGGCGCACCCAGGGCAAAGAGGTTTGCAGGATACTTTTCTCCATATTTTTAATCTTTTCTTCAAAGTTTGTAAAAAGAGACATCTCGCTGAACTGATTAACATCCTCTAAATCCATTACACCATCAACTCCTACAATTTGTTGCTTTCCAGGGATTGCTACGTGCTTTGATTTTTAGGTACTTTTCTTTTCATTCATAGATAGAATTTGTTCCACATAGAACACCTGTGCGGCACGGTTAGCAAGGATCCATGGATCATCTTTGTAACCTACTTTACTTAGATCAAGAACTCTTTGGCCATAGTTATCCACAGTGACATGTTTATCTTGAACCCATCGACATCGGAACACTGGAATCTGCAGGCGTGGACCATATTCAATCTCCCATATGTCATCAATGAATCCAAAGTATGTAGTTTCTTCACCAGTTGTATCATCTACAGCCTCACATCGAACGCCACTATTCTAGGCCATGCGCTTGGTGTCCCTAAAACTAGTGGAAAATGTGAAGCCACTAATGTCATAGCTCTGCCATGATATGACCTGGCTTGATGGTCCAGATGCTAAAATCTTGATGGTTTCTGATTCATCTGTCATGTCCAAATTCTTTAGCCATGCGGTGAACCGACGCTTGTGTTCCTTGTGTACCCAATCATTTGTGCATCCTGGATTCTCCTCACGAAGCTCTTTCATGTGCTGCTTGGTGAATGAGTCCATTATTATGAGTTGTTGTAGTATGCTGTAGTGTACCTCTAGGACTATGTTGTAATCTGGTGGGATGAATGATTTTCGTCCCATCCTCCCTCGTCCACCAAGCCTTCCCTCATGTCGCAACGGAGGCAAACCAATTGATACCTGGTCTTTTAGGAGATTATTACATAATGGTCCTCCAGACTCAATGGACTCTTCTGTAGTGTATGCCTCTATCATGGAACCCTCCGGATGAGCACGATTTGCCATATAGCCATTCAATATTGACATGAAACGCTCATACGTCCACATTTCATGGAAATACATGGGGCCCAATGCCTCAATTTGAGGCACCAAATGAACAATAAGGTGTACCATGATATCAAAGAATGATGGGGAAAGCACATCTCCAACTGGCTCAATGTCTCTGCAGCAAATTTTATGTAGGGACTCTAACTCATCACGGATAATTACCTTCTCAGATATCTTATTGAAGAAGTAGCACAACCGTGTGATTGCCATCTTTAAAAACACTGGATTTATAGCCTTGATGGCTATAGGAAGAAAAGTGGTCAGCATTACATGACAATCATGTGAGTTATAGTTGGTGAGTGTAAGGTCTTTCATCGAAACAAGACTCCTTATGTTGGAGCAGAAACCAGATGGAACTTTTAAACTCTTCAACCACACACACATTGCATGTTTCTCATCTCTGTTCAGGTTATAGCTTGCTGCCGGTAGATGGTACTTCCCATTCTCTAGGAGTACAGGGTGAAGTTCTTTTCTGATCTTTAAATGTTGCATGTCCAAACGTGAATTGAGACCTTCCTTTGTCTTGCTCTTTATGTCTAGCAAAGTTCCAACTACGCTGTCAAACACATTCTTCTGAACATGCATACCATCGATCGTATGTCTTACGTCTAAGTCTTTCCAGTACGATAAGTACTTAAAGAAAATAGACTTCTTCTTAAATGTGCCCCCCTCATTTGCCTTCACAACCTTTCTTGGTTTCCCATCTTTGGTCTTTTTTCCAAACACAAACTTGACATTCTCAACTATCTTATACACTCTGTGCCCTTTACTATAACCTGATGGAGCAGTAGATTTTGATTCATCCGTATTGTCAAAGTACTTATTCATCTTTTGTAAGCGGTACTTATGGCCTGCCGGGAGCCACCTCCTATGCCTCATGTACACTATCTTGTTAGATGAAGGAAGAGACACGTGCCATGTTCCATCTATGCACTCTACACAACCAACATTTCCCTTGAACTGGCCTGATAATGAGAAGAGAGCAGGATAATCATTAATTGTGACAATAATAATTGCTCTCAGTGTGAATGTCTCTTTGCGGAACGCATCGATCATTTTGACACTCACTTCCCATAGTATTTGCATCTCTTGCATTAAGGGCTCTAGAAATACATCCATATCAACTCCAGGTTGTGTAGGTCCAGAAATAAGAATGGTTAGCAAAAGATATTTTCTTTTTTGACTCAACCATGAAGGAAGATTGTATATTGTCATGATCACTGGCCATGTGCTGTGCGTGCTGCTCCTCTCGGCAAATGGATTCATTCCATCAGTACTCAGAGCAAACCTTACATTTCGTGGGTCCTCAGCAAAGTCTGGATATTTCTTATCGAATTCTTGCCATTGCTTTGCATCGGCTGGATGTCGTAACTTTCCATCATCTTTCCTTTCATCAGAAGCATGCTAGGTCATAAGTTCCGCATCATCAGGGTTTGCAAACAAACACCTCAAACGATCAACCACAGGGAGATACCATATCACTAATGCAGGAATTCTTCTCAACGCATAATAGTCCACTTCGATATTGCTAGTGGGCTTTGAACGTTTGTCTTGTTGAGTCTTTGTTTGCGTCTTCTTTCGCTTCCTCCCTGAAGAAACAGAGGTTGCATTCTCTTCCTCTTGATAATCTTTATTCGTCTTGTACCTACTAGCACCGCAGTTTGGACAACTGTCTAAGTCTTTATACTGATCACCCCGATATAGGATACAATGATTTCTACATGCGTGGATCTTCTCAACACCCATCGTAAGTGGACTGACTAGCTTCTTTGCATAGTACGTGTTAGCAGGCGCTCTGTTCTCCTTAGGAAGAAGGTCTCCAAGTACACGCAATAAATCATTGAAACTAGCATCAGACAACCATATCTAGCCTTAATCGTCAAAAACTGAAGAACAGCCCGTAGTGTCGACCACTCTTTGGTACAACCTTTCGACTCGTCGTACAAAGGCTCTTCTGCTGCCTTCTTCAAGGCTTTCATTCGGTTCATGAAGAATATTGATGGATCCGCACAACGGTTCATTATTACCTCTAAGAAATCTGCATCTTCAATGGCATCAGTGTTAACATGCTGAGTTTCATTAACATCGGACGTAGAATTATGAGTTTGATTGACATCTGTCATAACATGATGGGTTTCATTGATATCTGGCATAGCATTACATTCATTGAGATATGGCATTGGACCCTCCACATTGATGTTACTTGCAATGTTGTCAGTTGTCCGCATATAAGGTGTAGAACTACCCTCACCATGTTTTGTCTAAATCAAGTAGTCCTCCACAAATCCTCTGCAAACCAGATGAGAAGTGATTGCTTCCACATTGTCAAATACTACAATATTTTTACAGTCTGCGCATGGACAACATATGTGTTTCGCCTTTGTTCTCTGAGCATGTATCTTCACGGCATCAATAAATTTTTGGACCTCCACTACATAAGATGGGTCTAATCTTGATAAGTTGTACATCCATAATGACCTCTCTATATTTATCTGTAGTTAGGAAAATATTGTATGTCACTCTAAAAACAAAACGAAAATAATCCCTCATAACTAAGATTCTATCCTCCATCAATTAAATAGATATGAAAACCTACCTCTTACAGAATTTACAAAATAAAAAATTTAAATAATTATTTAAACTCATTTTTATAATTATAAAAATTAATTAAACGGAGATGCCATCTTGATTAACAAACCCTAAGTATAAGCAAAAATAACAAACCCTAATTAACAAACCCTAAGTACATGAAATACTAACTAACCCTAATTAATAAGCCATTAATTACTAACTAAATTAATTAACTAACTCTAAGTACATGAAATATCTAACCATAAATAATAAACCATCAATTACTAACAAAAATTATTGAAAAACCTAAGCTACATGAAATAATAACTAACCCTATTTAACAAACCCTAAGTATAGACAATAATAACTAACCCTAATTAACAAAACATTAACTACTAAATTAATTCATAAACCCTAAGTATTCTATTACATAGATCTACTCACAAGAATTCTAAAAAGTATTTATTTTCTATAATCCGAGCAAGATACAATTTACTATGAATTTACAAAAAAAATAGCTAAAACTCTCTCTCTTGCCCTAGCTATGAACCCTAACCCTAGATTTAGAGCACCTCTAATACAAGAATTGAACCAAAGAATCACTAAAAAAATAGCGGCAACGACACTAACTAACCTTTTGGAAGTTTCTTACCAAAGAAATGAAGTTCAACACATCCCCCCTTGGAATCGCTACCTCTGTGTCGGCCACTGTGCACACAACACGGGAGTAACTGTTCTTGTCTGGAGGTGGAAGAATGAAATTTATTGCAGCATTAACACAGGCGGTTGGTAAGGAGGACCGCCTGTGTAAATACCTGTGTATTTACACAGGCGGTTGATAATGTCAGCCGCCTGTGTATATTTACACAGACGGTTGTCATTGTAAACCGTCTGTTTAAATACAGGTATTTACACAGGCGTGTAGAGATAGGAGAGCCGCCTGTGTAAATGGTTTTACACAGGCGGTTCTCTTGCTGGGCCCACCCTATTTTTTGTACTGGCGTCATGAAATTGTAAACCGCATGTGAAAAAAAAACGACGTGGCAGCAAAAATGATTTTTCTACTAGTGCAAATCCCCAAACATATTCATCATCAGAACACTAAATCGATGGAATTTCCATAGGCACCCAAAGTCGTGTGACGCATCGATTTGTGAGTGATCATGTCGAGTTTCACTTTACCATTGCCTCCATTGCCATGACCATGGAGGACACGCGGGACAACCTCCAAACCGGTCAAGACAACAAAATCCTTTTCAGAGTCATCTTGTACAAAAACTATGGCATGTTTGAAGAACCTTGCAATGCAGAACCTGCCTGAGCCGAGGTTCACAAGTTGAGCGTCTTTAAATTCAAACCATTCCTCTGGAGGCCGCTGAAACACCTTCCAACTGTAAATTGGCCATGGCGGGGAGTCCATGGTGGAGATGTCAGCAGCAATCAAGTGTCGGCCATTGGCGGAGAGGCTAAACCAGAGTTTAAGCTCAGGTTCATACTCGACCTTGCCATGGAAGGGAAGAGTCCAGTCACCAGCTTTGTTCCATGTGTGCCTCGCCGTGTCCAGGAGATATGTGCCTCTGCCGTCGTCGAGGGAGATGCAAACGTGAGAGCCATTGCCAACCACACCGTACGAACCGATTTTTGAGCGCTCATGGATATACGGCGGAAGTGGCAAGAGCTTGCAGTGCGAGGTTCTTCTGCCATTGCCATAGAACAACAAGACCTCTAGATCACCAGTTACTGGTCGGAGAATCTTCTCCATCATAAAGAGACTGCCGCCGCCGCCACGTTGGTCTTCGTCTTCGCGGTCCTCTTCATCTTGGCTGGGGACGAAGAGGGAGATAGAATCCAACCTAGGTCTGTAGAACTCGGGAAGAACTGCGACTTCGTGCGTGTCGGCGTCGTAGAGCAAGTTGCGCCGACACTGGTCCGTGCAAAGTACCCTCCGTTGTGCAAGTGGGTAGCAAGAAACTCCACACCGCCAATCACCACCCGAAGAGCAGCCTCGGAAGATTGGAGTCGGTTCGGGAAGACCAAAGGTCTTCATTACTACTGAAAACTTGACCAACGTCAAGTACCCTGTCAAGCCAGCACTAACGGTATTTTTATTTTTTCCTGACGGTAAGTACACCGTAAAAAAAATTCATAACGATATTTTTATATATTATAATGATACGTACATTTTTATGAAAATATTTTTATTTTCTCTGACGGTAATGCACCGTGAGAGAATTTCAAGTTTCCAGTATATGGGAGATCGAGGTGGTGGCCGAGGCGGCGGTGGGGTTGGGTAAAAGAGTTGCAGGCGATTCAGATCGATGCTGCGCAGCGATCTTACGGTTGGGCTGTGGCTTTCCACGATCAGATTCAGAAAACGCCGCGAGAGGCTCATGGTTGATTGATCGGACGTCGATCGACTATAAGTTTGATGATCTCATCTGTCAATTGGGGAGGAAAAAGAAAAAAACAAAGGGGGAGGAAAGAAATTAGTAGTAATAGAAGCATTGAGTTCGACAGAAGTTGTGAGGAATCACGGAGAAAACAGATTAAATGAAACCAAAGGCGACGACTTTCGATGAAACAAGATGAAGGTGCAGCAGATTTACAAGCGGCGAACCTGAGTATCCTGGTCGGGGAGGGCAAGTGCCGGCGTGCTGCTCCACCTGTGCCAGACAAGAACGGCGACGCGGAGGAGATTGGAGGGTTTAATGTAGAGGAACCTCATGATCGGTTTCAAAGTGGGCCGTGGGCCTTTCCAAATGGGCCAAAGTCACACCTCAGTAGCATCGAAGTGCCGGCGTGAAAGGACTCCATGTCCAGACCAAAGCTCGTCGATCTTCCAGGTGGAATTGTGTATATTTTTTTTTTACTTTTATGAAACTATACTATATATATCCGGCATGTGTTTTTAAAAAGAATTATATACAATAGAGGAATATTAGTGACAATTAACGACACATCAATTCAGGTATATCATATTTAAATGCATCCTAAGGAAAGACATTTCATATTTTACCCAACGCTCAGATCACTTTTCAATTCACAAAAATCTTTTATTTATCTTATATAGGTCAATCCTAAATCTTAATCCTTTACTACCACTACACACTCACATGTCATGGTCATATAAAATAAATCATACCTCTTAATTTGGAACTGTATAGCTAACGACAGAGTGTTTTAGAAGCTCCTAACACCTTATTTTTGTCCATGCATTTATACTATCTTTAGCTATATATACACTGTCTAATTACTAAATTTATAATCATTTCTTCGGTATAATTTATTAAATAGAGCGATGTAATTTTGGGGATAAGTTTAGATCCTAGAGAATTATATACCATTTTTTTAAAAAATATAAATTATTCTTATATATTAGAGATATCAGAGAAATATATGTTAAATTATTCATAAATTTTAGAAAAAATTACAAATCGTGCCCAACGCACCGCTCTGTCGCATCCAGCTCCCTAATTGTTGCGAGTATAATTGCGAGAAAGTAAATGAGACAAGTGTCGAGCCAAAATGATTCGGTGTCTTATTCCATTGATCACATGATCTATTTATACAAAGCCTCGTGAGAAGTTACAGGGAGGAAAACTCCCCCGTCAAGTCACCACGACGCACGTCCCCGAGATCGATTCGTGGGGGAACACCCCACGTCCAACCAACGGATATCTCCCGTAGACTTCCGGGGGAAGTATTCTCGGAGAGTATCCCGAGGGGATAAGCTCAGTTGATTAGATAGTCTTGACGAGGGGATCCAAGCGGGGTTGAGATCACCCTGATATTATTCGTAACACCCCCCCTTGATCGAAGCCGTCCTTGAGATCTGTGATTATTATTGTTCCTCCAAAAATTCCTGTTGGATAAAAATGAGGAAAAATACTAGTAGATGTGCCATTAAAAACTCCTTAAAACCCAATGGGAAAACAAGGAGAAAGGTATAACATATAATGATTATTGCCTCATTGTAAACCAATGTGAGAAAAACCTTTTCAGGGGAAAACTCAAGTGAGGTTTAGAGGACAATATATGTCTTTGATATCCCTTTTAAAACCCATGTGGGGAAAAGAAGGAATATGACATATGCTTATGCTATTATTGTCTCATTGAAAACTTTCCATGAGAAACCTTGAGAGGAAAAACTCATAAAAGAAAAAGAGTACAATAAGATGCTTTGGACAAGCGAATGTCTAGGAGATTTCTCCCCCTGAACCTTGCAAATCTCTAAGTCGTCGCATACCAATTCCTTTAACACATTTTTCAAATGGGGAAGCTGGTAGAGACTTAGTGAATAAATCGGCGAGGTTATCGCATGACTTGGCTTGCAAGATATTTATTTCTCCTTCCTGTTGTAATTCATGAGGATAAAACAATTTAGGAGAAATATGTTTGGTGACATTGCTTTTGATGTAACCTGCCTGCATCTGTGTATCACAAGCCGAATTATCTTCATAGATAATCGTGGGTGAGTCGATGACTCCAATACCACAAGACTGTTGTATGTGGTTGATCATTCTGCGAAGCCAAACACATTCACGTGAGGCCTCATAGAGTGCAACTATTTCAGAATGATTTGTGAATGTAGTCACCAAAGTTTGTTTGGAAGACTTCCACGAAATGGATGTTCCATTGTGTAGAAACACAAAGCCTGTTTGAGATCTGCCATTGTGGGGATCAGATAGGTATCCAGCGTCAGTGTATCCAACAATGTCGGATCTTGGGCCTCTTTTGTAAAATAGTCCAAGGTCTCTTGTGACATTCACATATCTGAGGATATGTTTCACTCCTATCCAATGTCGTTTGGTAGGAGCAGCGCTGTGTCGAGCTAGCAAGTTCACTGCAAATGCAAGATCAGGCCTGGTGCAATTTGCAAGATACATGAGCGCTCCAACGACACTAAGATATGGAACTTCAGGTCCCAGAATTTCTTCTCCTTCATCCTGTGGTCTGAATTGATCAGTCTCCATTTCTAAAGACCGAACAACCATAGGAGTTTTGGAGGGATATGACTTATCCATATTGAATTTCTCCAATACTTTCTGGATATAGGCAGATTGATGCACAAAAATTCCAGTCGGAAGGTGCTCAAGCTGTAGGCCTAAGCAAAATTTGGTGTGACCCAAATCCTTCAACTCGAACTCCGTCTCTAGATGTTTGCATGCTTCATCAATATCTTGTTGGTTGCCAATGATATTTAAATCATCAACATACACAGATATAATGCAAAACCCCTTTTCGGATTTCTTGATAAAAACACATGGGCAATCATCATTGTTAGTATATCCCTTCTGCAGAAGGTATTTACTAAGTCGGTTGTACCACATTCGTCCCGACTGCTTTAAGCCATAAAGTGACTTTTGGAGCTTTACACAATACATGTTGCGGTTTGCGTTTTGATTCAGTATAGGGATTCCGTCAGGAACCTTCATATATATGTCCGAATCTAGTGACCCATAAAGGTATGCAGTCACTACGTCCATCAACTGCATGGATAGACGATTTTGTACAGCCGGAGATATAAGATATCGGAATGTAATTCCACTCATAACCGGAGAATATGTTTCATTGAAATCAATGCCGGGTCTCTGCGTGAAACCTTGTGCTACAAGTCTCGCTTTATATCTCACCACCTCATTGTTCTCATTCCGTTTCCAGATGAAAACCCATTTGAACCCTACAGGGAAGACTCTTCGAGGGGTAGGTATTGCTTGAGAGAATACCTTCCTTTTAGATAGCGAGGATATTTCTGCTTGGATTGCATCCTTCCATAGATTCCAGTCCGAGCGCTTTTTGCGCTCTGCCATGGTCTTAGGTTCTGGATCAGTTTGGAGGAGTTCAACAATCATTGCGGAGAAATAAATGTCGACAATTGTATTCTTTCGGTCATATGATTCTCCAGACTCGAGATAATTGATGGAAATCTCATGTACCCTTTCAGATGTATCATTATTTCCCAAAATGATTGCATCAGGGCATTCCGATGTCCCAACATCAGTAATTGAGTGCACTGTTGATGTGGGATGTGAAGGTTGAACCTCTACGGGGGGTTCTTCAACTTGTGGTTGAGGTGCATTTACTTTGTTGGAAGATGTGTTCTTCCTTCTTTGCTTGCTAGTAGCAGCATCTATGGAAATGGTTGTACTTCTCCCCCTCTTACTGGGGAGCTGAGTAGTTTTCTTTGGTACCTCTACTCTTTTCGGCACATTTCTCGCAGGATTATAGGATTTAGTAACACCCTTATAATCGGTAAATGCGTCTGGCGTATTATTTGCAATGTGTTGCAAATTGATGATTTTCTGAACTTGGAGTTCAGTATCTGAAGTACGTGGATCAAAGTTTGAGATAGTTGTGGCATCCTAATTTATTTCCTGGCATTCTTTTTGATATTTGTAGTCTCCCCTAATGCCGGGAAATGATCTTCATCGAAGATGCAATCAGCGTACCGAGCCGTGAATAGGTCCCCTGTGAGGGGCTCCAGGTATTTCATGATCGACGGAGATTGATATCCCACATAGATCCCCAATTTCCTGTGAGGGCCCATTGATGTACGCTGCGGTGGTGAGATTGGTACGTATGTAGCGCAACCGAACTTACGCAGATGGGAAATACTAGGGGAATTTCCACGTACAAGTTGCAACGGAGATGTTGCATGATATGCAGTTGGACGCAATTGAATCAAGTCAGCAGCATGTAATACTGCATGACCCCAACATGAAGTTGGTAAGTTGGAATTCTACAATAATGGTCTTGCAATCAGTTTAATTCTCTTGATGAGAGATTCAGCCAACCCGTTTTGAGTATGGACATATGGGACCGAGTGCTGAACTTGAATTCCTAAGACCTTACAATAATCATTGAAGGCATGAGAGGAAAACTCAGCAGCATTATCCATTCGAATTGATTGGATTTGATGTTCAGGATGTTGCGCTCTAAGTTTGATAACTTGAGCAATAATTTTAGCAAATGCATGGTTCCGTGTGGAAAGAAGGGACCATCTTGTAGATGCGTCTATTAGAACCATGAAGTACTTGAACGGTCCAGACAAAGGTTGAATGGGACCACATATGTCTCCTTGAATGCGTTCAAGGAACTTGAGCGGTTCGGCTCGAATTTTGAGATAAGAGGGCCTCAAAATTAATTTCCCAGTGGCACATGCGGTGCACGTAATATCCGAGGATTGGGGAAATTTTGCATTACTGAAAGTGTGACCAACAGAATTGCTCATAATTTTCCTCATCATCCCTACACCAGGATGACCAAGGCGATCGTGCCAAGTTTGGAATGCTATACATTCTGGAAAATTACTTTGTATGCAACATGTTTTATGGGTTTAATGTATGTATAATACAATCCATACGAGAGTGAGGGAACTTTTTCAAGTGTCTCTTTGTCATATCCGTTGTCCTTTGTAATGAGAAGAGACTCCTCATTTTTGTCATGATGAGTCTCGATATGAAACCCATTTTTGCGGATATCTCTATAACTCAATAAGGTACGAGTTGAATCGGGATACAAGAGTGCATCCTCGATTTCTATCGATGTACCCATAGGGAGCATAATAGTGGGTCGACCAGAGCCTACTATTACAACATCGCGTCCAGCGCGCGATTGTCAAAACATTTCCTTTATTCTTAGTGAGAGTTTGGAAATATTTTGTTTCCCTGAGTATAGAGTTAGTGGTACCACTGTCCACTAGGCATAATTCCTCCTCCATTGGATTGACTCCCATACAATCTATAAATTAAATGGAGAAAAATTCTCAACAAATAAAATAAGATATTAAACAGAAACTTCATAGAGATATTAAGAGTACTTAATACAAGGAAATATAAAGTCTTCTGAAACAAAGGACAAAATTATTACAACTGAAGGGCATAATGATAGACTAGATCTCAAAAGACTAGGAGCCTATTCATAGTCTCCAAACGGATCATTAGAATTGTATTCTATGATCATGTCGTTGAAGTCGTCGATGTCTCCATCAGGTGGGAGAGAAGCCTTGGTGTTGCTTGTACCCGTTGTGGCAGAGTTAGAGCATCTCGGGGCTGCCAGTGTGTTGAAGTGTGCTTCAGACTTTTGTCCACCTTGTTTGGCGTCTCCTTGGTTGGAGCGTCCATGTCCCACAAAATTCAAGTACAATTCCACTAGGTGCTTTGGGGTGCGACACTTCTTAGTCGGGTGGTTGTAGCAACCACACTTTGCACAAGTATTAGACTTGTTTTTCTCAGACTTTGGAGTGTTCTTCCCCTTTTCACCATGAGGCTTACGTTCTCTCTTGCGCTTGTTCTTGCCCTGAGAGTTTCCAGGATTGCTATTTTTAGTAGTATCCTTTCCTGCTTTCTTCTGACTATTAGCATGTACTTTTGGCACAGGCTTGGCACCGACAGGGCCTTGGTTGGAGTTCCAAATGAGGAGCTCATTGTGCCTTTCAGCCTGAAGTAATGTCTTAATTAAATCAGAATAGACAGTGAAACCCCGTTGGCGGTATTGTTGTTCAAGGATCATATGTGCAGGAAGCATGGTAGACAGAGTCTTCTCAATTTTCTCTGCATCACTTGATTCCTTCTCACAAAACTTCAGTTTGGAACTAAGTTTGTGAACAGCATGGTTGAACTCTCCAACAGTTTTGAAATCCTGTATACGGAGATGGTTCCACTCATGGGTAGCCTCTGGGAGGAGGACTGTCTTCTGTTGTTCATACCGATGTTGCAAAGCAAGCCAAAGAGAACGTGGGTCCTCTTCCATTAGATACTCAGCTTTGAGATCTTGATGGATGTGGTGCCTTATGATGAATAAGGCATTGTACTTGATTGTTTCAGTCAAAGGAGCGTCACCCTCTTGGGGAGCTTCAATGGCCTGAAATATTCCGCGTAACGATAGACTCACTTTGAGATCCATCGCCCATGTAGGGAAGTTGTGTCCATCAAGAGCGAGAATCTCAAACTCTCGATTGGTCATAGTTCCTACATATGTGATGCCGACTTAATTAAAAATCAAGGCATGGTTGTAATAATGAAAATGCAGCGTGCGAAGAATTAAGATAAACACAGATTTAATAAAGGGATTTTTATTTCTATGTTTGGAACAAAGGTAGTCACCATGAGGTGTAGACCTTGTATAATTAAATCGTTTCGCATCGAGATGTATTCCTTGTATGTTCATAGTCAAATTGGAAGAGCACTTTGAGGAATAAATCCCGCAGTAGTACATGGTACTACCTTGTGTTTGCCAATTCGATAATGAGCGAATGTGACATCAAGGAAATCGGGTTCCAAAAAAAGAGATAAAAATCAACCATCGCACTTGCAATATACATGTAAATAGGGAATTGAAATGAACAAAACACATTGAACATGCATAGGAACTGTATTAACAAATGCAAAGTAAAATATTTACAATGCAAACATCAGTAGACTAAACTGATGGCTAATTAAAACAACAAAACTTGTAATTAAAAGAACTACAATTAACTGCAGAAATTAAATATGCAGGATAACTTTTATGGGCCAAAATCGCCTCTGAATTGGCCCAAAAGGCAATCTGGTCAGCCTGACCCAGGCTGAAAGCACGCAGGCCCCAACCTGGGCCTGGCCGGCCTTTCGGCCCATCTGAGGAGGGGGGGGGGACGACCCATATAAAGGAGGCGGTTAGGGTCTGTCAACCGGCCGCCACCAGGGGGGTGGCGCGCCCGCCGACGCCGAGGGGGACCCGCCGGACGTGGAGGGCCGGCCGGCCACCACCGGAGGCAGCCGAGAAGGGGGGCCGCCGAGTCGCGGGCGGACCCGCTGCTGAAGCCGCTCGAGGCGCCTGCCGCCATGGGAGCACGACACTAGGTTGATTGGAGCGACATGCATGCACGTGGTTCGACAGTGGCAGACAATGCATTCCTTCAAGGCGTCGCACATGCTGAACATCTTGAGAGAAAAACAAACGGACTGGTAGCAGTAGGTGGTGGTAGGTCTCGCGGGAGTATGGCTGGTGGGCCCCCCGCAGCAGCCATGTCGCAAGCGTACCTCTCTTATTCATCATTTATTAGAAAAAAAAAGTTTCTCTTGAATTGCATGCATGCCACGGGACGGATGGACCATACCGTCTGTACAACGCGGCATTGGTGCACGCCAGCTAGTACCGTGTGCCCCCCCCCACTAATAATAAATGACATCTCGATGAATGAAGAGATAGTGATGGGTGGATGCGCGATCTCGATGCTCCTACCCCTTCGTCACACATTTACACAATCAACTTCTTCCTCGCTTTGGCACTTCGGCTCCGCCCCCAAGCTGCTGCATTGCTCCGCTGGATCTCTTCCCCTGACCGCTTTACGAGGTGAGAGATGGCTGGTTGCTGACGCTAGATGCCCGCATGCGTGTTTGTTTTAGGATTGACTGGGTTACTGATCTTGTCTTATGGTTTCTATTGACAGTGTATTTTGTTAGGAATGGCTGGACTTCGGTTCATTTTTGGAGTCAGACGATTTTTTTGTGCAAGTAGCTGCAACCTCCAAGAAACTACGTGTCGTATCAGGTATGCATACCATCTATACCCCATTTCACATGTTAGGTGTTGAATTCGTCGGTGATATCTATTCCCCATTTCATATGTTAGCTGGTTCGTCGATTTCTTATTCGATATCTGTACCCCATTTCACATGTTAATTGTTCTAATTTACTATTTGCCCTCTTTCAGCTAGTAATTTGTTTCTCTTTAATGGTACAGAGGTTATTCTCAAGATGTTGTTTTACCAATGAGCATGTTTGAGTCATTAGATGAACATCAGAGTCAATATCCTCTTGTCACAAAAATCCCAAGAGGACTCAGATTGAGTCATTAGATATTCTTTTGCTGGTACTCCATTGGATGTTAGAAACAAACCACAAGGACTCAGATTTGTGGCTAGATTTTCTATATTACTTAGTCATGCCACAGACCAGGTAGGTTGGGGGTATATATAGCGAAACAAACTTAGTGAAGCAAACTTGGCTTTTTTTAAAAAGCCACAACATATTCTAGAGCATATTCTAAAAATATGCTAATCTAGAAAAGTAGAAGATAGAGGTGGTGACATATGCGCTAACTACTTCTAATACTCATGGAGCTTTAACTCCTAAATATCCCAACCAACAAGGCTTATTGTTATCATTCTACCCCTAAGCCTTGTAGGAAGTCTTCTCAGGGATTTGGACCATCTCAATCTTACACGAAGCTCCTAGAACTTGACCCGCCTAATAGACTTGGTCAGGAAATTAGCAAGTTGATCCTGCATGTTGATGTAGTTGGCCTTGATGCTCCTTCGTCCAAGAAACTTCTAATAAAGTGATACTTGACCTAGATATGCTTGTTGTGCTCATGGAAAATGGGGTTCTTTGCCAAGGCAAGGGCAGACTTGTTGTCCATCCTAAGCTCAACTACTTCTATGTCTTTGCCTAAGAGATCGCCTAATAGCTGAGCTTGAGTCAAAAATGAAGTGGTAGCGATGTACTCTGCTTTGCAACTAGATAGAGGCACTACTTGCTGCTTGACCCACTACTGGCTAATTAGATACTCGCCGAGGAAGAATAGCGTCCCGTTGGTGCTCTTCCAGGTGTCAATGTTGCCGACATGGTCACTATCACTGTACACACTAAAGTACACCATAACGGAGCACCTCGGGTGATGAAAGTCGTATTCAAAGGTACCTATGATGTAGCGGATGATCCTCTTCACAACATGCTAATGTTGAGTATTTGATCCTCTTCACAACCTGCTAATGAAGTACACAACCGTCTAGTTCCTGCATAAGTGATTGAGAACAAATATTAGTTTAAACTATATTTTCAACATATCATATGAACAAGTATTAATAACACGTAAAGTTAATTACTTTTTCCCTTCAAGACGAATCATTGGGCGCACACGAAACGCCAGTGCAGGAGGGTGCCTCATGGGACCTCACATGTATGGACCCGACAAAGTAGATGAACCAGAAGCCTGCTGCTGCTCCTCTCCGGCCTTGTTGTCCTTGTCAGCGTCCCCATCCCCGTCCTCGTCCCTGTCCTCCTGCTGCTCCTCCAACTGCTCCTCCTCTTCTTGCTCCTCCTCCTACTACTCCTCCCGGTGCTCCTCCTGCTCCTGCTCCTCCTCCTCCTTGCCCTCCACTGACGTGGGAGGACGAGGCTGCCTCCTCCTACAACTCTGTTTGGACAGAAAAAATTACTCAACGGAGGATCTCTCTGTGCACAAGAAAAATATATGCGGGCGTGCCAGTGTACTAAAGTACACAAAAAAAAAATAAGAGAACACAATTTATTTATATTTAAAGAAAATACAAATATGAGTTCCCTGGTGTTTCACCAAAAAGAAACATCTCCTCGCATAGGACGATATGTCCTAATGCGTAGGTAAATAAATAAATGTGCGGGCGTGCCAGTATACATAAGTATACAAAATAAGTAAAAGAGACACAACAATTTAGGGAACTCAGATCTTTATTAATTCATTCGAGAATTACAAAGTACACGTTCCCACTGGAATTACATTGAGTTGCACCTAATACATCTGACTAAATAGGTGATCATCGATTGAAAAGCTCTTGGTTCCCGGGGCCTCGTGAGGTCGCCGGTTAATTACATCCACGGTGTTGGACCGTGAAAAACCTCCGATTAACCTGCACGAATGGTCATCATCTTGTAATCTGCATAAATATTCTCCAAGTATAACTGATAGCAAGAATTGTCATATGACTAGAGCCTCGTCGGTCTTTGGTGAAAAATATCCGGACTCGTCGGTCACGGAATTCATGATAAAGTCTCAGGTGTATGTTCGGCCTCGTCGGTCACAAATAGAAATGGTCTAGCCTCGTCGGTCTGACTGGTTGTTTCCGGCCCGTCGGTCACAGAATTATGATGATCTCCAAGCCTCGTCGGTCAAGGAGAGAAATGTATCCAGCCTCGTCGGTCCGGACATATGTGTTCCCGGCCTTGTCAGTCGCGGGATGATGTTGATTATTTAAGAGACCTTATGATGAGACTCCGGTCATTATACTTGAACAAAGTCACCACCAGCAAATTACCTTTTGGCATTGTTAACATGTCTCTTATAGCTACAAGAGACGACGGGCCGTATATAATGGGCCGCGTTGTTTGTGCTGTTATTTGATAGCTTATGATATCCACAAGCAACTGTTTTGCCAACATTCTGAATAATTAGTGATGATCTTGTGTTGCTCGATTGATGTCACGCTAATACAAAGACTGAACTTCTTTTAGCATTGAACATAGGTATGCTACTGAAAATAGCACTGTGCATGCTGAACTTGCTATCAGGTCACTGTGAGAGGTGACAGGG
This sequence comes from Microstegium vimineum, assembly GCA_022036555.1. Lineage (NCBI taxonomy): Eukaryota > Viridiplantae > Streptophyta > Magnoliopsida > Poales > Poaceae > Microstegium > Microstegium vimineum. The sequence goes on along the minus strand of CM039126.1, from coordinate 51,312,826 downwards.
AGTACTACTACTCAACATTCAAGTTGCTGAGATCTTCCAAGTACTTTGGACTCTTAACTCTTCTAATGCTTTCAGCCAGCTTGCATACTTACATGTTGATAAACCGCCGGTATACGCCGGCGAGGAGAGCCGAGGTGTGCTGGTATGTTTGCCATTTAGGATTGCATGTTTGCCAAACTCATTTTATATACCTCAAGGATAGTCTAATTTCAGCCAGGCTAAAGTTCACTCGAGTATGGTTTGATAACTTGCAAACAAAATTCTCCTTTTCAAGGGACAGTATGATCTCGTCCGTTTATAATTTATAAGTACTGACATGTCAATATAACTGATTCTGAGCTTGATCGAGATCTCACAGTGCAACAGCTACAGCCAAAGACATCGCATCTGCTACTTCGAGAATTCATGATAAAAGGAACTGAGGGCCAAATTAACTTGCAACACACATGACAAGGGGGCAATGTATGGCCACTTTCATATAGATCAAACAATCTAGATTATTTACAATTCCTTTGGAACAAACATGTGTACGTGGTCTTCCTCAAGGACTTGACACCCTTGCACGCTTATACTGAATTAGCTACCTTCTACTCATACATCAGAGACATACATGCATATATATGCATTTAAATGATTGATGCCATCACAAGTACTTTGCACTGCTGCTGGCCGGGTAAAGCCAAACAATTGTAACTACTAATTGTCCTGAACTGCTATTCTATATCATACTTGACGCCCTGCCCAGAAAATTCTCATGAGGTTCAAGAAACTATGCTAATTAGCCGTCCCTCTCTCATCATGAAGCCAACGAGTGAATATGTTGCAGTCTCTTGTGCTAGGAATTCATCACGGCACATAAATGCTTGCTTGACTGCACTGCATCCCTTTGTTTAGTGCCACTGCCTAACCGATCTTATCTGCTAATCTTTTTATTGGAAATCGTCATACACATGCCTTGATGTCCGTAATTACTGCTACAATGCCATAATGCCGGCTGTGTATTTTTGGTTCCACAGGACTTTGTGGGCTGCAATGGTTCACCGTCAGGAACTTGCTGCTTGCCTCTAGATTGCACACAATGCTTCTGAATTGTTTAATCATCCCTTCAAGCTCTCACGGGCTGCACGGCTGGCTTGCTACTGCTTGCTGTGCCATGTTTCTTCCTTGCATACAGGCATCTAATAATGCACCTCAAACATATATATTACAAGGATCACAAATCATTGCGGGACAAATCTTTTACTGCTCATTGGCCCAAATAATATCGCCTATCTACCAAGGACTGTTGTACTGCTACTGTCCCCATCTCATATGCATGCATGTATTGCCGGCGGCGACCAAATCAGACTTGCCACAGCGTGCAAGTTTCATGGGCGGGGTCTCTATTGATCTTGTGAAGACCCTTCCTGCCATAGCACCTGGATCTTGCGAAGATCCGCGGCTTTTCTTGTGACGACCGCATCGGCAGCATGCCTTGTGACGAGCAGTGATCATGTAGCGATCTTGATGGCAGCGTGTCTTGTGACGTCCGCCTCAATCTGCAGTCTTGTGTCGACCGATCTTGTGATGAGCAGCGATCTTGTCTTGCGACGACCGCATATCGGTCTCTAGTCTTGTGACGACCGCTTGCCTTCACGTCCATCGCCGGACTCTCCAGAGGCGTTGGTGCCCATGTACCTAGCAAAAGAAAGGAAACCGATAACCGGGTTTCTCACCATTCAAACCTGCCATTTAGGACTGATCTCCGGTGGCATGACGTTGATGTCTCCCGGCGCGGTGCAGCAGTCTTTTGGTGATGGACGCAGGATGAAAGCTGTGGGTGGGGAGCAGCGGCGGCCCTCTCTGTGCGGCAGCCTGACGGCAGTGGTGTTCTTCCCCTCGCTGCAGAGTCGCGTCCGGCGGCGGCAGCGTGGTGCTGTGTGGTGCGTGTGCAGCCTGACGGCGATGTTCTTCCCTTCCTTTCTGCTGAGGAACTGCCCAGATTATATAGCCGAGGGCCTTGGGAGCTAGCTGGCGTGGTGGTCCAAGGAATCCGAGGAACGCTTCTTGCGTAGCGTCGTGACTCCGTGGATTATGGGTGACCGAGCAAGTAGCTGTGGTCGGTATTCATACCTGAGCTTATCCTTTCAATGGATCAGGAGAGATGGCTTTCAAGACGTACCCGTTCCTGCCTACTGAAGCGGCCTGAAGCGGCCATCGGGCCAAAGCCAGGTTACACGATGGCAAGCCGGATGAATTTTTATGGCCCAATAATAAATACATAAATGCCCATCACGTACGTACAGATCACTGCACAACTAATTGGTTAAATAGCCCATGTACATATACTTTTGTAATGATTAATTAGCCTCTGTCATGCGCAATAATCACACATACTATTGTGCAAGCTTTGATATAGCTAATGATTGTGACGATCGCCGGGTTAAAATATTTTGTATCCTTCAAATCATTGGTCTCGCAAGTCTTTCCCGGTCATGTCAGGCACTACTTATGACGCAATACGATAAATTTGTCCACCATAATATTATATCCAAAGTATTTATCCCTTATAAAATTATTTGTCTCTATCCTCAATCATGAATGCATCCACTACTTGATGCAAGTATTAGTAAGGTACCACAAATTCTCCTGACCGACATAAATATTAATGCCGCGTGCAAAATGTTACAAAATCTCGTATTACACCTGGTACAAGTGCGTGCTCTATAGCCTACTGGCGGTGATCTGACTTGGGCGATCGCAGTCTTCATGGTTCCTGGGGCCTCAGAAGGCTCCCAGTTAATTACTACTGTTAAGTAGCTCACAGAGTACCTCCGATTAAGCTGCAGTGGTCGTTGTCTTCAATCTTCGCTTCACGTCTCCATGCTTGTGTGTTGGTGTAGATGTAGGTGGCGTCGGCGTGATGGCCTCGTCGGTCCATGTGCCGGTCAGCGAAAGCAGCTACGCCCGCCCGTGTCGTTCGCCTCGTCGGTGTCGAACAGTACGTGATGTTGTTGTAGTGGTTGCACTTGCATGGTTGGTGTAGATCAGATTGCTTTGGACTTCCCGACAGCATCGTCGTCGACGTACGCTGATTTGCTTGATCGGCGGAGTTGTAGTCGTTGTAGTGGATGAAGACTTGCATCTTGCGCAGTAGATGATGTAGATCGTACGGTGGAGACGTCGTAGTAAAAGGCTTCCCTTGCATGGAGCCTTGCATCCTAGATGCATCTGTATGTGCTTGCATGTAGATGCGAACGCATCCCATACATGCATGCATGCACACGTCTGGCGCCCTTGTACATGGATGTGGCTGTACAAACTAGACGAGACAAGATGAGATTAATTAGCTTCTCACCTATGGATGTAGCGAGCGTGAACGCCATCTCGATTTGCCGCCTCTGGTTGATGAACTCGTCGCGGGTTGGTGTGGTCCGGCGCACGTCCCTTCCGGCTCCGGGAATGGATCGACGTGCGGCCGTTGAACTTGAGGCAGATGACAAAGGATTGTACTTTGGCTTGCTTGCTTTCACTAGCATGCGTGCATACGTACCAGGCACAAATATGTGCACCATCGTATGCATGCTAGATCCAAAAGCCATGCTGCAGACATGCATGTCCAGGAGCCACGGCGAAGGTCCAGGCTCCGGCATTCACGCATGCAGACATCGGTCGCGTCGTCGATGATGCAACCTTCCATCTTCTCGGCATCGTCAAATGATCACCTTCATCGCGGCGCTTCTGCGGCACCATGCATATGACGGTAGATCGACGCCACTTCATCTTGAACATCATATCGACGTCGTGCTGACGGTCCACGACTTCATGGATGTGCAAAGTTATTAATAAGATGCAAGATATGATTTATTTTATTGCTTACCCATGGAGAAGATGAACATTATCTCTCGGCTTCTTGTCTCCTCGGATGCGCCTGGGAAACTCACGACGGAGATGGCTTGGTGAATGAACTCTGCGGCCGGCCGGACGTGGTACGTGTCTGTACGACAACGAAGAAGCTTGCTGTGCTCCTCTGGTCGTCGATGCCAAATTGTCATTAGCCTCCTTGCATCTGGACTTGAAGAAGCAGCTAGCGGCGCCGCACTCTGAATGCACCTCCGAGAAAGAAGCCCGGCGGCGGCCTTGCTTGCTTGCGTTAGTAGATGCAAAAATTGTCATTGTGAACAGGCACTACTGCTGGCCGGACATGCACACCATTGCCATCGTCATAGATGTCGGTGGTGGCTCGGCGCAGTACTCGTCCACCAGTGTCAGGGCATCGCCTCTGGCGTCGAGCATCCGGGCGGCTTAGCGTGGTTGTTCGGCAACTAGGCGCCTTCTCCGGTTTGGCACAGTCGTCCGGCGACGAGGGCGTCTCCTCCGGCTTGGCTCAGGCGTCTGGCGACGAGGACGTCTCCTCCGGCTTGGTGCAATGTATCCGGCTTCGAGGGCGTCTCCTCCAACTCGGTGTGTCCATCCGGCATCGAAGACATCTCCTCTGCCGACACGGCTCAATGTGAGGGACGGTGGTTGTCTGGCTCGACGTGCTTCTTCTCTGCGAGCTCGACGTGCTTCTTCTCTGCGACTGCGAGTGCGGCAGTTATGCCTCAGCTTCGTGGACGCAGATGGCGCCTTGGCGGCGACGTCGGATCCGTGCGTCTCCCGTGTTCGTGACAGCCTGCTCGTGGATGGTCTTGGACAGCACCGGCGTGGTGGCTTGGCGCAACCGGGGCACGCGTAGCTGCGCTCCGTCCGTGCGGCCTGACTTGATCCGATCTCCTTCCTCGACAGTTGGCGCCGCACCGCAGCGGCCTCGTGTAGATGCAGATGCAAGTCACCTCGTGCGGCGACAAGTGGCCGCCAAGTCAACGTGTAGTCGTTGTACCACCGCCGTCGTGTGGAGCTTCTGGCCTCCGGCTTGGTTCGCATCTTCCTGGCGTGGTCAAAAAGCTCACAGCAGCCATCGTCGCTAATCTTCTTCTTGGCGCGCCGTGTGCAGGTGCGACTGCCTCCTGTAGATGGTGCCGTGACGACGGCTACCTTCTCGCATACGTCATCCAATCAGCCGGCATGCTCCTGCCGCTGCACCACGACGACGGCTGGGTAGCCTCCTTCCCGGCGCTCCATGGTGGTGGCTGCCTGGCGGCGTGTACGTCTGCCTCCTGCAGAGGGGGGCGTGCAGCGATCTGATCCAAGGCCTTTGCACGTGGAGTCCAGGGCTCCTTTAGATAGCCTGAGAGCTAGCACGTATACGCGTACGTGGATTACGGCCGGCTAACCAGAGGCCCGAAATCTCCTCCCCTCGTGTGGAGTCCAGGGTTTACGAAACCATTCGGTAACCGGTCGGTTACCGCGGTAACCGACCAAACCGCCACCACCGGTTCGGCTTCTGTACCGGTTTGAATTCAAATTTCAAATTTGAATTTCAAAAAATGGAAAATGCTGAAAAAATTCCTAAAAATAGTTCATGATTTATAGAGTCGAATGGTGTATAAATTTTTCAAATTGGAGTCCGTTTGCTATTTATTTTGACGTGTACAAGTTTGAAAAAAAAAAGAAAAAGATATGTTTTCTTTTTTTTTCAAACTTGTACGCGTCAAAATAAATAGCAAACGAACTCTAATTTGAAAAAATTTTACACCATTCGACTCTATAAATCATGAACTATTTTTAGGAATTTTTTCAGCATTTTCTATTTTTTGAAATTCAAATTTGAAATTTGGTTTGGGGTGGTTTGAGCGGTTACCGACCAAACCGGACGGTAACCGGCCCTAACCGATCGGTTACCGGTCGCTAACCGACCGGTTACCGGTCGCTAACCGTTTGAACTACGCCGTTTGAATTCAAAATCCAAACCATTCGGTAACCGACCGGTTTGGTTACCGCCAAACCGTCCACCACCGGTTCCGGTCGGCAAAACTGTTAGAAAAACCCTGGTGGAGTCCTGGAGTTTGTTGGCATGCGAGATACCCGGAGTTTGTTGCTATCCCGTGCACAAGCTGAATCAACAACGTACTTATCCATTCAAGAAGATTATCTTTACGTGATAACCCTCTAAAAGAATTCGTCCGCGTACAAATGGATTTCTCGTTGGCAGAGCCGAAGCTTCACCGGACCGGACTGGTTACAGAACCAGATCGTACTCTGTACACACAGCTTCGCCTATACGTCGATAATACGTACCGGCCTCTAGTACACCGACGCCATTGTTACGGCTGCCTGGTAGGCTTTGTTAATTTTTCTTCACGTACACTGCGCACGGCCAACGTGCACATATATTTATTTCGTTCACGTTGAGAGATTAGCACACACAGGATCAAAACCTGTATAGCTGCACTTGCTAGCTTGTTTCATTTGCACGGCATGAAGACGTGCTTATGTGCATGCACATAGAACATGTCTCTCTAATGCATATACGTGACACCAATACATATGTCTCCGTATGTATTTTTCTTTTTTATATGCTCGACAGTATATATACAAATCATGGATTTTAAATTGACAAAAATCCATCAAACAAACTCCTACTGCCCTGGTGGACGGGTCCTCCTCTGTGCGGCGTGACCTCTGGTAGATGGAGGCCACGTTCATCTGACGATTGTCCACCATCTTTGTTCAATCACCTGTAATTGTAAATAATAAACAATAGCTAATTAGTAAATAAAAAGGTTAATTAAGAAGCAATTAAAAATAGACGCAAAATAAACATAACATAATTACAAAATATTGCATGTATTAGAAATAATCTACATGATTCGGATTAGCTGAATCATAAGTATCATCACTATCAACCATGTTGAAAGGTCCTATGCGATGGCTAGAGTTGGGGTGAATAGCCTAAAATAAAATCTACAAAGGATTCTCAACAAGTTAGAAAACTAAAAGGCAAAGCGAATTTTGCACTAGCCTACTTGGGGTTGCAAGTCTTCTATCCAAACAAGGCTAACCTAATATAGTTCTAGGTCACACAAAAGCTACTCAAGCTACACAAGACTAGAACAAAACTAAGAGCTACTAAGCTACTCAAGAGAAGGCACCTAAACAAGAAGTAGCTAAGTAATGCAAGAGGCTAGGAAAGAAGATTATACCGCCATGTAGAGTAGAGAAGTGATCCAATCAAGATAACTAATAAGAAATCCAATCACAATGAGTGCCAATATCAATCACCAAAGACTTGGAGAGATGACACAAATTTTTTTACCGAGGTTCACTAGTTTGCCAACTAGCTAGTCCTCGTTGTGGCGAAGCACTCACTTGGAGGTTCACGCGCTAATTGGCATCACACGCCAAACTCGTCTCCGGGTGCTCCAAACCGTCTAGGTGATGGCAATCACCAAGAGTAACAAGAAATCCGCAGCAAAAACAACTCCCAAGTGCCACTAGATGCAAGCTCTCATGCGAAATGCACTTTGATCACTCAATCTCACTTTGATCTTCACTAATCAAGCCTGGAGATGAGTGGAGGGAGTGTGCTCAGTTCTAGGAGATGTCAAAATGATCAAATGTTTGAGAGGACCTCCCCATAGCCGGCCAACACAAATATATAGCACCCCCTCAAACAACTAGTCGTTAGTCTGAGTCGAGGGCATCAGACTCACTGTTAAGTGGCATCGGACGCACCGATGCTAGCGTCCGACGTGCCTCGAAAACTAGCCGTTTGAAATTGCTTTTTCCCGCTCGTTATTTCCCAAGCATCAGACGCACCGATGCAACCATCGGACTCACTGCTCACCAGCGCCCGACGTCAAAACAGAGAGGTCCAAAAAGACAAAAAAAACACATCAGACGCGTTCGACAACCCTTCATTGGACTCTCGTAGCGTCCGACGCACTCTGTGAGACACTTCTCTTCTTGACCATCGAACTCAATGCTCTTTTCACTCATGCGTCCGATGACAGTGTCCGATGGGTGTCCAGAAAGTATACAGAGAGCACCTGGAACCATCAGACGCGTCTGATGCACTGTCATCGGACTCACTCAGTGTCCTTTGCACTTCTCCGTGCACTGTCTAAGGTAGGGTTAAGTATCGGACGTGTACGACGCCTACGACACAGCGTCCGATGTACGATCAGCAACCCCTTCTCAACTCTAACTCCTTCACCCTTGCTCCAAGGTGCTAAACACCAAGTGTACTTCTTTAGTGTGTGTGTTTATCATGTTTATTTGTTAATTAGCAAGGTGTAGCTCACTAGGTCCTAAATACACATGCATGATAGATAACACATAGTGGCACTCGACAACCGCAATCACTTTTGCATTTACCCACTTAGTGCGGTTGTTTATCCTAAATGTGATCACACTCCCTAAGTGTCTTGATCACCAAAATTGAAACTCCTATCAAATATACCTTTGCCTTGATCCTTTGGATTTCATCTTTTGTCCAAGTGTGAGCTCCATGTTGATCACCTTTGATCTTGTGGCTTGTCATTTCCCAGCCACCTAGTTTGCTCCACCACTTGTTTTCATGTGTACTAACCTACTCAAACACTTAGAGTAAGGTTAGTATCTAGGTTTCATCTATTACCAAAAACACTAGAGATCTCTCAATCTCCCCCTTTTTGGTAATTGATGACAACCCATATGAAATAGTAAGAAAATGATTTTCATTCAACTTGAAATGCTTGTCCAAGCAATATATCATGAAAGAGAGTGGACCATAATTTCATAGTTGGTTTGGTAGTGTTGACTCCCCCTACATATGTGCTCTTTTTAAACTGGATTTATATTTTGCACATATGTTAAGATAGAAGTGTTGGAGAGGTGAACAACTAACAAACTATGACATGATGCTAAGGATTTAAGAAATGTACCTTTGAAACGTGATACCAATCAGAGTGCGCCCTTCATACTTCCCTTGACAACATGGTTAGCTCGATATCAATTGAAAAACACACTATATTAAAAAAACGGTTATCTAGATAACTCCTATGCATGCTAGTGATCAAGTAATCATTCAATGTTACTACTTAGCATACACCACACAAGCATGTCATTTTGAATAGATAATACAATGTAAGCAAACATGTGAGTGAATGCGCATTCAAATGCAATAAATTGTTCATGAGCTTGCTCCCCCAACTTGTGTGCTCAGATTTTTTTTCATTTTTCAAAAACCATATTTTTCTTTATCTCTCCCCCATATTTATATAATCTCTCCCCATATACTTATGTCCCCCCCCCCCTAAAACCTTAAAATCTAGTGTTCCAATGGAGGATTTAATTATACATATTTGTTCCAATGCCAGCCAAATGGTCATGTTCATTACTCATACATTACCATGCAAATAACCAATGGCGCTGGTCAACCAAGCCATCTGACCGACACCAGCAGCCAACATGAAAGCCGCACCAAATCTAAAATTAGATAGGAGGGCAGTAATATCTTTTCACGTGGAAAAGGTTAACCTAAAAATCTATCTATACTATAAAGAAGCTAAATAGGGATTGTGGTAGTAAAAAACTAGATACACACACGTTTAAATTCTGGCAATTTTGTGAAGTCGATCTTTCAAATGGCAATTTGCAAAGTCACCACCAGCATCTGGCCCCGGCCTGCAGGTCTCCCTCTGCTGGGCTGCCGCCGCCCTGGCCGATCCTTTCGCCGCCGACCATTCATCGACCATGGGCGTCTTGGCGCGGCGGCTTCTGAATCTGATCGTTCCCGGCTGCACTCCTGGTGTTAAATCACTGCATCGCATCGACCTGGCAATGGCGGGCCACCAGCTGTTTTACCATGACGAACCACCACCACCACCACCACCATCCAACGGAGACGGAGACGGAGACGGATCTGAACCATTAGCTCCAGCAGCAGGAGCACGGCAAGATACCACCATCTCTCACCCCCAGCTGGCTTCAAAGATGGAGATGCTTCGGCTTCCTAGTCCAATCTTCACCTTCCGTGCTCTAAACAACGGATGGAACCTGACCTGCTTCCCGCTCGCGGACTCCAAGGTGATCTGCAGGGACCATTCGGGATTCGGCTTCATCTTCGACGTGGATTCACGCAAGGTGGGAACCATGCCCCCGCTCCCCAAGCTGCCGACGGTGAATCCCGTCTCCGTCTTCGTCCACACAAGCCCCACGTCGACGACGACGTCTTTTGCAATGACAACGGTAGCAGCCTCTTCGTCATGGAGAGGTTTCCCCAACCAGAGGCGATCTCCTATGAAGTCCGGCAGAGCGAGCAGTTCGTGGGCTTCATCAACTATTATCCGAGTGGGCCATGGAGCAGCAAATGCTTCACCTGCCGCCTCCTTCCTCCGCCGCCCTTTGTAGGAGACACGTGTAGCTGGTACAACAACACCCCCGAGATCACAGCATATGGTGTCATCGGTGGCCAGGGGCGGATCTATGTGACTATGTTGCTCCTAGTGGGTGCGGCCGCACCCACGAAATTTTTAAAAAACAGTGATTATATTTAATTTTTCACCATATATGCACTCATAGAATAAGAAACTATGCACCCATAAGGCTAGCGCACCTTCTATGATTTTGCTCTAACTCCGCCACTGTCGGTGGCGGCTCACATGTCTGCATATCTGTTCATGGTGTTGGCACCTACTGCCTGGACACGGAAAAGCACACCTGGAGCCTAGCTGGGAAATGGACGCTGCCCTTCCATGGCAAGGTTGAGTACGTGCCTGAGCTCAAGCTCTGGTTTGGCCTCTCCGGCGATTCCCAGCACTACTTGGCTGCTGCTGACCTCTCTGGCGTCATGGATTCCCAGCGGCCACAACTAGTCGGCGGCCCTTGGAAGGAGTTTGGTGATCCACGAGAAGATGAATGGAAGGAATACAAGGATCCTCAGTTTGTCAGCCTAGGTTCTGGCAGGTTCTGCATTGCAAGGTTCTTCCAAGAAGCTGCTGCAGGCTCATCTGCTGGTGATGAAGTGAACCATGAAGTTCTGCTGTCCTTACTGGTGTCGAGGTCAGTAGCAGTGGTAAAGGTGGCACAGGGAAAGGAGTCCAAATGACCCCTCACAGATCCAGACGTGTCTACAATACTAGCATTGAGGCATTGTTCTGACTAGTTTCAGTGCTTTGCACTTGGACAGTTGGACACTCTCTGTTTTATCTATTATCTATCTACCTTCTGTGGAAACAGGGAACTTGGAGTGTAGGAAACAATTTAAGTTTATTTCACCATGGAACTTTGACATTGAATCCTACCACACTACAGGAAAGCGACGAGTTGCCGAGTGCAAATTAATTTGCCGAGTGCCAGATATTGGGCACTCGGCAACTAATTTAGTTGCCGAGTGTCACACTCGGCAAAAAAAACACTCGATAACTAATTAAATGCCGAGTGTCTAGCACACGGTAAAAAAAACACTCGGCAACTTAATTATTTTTGCCGAGTGCCGACTCTTGGCAAAAAAAATACACTCGGCACTTTACCACGAGGGCTAACGCCATCCCGCTCCGTTTAAGTTGCCGAGTGTCTGCCGTTTGGCACTCGACAACTTAATTAATTTTTTTTTGTTTTTTGCTCCCAATTTTTTGTGTGTGTTTAGTGAACTATTTTAAATAATATGTTCAAATTTGGAAGCTTTTAATTGCTTTTTGGTATTTTTTCTTAGTTTATTTTGTTTTCTTCAATTTTCCCGTTTAATGTTCATTTGAACTGCAGGTGCATGAAATAATAGATTTCTTTCGTTCTAAAAATGGTAGTCTTGTTTGTTAGTGTAAATGATGGCTAAATCCATGGCCTGCCTCGAAAGTTCGATCAGTGTGCTCACGGGGCAACGTCGCTAACTTCGGTGCTTGTAGCTTTTTAATTATATTAAATGCAAACAAATTTTGAAAATCACGAAACTTGTGCACGTGTCACGATCTCATGTGCATATATTGTGGTAAAAAATTTTAAAAAGTTTCGAGCACGTCGTCACGTACGTTGTTCACAAACCTCAAAGTCCACGTATGATTGATATCATACGTTGCCAAGTGCCGAGTGCCTAGGGTTGGCACTTGGCAACTAAATTTAAGTTGCCGAGTGCCCGCGTTCTAGCACTCGGCAACTGCACGGTCCAAATAAAAAAATAGGGACCGGCCCAACAGGCCGGTCCTCATTCTCACTCACTCACTCCACTCAGCCGCCGCACCCTCCCCTCCCCGACCCGCCGCGCCGCCGCCACGCCGGCGCGCCGCCCCACCCCGAGCCCCGCCCCGCGCCCCACCCAGCCGGCCCACGCGCCGCCCACGCCGGGGCCCACGCCGCCCCACGCCGCCGCGCCACCTCCCCACCCCGCCCCGCGGCCCCCACCCACCCGCCCAGCCACCCCAGCAGCCCCCCCCCACCCAGCCACCCACCCCCCCCCCCCGGTCTGCCTCACTGCAGGGGAGAGGAGGAGGAGGTAGAAGAGAAGAGAGGAGGAGGTAGGAGAGAAGGAAGGAGGAGGAGGATGAGAAGGGGAGAAGAGAGGAGAAGAAGGAGGAGAGGTGAAGGTCTCGCTGACCTCGTTGCGTCAAGCCTCACGCCACTACGCTCGTCTCCGCCATCGTCGTCGACTCTTTCTTTTGCCGTGCTCGCCGCAAAGGTATATGCCGTTTACTAGTAGTAGTAGTAGTTAGTACTTAGTACTTAGTAGTTAGTAGTTAGTAGTTAGTAGTTAGTAGTTAGGATTTAATAGTTAATGGGGTTAGTAGTGGTCGTGCTAGTGTTGGTAGTAGTAGTGTTAGTGTTAGTAAGTAGTAGTTAGAGAGTATCTATATGTGGTTGTGTTGGCCTTTGTTCCATATTTGGTGTATATGTGGTTGTTGGCCTTCGTGCCACTATTTTGTGCATATGTGGTTGTTGGCCTTCGTGTCAATGTTTTTTTGCAGGTTTGGTAACCTCCACGTGTAGGGGACGCAAATATCGTGATGAGGCTAGGAGGAGGGAAGCAGCACGGCCGCTACTGGATGGCGAACAGCGCGCTCGACTCCGCCTCTGTTCCCAACCTTGCGGACATTCGAGCAAGGAGCACGAGCTAGTCCTTCCCCATACGCCCTCGGCAGCTGAGCTCACAGCAGCAGATCTTGGATCTCGCGGTTAGTACTCGTTCATTGCTTTTACACATCTACCTTGCATTTGCATTGTTTAATCATTGTGGGTGGTCTGTTGCAGGACAACGTCCGGAGGTTGCAGGCGGCGCAGGAAGCGGCTGAGGAGCAGAGGCAGTTGGAGAGGGAGGTTGTACAAGCCCAGAGGGCGGCCGAGGAGAAGAGGTTGCAGGACATGTTCAGCTTCATGGTCAGCCTTAATTCAATTCCAGGTGTGGTCGTGCTAGAGTCGCTTCTCCGTCCAGTTGTGGTTCCTCCACGGCCTTTTGTTTTTGGGACTCCGGTAAGTATGTCTGATGGTTTATTTATTTAGCTTATGCGAACAACCTGCAGATACTCATTAATTGACTTCTTCTTTGTGCAGCAAGTGTCTATGAGTTCGAACCTGACGGTTCAAGGCGGTGGTCCTTCTCCACAGCAGGGGTGGCCAAATGACACTCCTCCGTAGTCCGGGTTACCAGATGACTCTTCTTCACGGCTCGGCTGGTCTAGATGGCCCTAGGTACTTGTCATTTGTCTACTTTCATGTTGTCAGGACTTGTATTGGACTTAGACATCTATTCGACTTAGACTTGTGACATATTCGTACCTATGTGATGGATTATGGACTCTATGTGATGGATTTATGGACGACATATGTGTATGTGATGTATTATGGACGTTTGTGATGCTATATGCGTATGATGGATTGTGAATGATGGATGTGATGATATATATGTGATTTGAATGGTGGATGAGATATATATGTGATTTGAACGGTGGATGTGCTGTATATGTGATTTGAATGGTGAATGTGATATATATCTGTCTATTTTTGTCTCTGTATTGTTGGAAATCAAAAAACAAAAAAATAGCAATTTTTTTTATTTGCCGAGTGCCACACTAGGCAAATAAATTAGTTGCCGAGGGCACTCGGTAACTCTGGGAAACAAAAGAGCCTAAAACTGTCAGTTTCCCAGAGTTGTCGAGTGCAATTGCACTCGGCAACTAATTATTAAAAAAACAAAAAAAATTAGTTGTCGAGTGCCTCCAGGCTGGCACTCGGCCGAGTGTCAGCCGGGAGGCACTCGGCAACTAAATTCGGCAAAAAAAAATAGTTGCCGAGTGCCTCTAAGCTGTACTCGGCAACTATTTTTTTTTAAAAAAAAATAGTTGCCGAGTGTCATCCACGTCAGCACTCGGCAAAAAATCCGTCAAGGTTGACGGCCCAATTTTTTTTACCGAGTGTTTGGCCAGGCACTCGGCAAATTATTTTACACTCGGCAAATTAGTTGCCGAGTGCCCGAAATCTGTTACTCGGCAACTAAATTAGTTGCCGACTGCCTGTCTGCCGAGTGCTAGTTGCCGAGTGCAAATGGCTTGTTGCCGAGTGCCCCTAGCACTCGGCAACTCCGGGATTTCCTGTAGTGCCAGTGTTGGTACTTTTATTACTGTATTGTCTCCTGAAGTGCAGCAGTGATGCTACATCATATTACTCTTTTATTGAACTATCAGAATCCAATTCTTGTACCATCTATAGTTATCTTTGTATATTACTTCCTGTGATGATACATTCCATAGTATGATCTAATGTATACTTCCTCGGCCATCCAAATTAATTAACACCGAGTTATCAATAATTTTGTAAGGTTGACCAACTTTATATTGAAGAATATCAACATCTATGCCCCTGAATAAGTAGACTATGAAAATGTATTTCTTGGTAATTTTGTGTCAAATTGTTTGTATGATTTTTGTGTCATAAAAATTAAATTCAGCCAAGCTTTTATAAAGATTGAGTTGTGGTAACTCTAGAAGTTTATTTAGAGGAAGGAGGTACTATTTCATCTTTCTGGTGATTCCATCTATCTTTAAATCTGGATTGGCAATAAGCTTTTAATGATCCCACCCATGGGAAAGCACTGAACTTTGCTTCCTACTGAATGAAAAGGCACTGCCAATTGTGTTAAAAAGGGGAAATCGCCCTGAACATCTTGAAGAAACTAGACCATTAGAAGTTCTGAAGCTAATTGTGGCCCCCACCTTCAGTTAAGATTGATTTGCTTGCTGAAGGCAAGCACGACGACATTATATTTAGTGGCAATATTATGGTCTAAAAGTGTATTTGTATATCAATATATGTCGCTGCCCTGTTGCCCTGATGCAATTATCTGAACATAATGCCATATTGAATGTGAGTATGCTACCTGATGGTCCCTGGCCTAAATAGCTCTAAAAAAATGTAATCATGTTCAGATGTGCTATATCAAGAATCAACACACAGTATACAGCAATCATATTTTTTGAAAGGGTTACAGCAATCATATTTATATGCAGATATTAAATAATCCAGTGTACAAGTTGTCTGTCCACCTCACTGAATATCGACACCGATGCATGGAGTGCGAAACCGATGGGTGTAATTACCAGCATCCATTTAATCTGTTCCATTGGACACGGCGAGCCACACGTGTGACAAGGTCGGCGACTGGACACTGCCGTTCCATGGCAAGGTCGAGTACGTGCCTGAGCTCAAGCTCTGGTTCGGCGTCTCCCGCGATGCCAGGCATCACCTGGCTGCTGCTGACCTCTCCACCATGGACGCCGCCCACTCCCCGCCGCCGCCACAGCTAGCTGCTGGTGGACATGGTTGGGAGGAGTTCTTGCCACCGGTGGAATGGGCAGAACTAGGACTAGATATAGAACAAGAGGATGTTCAGCTGGTCAGCCTTGGCTCAGGTAGGTTTTGCATCGCAAGGTTCTTCTTGGAGTGGCGGCATAGCGATGACACTGCCCTCTACTTTGCTGTCTTGACCGGTGTGGAGGTGGTCCGGCGTGTCCTTGCCAATGGTGAAGTGAAACTCGAAATGATCCGGCATAAATCCATGTGTCATTACGCGTCGCCTGTCGACGGAGCTTACATTGAGCAGTTGTCTGAATAACACCAACTTTATCACCCATGTACCGTCTGAATAATTTTGTTGGGATTGAAAAGTAGTGAGGCAACTGAGGATCCTGTACTTTCAAAACCTGCACATCAGATTTGTTAGTAACCGTGTACTGCAATGCAGTGCTACTTGAATCGAGGCAGTTTGTGCCATGTTAGATTATTATATCAGATTCAATCTAGCTATCATTTTCACTGCTATCTCTGCGACCAGGAGCCAAAGACCATAGACCACATCGGCACCATCGCCGGTTGCACCTTCTCGCGTCAAATTTGGTGGACCATCCTAGCGGCTCTAGGAGCAAACGCCTCGCAAGTGGGTGACCCATCCTTACTTTCATGGTGGGATCGATGGAGAAGCAGATCGCACGGCGACAAGAGGAAAGGAGCGGACACGCTTTTCGCTCTGGTGGCCTGGGAGATATGGAAGGAGAGAAACGCGCGCTGCTTTAGAGATGAGGTGACCTCCGCCGGGCGCTTGCTCACCACCATCAGGCATACCGCCGATCTTTGGATCGACGCCGGGGCCTACAAGCTAGGTTGTCTGTTACGTGAGTAGTCAATTTAGAGTTCAAGGGGAGGGCGCGGTGTGCATGGATATTTGTAAACCTCCCATGGTGCCAAAAACGCGTTGTAAAATCAACCTTCTACCTTAATACAATGATGCGCAAGTCTTTTGCGTATTCGAGAAAAAAAAATCTAGCTACCATCATGTTAAGATTGTAGCATCAGGGAAGCAGGGCAGCGACATATACTGATGTACATATACACTTTTAGAACATATTGCCAACTAATATAAATAGAACGTCCTCCTGCTGGCCTTCAGCGGGCTAAACAATCTTAACTGAAGGTGGTGCCAAAACTAGCTTCACGAGTTCTAATGGTCTAGTTTCTGCAAGATGTTCAAGGCTTTCCCTTTTTGAACACAATTGCCTTTTCATTCAGAAGAAAGCAAAGTTCAGGGCTTTCCCTGGGTGGGAAGCAAAGTGCAGGGCTTTCCCTGGGTGGGATCATTAAAAGCTTATTAGGAATTCAGATTTAAAGATACATGGAATCACCAGAAAGATGAAATACTACTATCTCCTTGTAAACCAACTTCTAGAGTTATTACAAAACTCAAACTTATGTAAGCTCGGCTCAATTTAAATTTTTATGACATAATTATAAAAATAATTAGACACAAAATTACTATGAAATACATTTTTATAGTCTACTTATTCATGGGCATAACTGTTGATATTCTTCAATATATATAAAGTTGGACAACCTTACAAAAGTTTGATAACTTCAATTTAATTAATTTGGATGACCAAGGGAGTATACATTAGATCATATTATGGAATTTATCATCACAGGAAGTAATATACAAAGATAACTATAGATGGTACAGGAATTGGATTCTGATAGTTCAATAAAAGATTAATATGATGTAGCATCACTGCTGCACTTCAGGAGACAATACAGTAATAAAAGTACCAACACTGGTAGGCTTCAATGTCAAAGTTCCATGATGAAATAAAATTAAATTGCCTCCTACACTCCAAGTCCCCAATTTCCACAGAAGGTAGATAGATAGATAATGGATAAAACAGTGAGTGAGTCCAAGTGCAAAGCACTGAAACTAGTCAGAACAATGCCTTACTAGTCAGAACAATGCCTCGATGCTAGTGTTGTAGGCACGTCTGGATCTGTGAGGGGTCATCTGGACTCCTTTCCCTGCAGTGCCACCATTGCCACTGCTACTGACCTCAACACCAGTAAGGACAGCAGAATTTTCATGGATCACTTCATCACCAGCAGATGAGCCTGCAGCAGCTTCTTGGAAGAAGAAGCTTGCAATGCAGAACCTGCCAGAACCCAGGCTAACAAACTGAGGAACCTTACATTCCTTCCATCCATCATCCGGTGGATCACCAAACTCCTTCCAAGGCCCACCGACTAGCTGTGGCTGCTGCTGGGAATCCACCATGACGTCAGAGAGGTCAGCAGCAGCCAAGTAGTGATGGGAAGAATCGTCGGACGAGGAGAGGCCAAACCAGAGCTTGAGCTCAGGCACATACTCAACCTTACCATGAAAAGGCAGCGTCCATTTCCCAGCTAGGCTCCACTTGTGGTTATCCGTGTCCAGGCAATAGGTGCCAACACCATGAACAGAGATGCAGACATGTGAGCCACCACCGATGACACCATAGGCTGTGATCTCGGGGGTGTTGTTGTGCCAGCTAAACGTCTCTTTCACAAAAGGCGGCGGCGGAAGAGGGCGGCAGGTGAGGCATTTGCCGCC
The DNA here is from genome assembly GCA_022036555.1 of Microstegium vimineum. Classification (NCBI taxonomy): domain Eukaryota; kingdom Viridiplantae; phylum Streptophyta; class Magnoliopsida; order Poales; family Poaceae; genus Microstegium; species Microstegium vimineum. The sequence goes on along the minus strand of CM039126.1, from coordinate 51,294,597 downwards.
CCAGGGAGCGCTCGGATAATGGTTGATGAAGCCAACGAACTGATCGCTCGTCTCCAGCATTAGATTCGAGACGGGCTCTGGTTCGGGTATCCTCGACATGAGGAACAGGCTGCTACCGTTGCCACGGTTGCAGAAATCGGCGTCGACGTGGGGCTTGTGGACGAAGACGGAGACGGGGTTCGCTGTTGGGAGGTTGAGGAGTGGGGGTATCGTTTCCACCTTGCGTGAGTCCACGTCGAAGAGGAAGCCGAATCCGCACTGGTCTCCGCAGATTACCTTGGAGTTTGCGAATGGGAAGCAGTTCAGGTTGCGTTCGTTGTTTAGTGCACGGAAGGTGAAGCTTGGACCAGGAAGCCGAAGCGTCTCCATCTTTGAACTTGAAGCTAGCTTGGGTCCGTTGGATGATGGTGGTGGTTCGTCATGGTAAAACAGCTGGTGGCCCGCCATTGCTAGGTCGATGCGACGCAGTGATTTAACACCAGGTGTGCGACCGGGAACGATTAGATTCAGAAACCGCCGCGCCAAGACGCCCATGGTCGATGAATGTAATGGAGCGGATCAATAGATGGTGGGAATACCTAGCTGGTAGGCGCTCTTCGGCGGCAGAAGGATCGGCCTGGGCGGCCGCGGCCTAGCAGGAGGCCTGATGCTGGTGGCTGCTGCAGTGCATGCCGTGTGCGGGCTACTCAGGTTCGCCGCTTGTACATCTGCTGCACCTTCGAACTGCAGATGTGCTGTGCTGATGTGTTGCTCCACCTCCACCTGTGCCGGACCAGAATGGCGGCGCATGCATGCAGAGGAGAGGGGAGGGAACGCGGGCCCATTAAGCGCCCCCTTTTACAAATCTAGGCCCGCTCCCAGGACGTTACACGGAGTGCAAGCTCATCTGTGCCGACCAGTCCGGGCGCGGCTTCGTCTTCGACATGGATCTATCCAAGGTGGGCACCCTCGCTACACTCCGCAAGCCCTGGTTGATGCCGATGCAGCCCATCTCCGTCTTCGTCCACAAACCCTTCGTCGACGGTACCTTGCACAACCATAACAAAAGGCAGCAGTCTCTTCGTCATGCAGAAGGTTCCCCAACCAGAGCCCGAACCCAGACATGGTGGTGATGGTAGTGTGCAGCAGGAGAGCGAGCAGTTTGTGGGCTTCATCAGCCACGGAACTCACCACGGCACTGACAAACCCTGGCACACTGCCGCCTCCTTCATCCACCACCGTTTGTACAAGAGACGATTCACTGGTCCAATAACAACTGCCCTCAGATCACAGCCTATGGCGTGGTCGGCGGTGGCTCACATGTGTGCATCTCCGTCGACGGCGTCGGCACCTACTGCCTCGACACAGAAAGCCTCTCGTGGAGCCAAGTTGGAAAATGGACGCTGCCCTTCCATGGCAAGGTCGAGTACGTGCGTGAGCTCAACCTCTGGTTTGGCTTCTCCTCCGCCGACGATGGCCGGCAGCAGCACTTGGCTGCTGCTGACCTCTCTGGCATGCTGCTGGATTCTTCTTCTACTTCTTCTTCTTCTTCCCAGCTACAGCGGCTCGTGGGCGGCCCTTGGCAGGAGCTGGTTGATCTGCCAGAGGAATGGAAGGAGTGCAAGGATCCTCAGTTTGTCAGCCTGGGTTCCGGCAGGTTCTGCATTGCAAGGTTCTTCTCCTCCCCAGAAGCAGAAGCTGGCTCTGGTGATGGTGAAGTGGTCCACAAGAAGTTTACTGTCTTCACTGGCACAGCAGGGAAGTTGGAACTCCAAATGACCCCTCACAAATCTAAACGGATCGACAACAATAGCATCGAGACATTGTTCTAACTAATTTTAGTGTTTTGTTTGCACTTTGGACTCGTTGTTTCATATATCCATTATCTATCTTATTAGGAATTTTAATAAAATACGTACCTCGTGGTACGGTCGAGAACAAAAAAATTATTAGGAAATTGGGAACTTGGTCACTCGAAGTGTAGTAGGCAACTTAATTGTCATAAGGGAACTTCGTCATTGGAGCGTACTTCCTCCTCCATCTCTTAATAACTGAATAAAAAGACAATTAAGTGGTACCCATCAATATCAGTCCTTTGTATTGTGACATTTCTAATAAATAGATTAATTACTATAGTTGTCTTGAATCAATCTTTTTAAGATTGACTAAATTTATAGAAAAAATGCTAAGATATATGAAACTAAACTAGTATCATTAGATATGTCATATGTCATAATATATATTTATAATAGGCTTGTTTGGTGTCATGAACATTTATATATTATCTATAAATTCAGTTAAACATAAGACAAATCGACTTCTAACCATTTTAGAAATTAATTTATTTAGGTCCGAAGTAAGGATGATCTTATCTCATAAAGTGCAATCATAGTATATTACTCCATTAAAGTACTTTGTCGGTTATTTATAATAATTAGTGTACATTTGTTACCATTGATGATCGTAAGGACGCTCCACCGGTGCATATATGTAGTCTTGACGATTGGCATCGACTAATTATGATAGCTAACGATATCTTCACTACCAAATAAACGCCAAAATGAATCAATCAAGACTCAAATAATTCCAATCTAAGGCGGGTCGAGGGTCCCCCGTAGATAAGGGGTACCCTAAACCCTTCAATAAATTAACGCTAAACATAGCAACCATTTTTAAGGCAAGGATCAGCCTATTGTTCGGTGAGACGTGGCCCATCAATCGAGGGCCCCCGCTACACCGACTGCGGAAACCAGCCACTGCCCCGGCTCTACCTCGACGACGGACGAGGGGTCGGACGAACGACCCCCCGGCTTCACCTCGACGACGGACGAGGAGTCGGACGAACGACCCCCCGGCTTCACCTCGACGACGGACGAGGGGTCGGACGAACGACCCCCCGGCTCTACCTCGACGACGGACGAGGGGTCGGACGAACGACCCCCCGGCCTCTACCTCGACATCGACCCCCTCAACCCGTCGATGCCTCGACCTTCCAGGCACCGTCGGCGGACGAGGGCTCGAGTAACCCAACCACTCCGTCATGGGTAAAAGTAAACCCACCTGACGACATGGGCGCCTGCGTCCGCTGTCAAATCCGCCAACTCCCCGTCCAGTCCCCGACTCCCGTCGACTGTGCCGCCACTGCCGCCACTACGCAAGTACGGACTTCTACAGTACCCCTCGGAAAGTGAATAGTGCGACCCTCGACGACGGCTTCGGGAACGTGACAGAGTCATACGGGGCTCGACCCCCCCCCCCTCGACCGAGGGCTCGACCCCCTCCTCTTCAACAACTCCGGTACGGAAGACGTCCCATCCGCCCCATCCCACTTCGGCCATGGGACTCGTGCCCGCCTGCGAATACTGTACTGCGACGACTTCTACTGATGCCACGACCGGGGACGCCTGAAGGACGGGAAGACCACGCCGCCACAGTGCTCGATGTCTCTTCGCCGACACTGTGACGTGGATGCGCCGCCCATACTTCTACTATTAGGGCCCTGTACCCTCGAGTCTCCCCCTTGGTCTATAAAAGGGGGACGCCGAGGTAGATGAAAGGGGGGACTCTCGTCAGAGACTTCTTTTTCCAGGTTTCTCTTTGAGGACTCCAATCCGACCTTGGTTCTCAAGGACCCTAGACCACACCACACACACATACGCTCGATCGACCCCTCGGGAGGCCGACTCCGTGTAACACTGCTTGTACCCCCCCTGTACGAGCACGCTTTGGGTGCGAGATAATACAAGTCATCCTCCCCCGCTGGACGTAGGGCCTTCTTCGCCCGAACCAGGATAAATCTTGTGTCCATCTTGCATCACGTCTGAGAGAGGGAGCACGCGATATACAAATTTACTCGTTGGTGGTCTTGACCCCCGGGTCATAACACCGACAGTTGGCGCGTCAGGTAGGGGGATTCGCGTGCCGATCAACTCCGAACTACTCTCTCAGATGGATTCCACCATCCCATCGTTCCCGTTCAACACCGTCATCTGGTTTGGCAGTCTAGGGTTCGTTCCTACGGACCAGGGCGACTTCATAGTCTTCCCCTCCGCCCGTGGCCTAGACGTCAGCAGTTCCGCTGCACCGGAGCCAGCTAGGATCAGACGACGGCCCCTCCACTTGCGACTCTGGCCTGCGATCAGGAGGAGGCGCGAGCGACTTCGACGCGCTCGCCGTCGTGCGAGCTCTGGGGTGCCGGATACCGTTCCCCCGGTCCCAGCTGGCGACACGGCCCCCTCTCCTAGGGGTCCGCTTGACCCACGCTTGTGGGCCGAGGGCAGGCGTCTCCCCGAGTGGGACTTTGACTCTTCTGCATCATCATCCCCGGAGGCTCCCGTGGCTTCTCCGACACCTACGACCCCATCACCACGCGCCGGCCCGTTCCCATATGGGCTCCGCAACAGCGCCGGGCTCTACTCTGCCTTCGCAGGGCAGCGAGTACATACCTACGACGAGTCCCCATGGACGCCGTCATGGGCGACGATCGATCCCGTCACTACCCCTTCACTGGGCGAGCCAGAGCTGCCCCGTACGTGGGGAACGTTACGGCGGCGCCTGGAGGAGGAGGAAACAGGCAGGCTCTTCCCCCACTTCTACCACGCCGACTTCGACTCGGACTCTCCCGACGAGAGTTACGACTCCACTCGGGAGTGCTTCCATCTCGACGAGCAAACCGTCCTTCAGGACGACGTCGACGACACAGCGGACACCGAAGAAGGGAGGGGGGCCAACGCCACGCCACCTCGAGACGCCATCCCCCCAAATCCCGATAGAGCCGATCCACCCCCCGACGTCCAGATTACGCAGGTCCGAGAGCTCCTCGGCAAGCTCGAGGAAGAGCGCCTGCGTCTTCAGCAGCTTGAACATGCCCTCGAGCGGGATCAAGGGCGTCCTCAGGGTGGAGGAGCTCGCGAGCGGGCCCGGGAGGTCCACCGGCAGATCGTCGAGGAAGGTAACGTTGAACCCCGAGTCTTCAACCGCGCCAGCCAGAATGTTGTGGCAGCCGCGATGCTGCTCCGCGACATGCCGGCGCCATCGACCCCCCAGGCACAACGTATTAGGGAAGAAATCCAGGGGCTACTCCAAACTGCGGCCGTCCAGCAGGCGGAGAGCTCGGCCTCGAGGCGTCGAGGGGCTGCCTCTGAGCGGCAAGCAGCGCCCCCTCGACAAAATCGGGAGGCCTCTGTCCACCAGAACAAGGCGCCCCAGGGCCGGGTCGAGCCACGACCGGTTCGGGAACGCCTCGTCGACGACCTCCCCCCTCGAGTGAACAATCGACGTCGATGCGGCGATGCCGAGGCTCGAGGCTACAGCGCTCACCGAGGCGGGCGCTACGACAGTGACGAAGACCGATGTCGGTCTCCGGAGCCACCGGGGCCTCGAGTCTTCGGAAGAACTATCCGACGGGCCTCCCTGCCCGTGCGTTTCCGTCCACCCACCAGCCTGATCAAATACAACGGCGAAACCAAGCCAGAGCTCTGGCTTGCCGACTTCAGGCTGGCATGCCAGCTGGGTGGAGCCAAAGATGACCTCGTCATCATCCGGCAACTCCCGCTATTCCTCTCCGACACCGCTCGAAGGTGGCTCGAGGAGCTACCCCCGGACTTGATCCAGGACTGGTCCGACCTGGTTCGGATCTTCGAGGGCAACTTCAAGGGCACCTACGAGCGGCCGGGCAACTCCTGGGACCTTCGCAGCTGCAAGCAGAAACCAGGAGAGACCCTCCGCGCCTTCACCCGCCGATTCTCGAAGCAACGTACCGCACTGACTCACATTTCCGACCACGAGGTCATCACGGCGTTCATCGCCGGGACGACCTGCAAAGAGTTGGTGCGGGAGCTGGGGCGAAACACCCCCAAGACCGCCAACGAGCTCATGGACGTCATCGCCAACTACGCGGCTGGCGAGGAGGCCGTTGGCGCATTCTTCCAGACTCCCCCAGCGAAGGAGGAGGGCAACGCGGACGAACCCGGGGGCTCGGACGATGGGCCCAAGAGAAACAAGGGGCCCAGGAGGAACAACGACGGCAACGGCGGCCAGAAGAAGAAGAAGAAGAAGAACCTACGGGGCCGGCGCGTCGTCGAGCCCAACGTCGAGCAGGACGACGACCCCGACGACCTTGTCGCTGCAACGGACAAGCGGAAGCCTCGAGGGCCCCCTCCCGACGGGGGCGTCTTCGACAAGATGCTGAAAGAGCCTTGCCCCTACCATACGGGGCCGGCCAACCACCGCCTCGAGGATTGCCGCATGCTTTGAAGGCACTTCGTCCTCCCTGGTCCCAGGAGAGATGACGGCAAGGAAGACCCGCCCTGTGACGTCCAAGTCAGGGGCGATGTTCAAAAGGGAGGCTTCCCCGAGATCCACGACTGCTACATGATCTACGGGGACCCTCGACCCGCCTCACCACGCGCCAACGCAAGAGGGAGCGTCGAGAGGTCTTTTCCGTTCGGGCCCAGGCCCCACGGTACCTCGACTGGTCCCACAGACCGATCACCTTCGATCAGGACGACCACCCCGAGCACATCCCCAACGCAGGGGTTTACCCGCTCGTCGTCGACCCAATCATCCTCAACACCCGCCTCAGCAAGGTGCTCATGGACGGGGGGAGCAGCCTCAACATCATCTACGCCGAGACCCTCGACCTACTGGGGATCCCGAGGACCATGCTCCTGCCCAGCGCGGGGGGGTTCCATGGAATCGTCCCGGGGAAGAAGGCACTCCCGATCGGCCGCGTCAAGCTACCGGTCTGTTTCGGCGTCCCCTCAAACTTCCGAAAGGAAGAGCTGACCTTCGAGGTGGTCGCGTGGCGAGGCACCTACCACGCCATCATCGGTAGACCGGGATACGCCAAGTTCATGGCGGTCCCGAACTATACCTACCTCAAGCTCAAGATGCCGGGGCCCTCGGGAGTCATCACCGTCGACCCCTCCTACGAGCACGCATACGACTGCGACGTCGAGTGCGTTGAAAAAGCCGAAGCCCGTGAGGATTCTGCTATCCTCGCGGCCCTCAACGACTTGTCCGGAGAGATCCCCGACCCCAAGCGCCACGCTGGCAACTTCAAGCCGGCGGAAGACACGAAGACCATCCCGCTCGACCCCGGCCTCAAGGACGGGAAGGTGCTGACGATCAGTGCCACCCTCGAGCCCAAATAGGAAGGCGTGCTCGTCGACTTTCTCCGAGCGAACGCCGACGTGTTCGCGTGGAGTCCCTCGGACATGCCGGGCATCCCGAGGGAAGTCGCCGAGCACTCCTTGGACATCCGAACCGGGTCCAAACCGGTGAAGCAACGCCTGCGCCGCTTCGACGAGGAGAAGCGTAGGACCATCGGGGAGGAGGTCGACAAGCTCTTGAAGGCCGGATTCATCAAGGAGGTACATCACCCCGAGTGGTTAGCTAATCCCGTGCTGGTAAAGAAAAAGAATGGGAAGGATAGGATGTGTGTAGACTACACTAGTTTGAATAAAGCATGTCCTAAGGTTCCTTTTCCTTTACCTCGCATTGACCAAATAGTAGATTCCACTTCGGGATGTGAAACCCTTTGCTTCCTTGATGCGTATTCCGGCTACCACCAAATAAAGATGAAGGAGTCCGATCAGCTCGCGACCTCCTTCATCACTCCTTTCGGCATGTTTTGCTACCTCACCATGCCCTTCGGCTTGCGGAACGCCGGGGCCACCTACCAGCGATGCATGCTCCGCGTCTTCGGGAAACACATAGGGCCGATCGTCGAGGCCTACGTCGACGATATCGTGGTCAAGTCCAGAACCGTCGGAAACCTAGTCGGAGACCTCGAGATTGCGTTTTGGTGTCTCAGGACTAACCGCATAAAACTAAACCCTGAGAAGTGTGTCTTCGGGGTCCCTCGAGGCATGCTCCTAGGGTACATAGTTTCCCAACGCGGTATCGAGGCCAATCCCGAGAAGGTAACTGCCATCACGAGGATGGGCCCGATCAAAGACCTCAAGAGTATGCAAAGGGTTACTGGGTGCCTTGCCGCCCTCAGTCGCTTCATCTCGAAGCTCGGAGAAAAGGCCCTGCCCCTTTATCGACTCCTGAAGAAGACAGAACACTTCGCGTGGACCACCGAAGCTGAGGAATCCCTCTCGAGGCTCAAGGCCTTGCTCACCTCGCCCCCGGTCTTGGTCCCCCCGAGCCCGGCCGAGCCCCTCCTGCTTTATGTCGCGGCAACTACGCAGGTAGTCAGCGCGGTCATAGTAGTCGAGAGGGAGGAAAAAGGACACGCCCTGCCGGTTCAAAGGCCTGTCTATTTCGTGAGCGAGGTCCTTTCCGAAACCAAGACAAGGTATCCCCACATCCAGAAGCTACTATACGCGGTCGTCCTCACTCGGCGGAAGCTCAAACACTATTTCCTGGGCCATCCGGTCACTGTGGTTTCATCTTTCCCCCTCGGAGAGATAATCCAGAACCGGGAGTCATCGGGAAGGATCGCCAAGTGGTCCGCCGAGCTCATGGGGGAGACCCTCTCCTACGCCCCTCGGAAGGCTATCAAGTCTCAGGTACTGGCAGATTTCGTCGCCGAATGGACCGACACCCAACTACCCCGGCGCAGGTGCAGAGCGAGCTCTGGGCCATGTACTTCGACGGATCACTGATGAAGGTGGGAGCAGGCGCAGGATTGCTATTCGTATCACCCTCAGGGGTCCATATGCAATATGTCATCCGCCTCCACTTCCCCGCCTCCAACAACGTCGCCGAGTACGAGGCCCTCGTCAACGGCCTGCGCATCGCCATCGAGCTCGGGGTCCGACGCCTCGACGTGCGAGGGGACTCTCAGTTGGTAATCGACCAAGTGATGAAAGACTCGAGCTGCCACGATCCTAAGATGGAAGCCTACTGCAAGGAGGTTCGAAGGCTCGAGGACAAGTTCTATGGCCTCGAGCTCAACCACGTAGCCCGTCGGTACAACGAGGCTGCCGACGAGCTGGCCAAAATTGCGTCTACTCGAGGGACGGTCCCCCCCGACATCTTCTCGAGGGATCTGCACACACCGTCCGTCGACCTAGGCTCGGGGGCTCCGCCCTCGAGCAAGGGGTCGACCACCCCCCTCGACCGATCCCCCCTCGGGCGGGGGAGAGGTCATGGAGATCGACGGGGCCGTCGCAGTGCCAACCCCTCCGACGGATTGGCGCACGCCTTACCTCGAGTACCTGACGCGAGGCGAACTCCCGGAAGACCGCACGGAAGCCCGTCGAGTAGCTCGGCGTGCCAAAACCTACGTCTTGTACGGGGACAGCCGCGAGCTATATCGACGCAGCCCGTCGGGTGTACTCCAACGCTGCCTCACCCTCGAGGAGGGGAGGGCACTGCTGAGGGACCTACACTCGGGGGCTTGCGGCCACCACGCGGCGCCGAGAACCCTGGTAGGAAGTGCCTTTCGACAGGGCTTCTACTGGCCCACGGCAGTCAACGACGCCACCAAACTCGTCCGATCCTGTCGGGGATGCCAATTCTATGCCAGGCAGACTCACCTACCCGCCCAAGCTCTTCAGATGATACCCATAACTTGGCCGTTCGCAGTATGGGGGCTCGACATGGTCGGTCCCCTGAAAAGAACCAAGGGCGGGCACACTCACCTTCTCGTGGCTGTCGACAAGTTCTCGAAGTGGATCGAGGCTCGGCCCATCGCCAACATCCAGTCTCGGCAAGCCGTGCTATTCTTCACCGATATCATCCACCGCTTCGGGGTCCCCAATGTCATCATTACCGACAATGGCACGCAGTTCACCGGCCAAAAGTTCCTGGACTTCTGTGACGATCACCACATCAGGGTGAATTGGTCTGCAGTTGCCCACCCTCGAACTAACGGTCAGGTCGAGCGTGCCAACGGCATGGTTTTGCAGGGCCTCAAGCCAAGGATCTTCGACCGGCTGAACAGACATGGAAAGAGATGGGTCGAAGAGCTGCCCGCTGTGCTATGGAGTCTCCGAACGACACCGAGTCGAGCTACGGGGTTCTCCCCGTTCTTCTTGGTCTATGGGTCCGAGGCCGTCCTCCCCACCGACCTCGAGTACGGGTCCCCTCGACTGAAAGCCTACAGCGAGCAAGCCAACACAGTAGCCCGAGAGGACTCCCTCGACCAGCTCGAGGAAGCTCGTGACATGGCCCTGTTCAAGTCGGTCCAGTACCAGCAGACGCTACGACGCTACCACGATAAGAACGTGCGCAAAAGGGACCTCAACGTCGGCGACCTCGTTCTGCGCCGTCGACAGAACAGCAAGGGGCGTCACAAGATGACACCACCTTGGGAGGGACCCTTCATCGTGGCAGAGGTGCTGAAGCCCGGCACTTACAAACTGAAGAACGAGAAGGGAGAGCTCTTCACCAACGCGTGGAACATCGAACAGCTACGTCGCTTCTATCCCTGAGGCCCCAGGGCCTTGTACATTTTCGCATTTATGTACAAATTTTCGAATGAATAAGATGTGCTTGAAACACTTTCACGTCCGTTCGCAGCACTAAGGTAGCCTCGACTTTGCCTCAGCAAAGTCGAGCCTCCCTCGGGGGCTAACAGGGGGGGCACCCCCCTCCTAGGTCTCCGAAAAACTCGGAACGTTCTCTCGAAACTCGACCCCCTCTCGTTTCTTCGCCTCGGGCACGCTTCGTAACTAGGTAAAGGCGCCTCGAACCCCTAGGGGTCGAGGGTGTCGTCGAGTCAGGGACTCACCTACGCCCCAGGGCTACGGTATCCCTACTCGCCACCCCCCTTCCAAGGATAAGAGCGTGCGTCGAACACTTAGTTCATAGGCGTCGACTCAGGCAAAGAAAAGCAGGGAAAGCTCGAAAGAATAAAATTACCTCTGTACACATCGATCAAAATGCATCATATACAAAAAAGCCCTCGGGGGCTTGGCATTGTATCGGTACAGAGGCCTAACTATTACATGGACCTTTTTGTCCAGATATGGCTCGCAGGCCCGCGACCACCCGTCGACATCTCCCAACGACTACTCATCCGCCGAGGGGATCACGTCGGGCTCGAAGAGTTTCGCCAGCTGGCCTCCGGGCACCTCCGCGTGGTCCATCAGCTCCTGACACCTCGCGTCGTTCTGCTCCTCGGTCAGATCCGGGTCGGTGGCGAACCCGTCGACAACGAGGTTGAGATCCATGTCGTAGAAGGAGTGGACGACCGCGAGGGCCCGCTTCACCCCCACATGCAGGGCGGCTCGGACGTTCTCCGTCACCCCCCGCGTCATGGCGTAGAAGCGGCGCAGCAGGGATTCCCCCCGAGTGTCCCCCTCGAGCTCCGGCTCCGGCTTGACCGAGAGGTCGTCGCAGAAGGTGTTGATGGCGGCCGAGAGCGACGCGTTGAGGTTCACCTCGGTGCTCAGCAGGCCCTGAAGATTGTCCAGGTCCTTTTGGGCGCGGGCGTTCTCCTCCGCAAGCTCTGCCGAAACAAGCACATAACGATCAAAACCCGAAAGCAGAAAAAGGGTCGAGACAGGACAGACCCCGCAAACACCCGAAACACTCACCTTGGGCCTGCACATCCAAGGCGGAGTAGGCCTGCTCGGCCTCCTCGAGCTGATGGCGGACGGCGTCAAAATCAGAGGACTGGTCCCTGACTCGGGCCTCGAGACCCTCGATGGTCTTGTATGCCCCCCGAGGGCCTCCTTCTGCTTCATCGCCACCATGCCCAAGGAGGTCGCGCGGGTCCGCGCCTTCTCCTCCGAGGCGGCCAGAGCGTCGCGCTCGCGGGAAAGGACGTCAAGGTCTCCCCTCAGCCGGGCGGCCTCCTCCGTGGCCTTGCGCTGGGCCTCGACGGCGGCATCCCGCTCCTGCCCAACGGCGATGGTCGACCGAAGGGCATCATCGAGCTTCGCCTGCGCCGACGACAAGGCCTCCCGGGCTTCCTTCTGGACAGCCTCGTAGCCGGCCTTCGCGTAGGCGACCCTCGACTCGGCATCCTTCTGGATAGTCGACGCCTCCACCTTCGCACGAGCGGCCTCACCCCTCGCCTTCTCCAGAGAGGCGTGGAGGGTCGAGAGCTGCCCCTGTACCCGGAGAATGTACTGGGACTTCTCGTACGACCTCACCCGCAGCGACTGACAGGGATAAAGACGAAGACGGTCAACAAATGGCAACCATGCAGTGCAAAGTACAATCTAAGGTAGAACGGAACCTACCTCCATTCCCTCGCGTAGGTCCGCAGCGGCGACCTCCGCAGCGCGACGTACCGAGTGTTCGAATAAAGCCCGGTACTCCTCGACGTTCTCCCACCGTCGAAGCTCGGACTGGTCGTCGAGCGTGAGGAAGAGTCGCTCGGGGTCTCGAGGGTCCGCCACCTCGAGAACCTCCTGGCCCCACGCCGCGCTGCGGGCGGCGATCCTCTGCTCCATCGGCCCGGTGACGCCAATGCGCAGGTCCCCCCCTCCTTGGTAATCGGAGAGGGGCGAGGCTTCCTCCTCGGCGCCACCTCGCGAGGACGTCGACGGTCCTGCGCGATGAAGGGCTCCGAAAGGTTAATACCTAGCGAGACAAACCCACCGCGTCTCGAGTGAATCAAAGTGCGACTTACCTTGAGAGATATCGACCCCCCAACCTCGAGGGGAGGTCGAGCCACCTCCGGCTCCGCCCAAGGAGCCGCGATGATGGCCAGTTCCGCCGGGTCCACCAACTCGGCCACCATCTCGTCCACTTGGGCGGGGGTGGATTCCATGAGCATCCCACCCTGAGCCGGCGCGGATGGGCCCTCGACGCGCTCGAGCTGGAGTCGAGCCTCCAACGCCGCCAGACCCTCGGGCCAGCGCCCCGGCGTCGGGTGAGCCGGGGCCTCCCGCTCGGCCGCAGGAACCTGGGCCTCGACCACCTCCACCTCCTGGGCCGCGCCCATCGTCGGTAGGAGCTCCACGCCCCCCGGGGCGCGGACGCGACCCCTTCCGACGGCCGCGCAGGCTCCACGACCGTCGCTTCGACGGCTACCACCGCCGGCGGGTCCGCCTCCTCCGCCGTTTGGGTAGGCGCCGAGGCCCCCTGTGCCTCCCCCCGCGCCGCCACCTCCGGGGTCGTGGCTGCCGGTGCCGCCTCAGGGGCGACCGTCGAAGGGGGCGGGGCTGCCGGACCAACCTCGACGACGGCTTGCACCACAGCCCCAGTCTTTAGCTTCTTAGCAGGGGAGGGGAGCGCAACCCCCAGCCGGCGCTTCAACCTGAAAAAGGAGCACGTGCGCGATAATAAGCACGAGTCCTCACCGACGAAAAAAGAAAAAACGTACGACAACTACGAGCTCGACTTACCCTCTCGGAGCCCGACGCTTCGGCTCGGCGCTCGCCGGGCTGGTCGAGCTCTGGGATGCCACTGCCTGGGGGGCAGGGGTCGAGGCGGTACTTGCCACCTTCTCCCAAGCAGGGGCCGGTGGCGCCACCATCGGCTTCTTGCTGGCCCCCACCCGCGCCGACGGGTCCGATGCCCGCGCGCTTGACGCGGTGGGCTTCGGGGGCTCGCTCGATCGACTCCTCGACGGCGACGCCACCCTCGCCCTCTCGCCGGTCTCCGCCTGCGCCGGCGGGCCCGGCACCCGGGCGGTCGACGCAGCGGGCGTCGGGGGCTCGCTCGATCGACCCCCCGACGAGGGCCGCGGCGTCTGCGACCGCGTCCGCCGCGGCGCGACTTCTTGCGAGGCCACGGGGCGCTCCGCCCGTGGCCCAACTTCAACAGGAGGGGCCGACTTCGAGGTCGACCCCCCCTCCCCACCGGTAGCAGCGGCCGCCTGCTCAGGCGCCGTCTCCTCGCCCTCCTCCTCTTCGTCTTCCTCATCCTCCTCCTCGTCCTCCTCCTCCGAGGGCGACAGCTCCTCATCGAGGCCCAACCGCCTCTGTTGGGCCCGACGCTGCTTCCTCTGCTCTTTCTCTAGAGCCTTCTTGGTCTTCCTCTCCTTCTTCTTGTCCTTGTCGGCCTTCTGCTTCTCCGCGCGGAGGCGGTTCGCATCCCTCGTGGCCCGGTCCTCCGGCACCGGCGGTAGCGAGCGCTTGTAGGACACATTCCCCTGCGGGACGCAAGGTGGTCAGAGAACAAGCAGAAAGGACGGGAGGGGCGGGCGCGAGGACTTAAAGTAAAAGGAAGGATCTTACCAGCTCGTAGAAGCCCTCGTCCGGCTTCATGGGGACCTTCGCGACATCCTTGAGGGCGAACCCCCCCGCGAAAAAGCGGCGGACGCGGCTGGCCACGCGGTCTGGGGTCAACTCCTTGACGAAGCGGCACCCCGACACATCGACCCCCGGACCCATCTCGTCGAGACGGAGGGGCCGAGCCATCAGCGGCAGAACCCCCCGTCGATGGAACGCTGATGCAGCGATCTCCGCGGTAAGGCCCTTCCCCTTCAGACGCCTGAGCGCGTCCAGCAAGCCCTTGAGGTGTTTTTGCTTGTCCGTCGGAATGCCGTACCTCCAGCGCTCGGGCTCGGCGTTGAGTGTCCTCCCGGTGTACGCTGGGAGCAGACCGTCGTCGTTCCTCAGGTAGAACCATCCTGAATGCCACCCGGAATGGCTCGAGGATGGGTTCGCAGAGAGCCAGAGCTCAGGCCGCCTGGCGTAGATGCTGCAGCCTCCGGCCCTGACCTCCCGACGGACGCCCTTGCTGACCGAGGTGGTGAAGAGGTTGGCCTTGAAGATGTGGAGCCACAGATCCCAATGGGGCTCGATCCCCAGATAGCCCTCGCACACCGCGGCGAAGACCGCCGCCTGGCTGACGCCGTTAGGAGTGAGGTGCTGGAGCTCCACTTCATAATGGTGGAGGAGCGCGCGCAGGAAGCGGCTGGGTGGAACCCCCAGTCCTGCCCGGTGGAAGGCCTCGAGCGACACCACATACCCCTCCGGCGGGTTGGGCTCGGCGTGGTCCGGTGGCGGAGCTATCCACTCCGGCCTCTCCGTCGAGGTGACGGGCCGGAGAAGCCCGCTCTCCACCAACCCCTCCAGATACGACTGGCGGACCGAGGAAGCAGGCCAGGCGCCGACGCCGAAGAGCTGGAAAGCGGCCATGGGAGCGGTGGTTTGCTCGGATTTGGAGGCGGAGGGTACGTTCCCTGTTTTTTCTCTTTCTCTCTCACTCGCGCAGATTTCCTGCCCGCGGGACGCCTAAGGCAGAGGCAGAGAGAGGAAGGCGAGGAAGACGGAAGGCAAGGAGGCGGGGAAGGCTAATGCGCGTAAAGGGCACCGGACGCCTCGCCCTCATTATTTATGCGCGGGAGGCCAACGGACGGATCCGATACAGGCAAGAGAATCTCCGCATTTAATTCGCCTGTACTTCCTTCCTCGTATTCCCTCCAGGATAAGGCGTAACGTCCCATCATCGGGTTCCGCGCCGTACTCCGCGCTGTAACCGCACTGTTGCGCCGAACGGACACCGCCTAAAAAGGCGCGCGGCCGGAAACACCGTCTTCGAGGGTAAGGAATCTTGAGGCAGCGAGAGCTGGCCCTCGAGAGAGGGTTCGACAGCTACCCTCGAGTGCCCGAGGCCAGAAATGACCTCGGGTTAGGACCTCGGTCCACCCCCAAAAATCTCGAGGGGACAAAGGCCGGCCTACGAACGGGCTCGATAGCCCCCCTCGAGTACTCGAGGCCTGATAAGGGCCTCGGGTCGTCAACTGCAAATCATACATGGCCTCGAAGGGATAAAGGCTGGCCCGTCCGGGGGTTCGACAGCCTCCCTCGAGAGTTCCGACACAGGTATGTCCCCAAGTTCAATACAACAACCACCTGCTTTTCCCCTCGGCGGTCCACAAGGTCGGACTCCTCCTCCTGAGGATAGCGTCGGATGACGAACCATCCGTCAAATCTTGAGGGAGCGAAGGCTGGCCCTTACATAGGGTTCGACAGCCGCCCTCGAGTACCTGAGGTCAGGAAGGACCCATGGTTATCGGACTCCGGTCCACCCCCAATTCTTGAGGGAGCGAAGGCTGGCTCCACGAACGGAGTTCGACAGCCGCCCTCGAGTACACGAGTCAGGGATGCCCCCGGAGGCTTGGGAACGAACTCTCGAGACTCCCTGGGACATATCCGAGGCATACCTAGGAACACCTAAGGATCCCTACGCTGGGAGGCATCGAGCCACCAACTCCTATCGAACGGGGTTGGCACCTTGGTGGTCCATATGGTCGTGCTTAGCAAGCCGTACGGCTTGCTTAAAATGAGAACGCCTCCGGGCCACTAGTCGATCCCTATCGAACGGGGTCGAGTTCTCACTCGGATTTTTACCCGTACAGGGCGCCATTTCTAATGGACTCATGCCCGAGAACAGCTCACCGAGGACTTCGGGCTCGTCGTCCTAACGAGGATAGCTCGATGCTCTTCACCCCACGATCCGAGCGAAAGGATCCGTGGGAAGGACGCTACGAGGTAGTGAAGGCCTAGCCATTCGAGGGCTCGAGGGCCCGACTACGCACGGCACCCCTCGACGAAAGAGGGTCGAAAACTCGTAACCTGGCAGACAGAGTCGACCTCTCGGGCGGGGCGCTCTGACTCCAGCGGTGCTCGAGGGAGCGAAGGCTGGCCCTCGGTAGGGTTCGACAGCCGCCCTCGAACACTTCTCTTTGCAGGAAAAGGAACGGGATCGACCCCTCGACAGGGTGCCGCGTCTCCAGGTATCCTTTAAAGACCCCACTACATAACGTATTTTAGCCCCAGAGGAGTTCTAAATCACTCCTCTGGGGCCTCGGGGGCTACCCCGCGGGGTGCGCTCGCGCCCACCCCCCGGAGAATCGGATTTCTCACTAACCCTGCAGGCCAAGGATAAACCCTCCGGACAATTCTTGCTCCCCCGAGAAACGCGTATCATAGCCCCAGAGGAGTTCTAAGTCACTCCTCTGGGGCCTCGGGGGCTACTGTCGGGTACGAAGGTAAGGGGTACCCTAAACCCTTCAATAAATTAACGCTAAACATAGCAACCATTTTTAAGGCAAGGATCAGCCTATTGTTCGGTGAGACGTGGCCCATCAATCGAGGGCCCCCGCTACACCGACTGCGGAAACCAGCCACTGCCCCGGCTCTACCTCGACGACGGACGAGGGGTCGGACGAACGACCCCCCGGCTTCACCTCGACGACGGACGAGGAGTCGGACGAACGACCCCCCGGCTTCACCTCGACGACGGACGAGGGGTCGGTACGAACGACCCCCCGGCTCTACCTCGACGACGGACGAGGGGTCGGACGAACGACCCCCCGGCCTCTACCTCGACATCGACCCCCTCAACCCGTCGACGCCTCGACCTTCCAGCCACTGCCGCCACTACGCAAGTACGGACTTCTACAGTACCCCTCGGAAAGTGAATAGTGCGACCCTCGACGACGGCTTCGGGAACGTGACAGAGTCATACGGGGCTCGACCCCCCCCCCCTCGACCGAGGGCTCGACCCCCTCCTCTTCAACAACTCCGGTACGGAAGACGTCCCATCCGCCCCATCCCACTTCGGCCATGGGACTCGTGCCCGCCTGCGAATACTGTACTGCGACGACTTCTACTGATGCCACGACCGGGGACGCCTGAAGGACGGGAAGACCACGCCGCCACAGTGCTCGATGTCTCTTCGCCGACACTGTGCCGTGGATGCGCCGCCCATACTTCTACTATTAGGGCCCTGTACCCTCGAGTCTCCCCTTGGTCTATAAAAGGGGGACGCCGAGGTAGATGAAAGGGGGGGCTCTCGTCAGAGACTTCTTTTTCCAGGTTTCTCTTTGAGGACTCCAATCCGACCTTGGTTCTCAAGGACCCTAGACCACACCACACACACATACGCTCGATCGACCCTCGGGAGGCCGACTCCGTGTAACACTGCTTGTACCCCCCTGTACGAGCACGCTTTGGGTGCGAGATAATACAAGTCATCCTCCCCCGCTGGACGTAGGGCCTTCTTCGCCCGAACCAGGATAAATCTTGTGTCCATCTTGCATCACGTCTGAGAGAGGGAGCACGCGATATACAAATTTACTCGTTGGTGGTCTTGACCCCCGGGTCATAACACCGACAGTGAGAATATTGGCAAGCTGATCATTTGTGCCGATGTGATCGGCCTTGATGCTCCCCTCATCCACGCAGTCTCTGATGAAGTGGAACTTAGTCCTTATGTGTTTGCTCCTGTCATGGAACACTGGGTTCTTGGCAAGTGCAAGTGTCGATTTGTTACCCACCTTCAACTCCACAGTTTCCACTTTCCTTCCTAGCCAATCGGCAAGCAACATTGATAGCCATAGTGCCTGAGTTGCTGCTGTAGTCATGGCCACATACTCAGCCTCACAGCTAGAGAGTGTCACTACCTTCTGCTTGACCGATTGCCAACTGACCAAGCTGTTGCCTAGGAAGAAAAGACAGCCAGTTATGCTCTTGCTGGAATCAATGTCTCCAGCTAGATCTGAGTCACAATAGCCCAAGAACCTTGCCGATGACAACCTTACCGATGAGGGTGCTTTGGTAAAGTGGAGGCCATAGTCAAGGGTACCAGCCAAGTACCTGAGAATTCTCTTGACTGCCATTTGATGTTCAGTGGTTGGTCTCTCCAAGAACCTGCTCACAAATCCCACTGAAAAAGTCAGGTCTGGTCTAGTGTGGACCAAGTACCTCAAGCTTCCAACCAATCTTCTGTATTGTGTTGGATCCACTTCTTCTGCTGTGCTCTCCTTGCTCAACCTCAATCTTTCTTCCATCGGGGTAGCAGCAGGGTTGCAATCGGTCATGCTCCCCAACTCCACAATCCTCTTGGCATAGTGGCTCTGCCTCAGAGTGATCCCGCTACTGCCTTGCTGCACTTCTACTCCAAGATAGAAGCTAAGTAACCCAAGGTCACTCATCTCAAAGATGGACTGCATCTCTGTCTTGAAAGCCTTCACTTCCTCTTCCTTGACTCCAGTGATGATCAAGTCATCCACATAGACTCCGACTAGTAGAACAGAGCCATTTGAGCCTCTTCTGTAGATGGCAGCTTCATGCTTGCTCTGAACGAACCCCATCTTTTTCAAGGTTGAGTTCAGCTTTGCATTCCATGCCCTAGGTGCCTGCCTCAGCCCATACAGTGCCTTGTGGAGCCGATAGACCTTGTCTTCTTCTCCTTGGACAACAAACCCAGGTGGCTGCTGCACATAGACCTCCTCCTTGAGCTCTCCATTGAGGAATGCCGATTTGACATCCATGTGATGGACCTTCCATCCTTCTTGAGCAGCCAAGGCTAGCAGCAGCCTGACTAACTCCATCCTTGCCACAGGGGCAAAGGCATCCTCATAGTCAATCCCTTCTTGCTGCACAAAACCCCGAGCCACAAGTCTTGCCTTGTGTTAGATCACAGCTCCATCGGCATTCTTCTTCAGCTTGAACACCCACTTCAGGGTGATTGGCCGATGACCAGCTCGAGGTGGCACCAGCTCCCAGGTGCCATTACGCTCAATAGCGCCCAGCTCTTCCTTCATCGTAGCTTGCCAAGCTGGATCATCAGCAGCTTCAGCGTAGGTAGTCGGCTCGCCCGAGCAGGAGAGATTCAGCTCGGCGAACAACCTCTGAGCCAGTGGCGGGGTGGCCTCATCCCCGATGAGGTCAGTGATGCGGCGGTAGCGCGGTGGCTCACTGCCATGGTAGGCGTCCAACCTTTCTTCATCGTCCTCCAGGGGAGTCACGTGCTGGACCCGAGGACTAGAGCCGCTTGCCGTTGCCGATGGCGTCGCTGCCGATGGTGCCGCTGCTAATGCCGCGGCTACCGATGGTCTCGATGGCGTGGCTGTTGATGGCGTGGCTGCCGATGGTGCGGCTACCGATGGCGTGGCTACCGATGGTGCGGCTACCGATGTATTGAAGCGCGGCGGAGGAGTTGGCGATGGTGATGCTGATCTGGGAGCTCCAGGCACCACCTCTTCCCAGGGATACTCGACGGTGAAGTCGCTGCCACCTTCCTCCGATGTGCTTGCCGCTGCCGATGTCCAGTCCCAGCCGCGGCCCTCGTCGAACACGACATCGCGGCTGACACGCACGCGCTGGGACACTGGATCGTAGACCTTGTAGGCCTTCGCGCCCTCCGCATAGCCGATGAGCACGCCGACCTCGCCGCGGTCATCCAACTTGCGGAGCTGGGTCAGGCGACACAGCCAAACACCTTGAGGTGGCTCAACGTCGACGATCGGCCATGCCATGCCTCGTATGGGGTCATGCCCTCCAGTGCTTGCGTCGGGGCACGGTTCAGAAGGTGCACCGCCGTCATCACGACCTCCCCCCAAAATCTTGCTGGTAGACCACGCTGCTTGAGTAGAGCTCGCGCCATGGCCACCACCGTCTGATTCCTGCGCTCAACGACCCCATTCTGCTGAGGGGAGTGAGGGGCACTAAAGTGCCTTTTGATACGTTGATCGGCGTAGTAGGAGCTGAACTCGGCGACGGTGAACTCGCCGCCATTGTCCGTGCGCAGGACCTTGAGCTGGCAGCTGCTCTCCACCTCTGATGCAGCCTTGATGCGCTTGATTGCCTCTCCAGCAGCATCCTTGGTCGGCAGCAGCGCCGCCCACATGAATCGGGTGGCGTCGTCCACCAACAAAAGGATGTATCGGTTGCCTGCCGATGTCGCTAGTGTCACAGGTCCGCAGAGGTCGTCGTGCACCAACTCCAGATGCTCTTGGGCACGGTACGCCGTTGCCGATGGAAAAGCTCGCCGCTTTTTCTTGGTGGTGACACAGATGTCACAGACTTGCTCCGTGTGGTCGATCTTGGGGATCCCATGGGCCATCTCTCCTCTGCTCAGACGCCGTAGTGCATCAAAATGCAAATGGCCGAGCCTCTCGTGCCATTGCCATGCCTTGTAATCCTTGCGCATGGCGAGACAGCAAGGCTGCACAGCCTCCAAGTGAAGGATGTAGAGGCGGTTAGCTCATCAAGATACCTTGACAAGCAGACGGCGACTGCGATCCCAGATGCGCAGCACGCCATCGGCAATCTCCACCTTGGAGCCTCCTTCGTCCAACTGCTTGAGGCTCATGATCGAGTTCTTGAGAGAAGAGATGAAGTACACGTCGTGCAGTACCCGATGCTCGCCAGTCTTGCCTTGGAACACGATGGTGCCGATGCCGCAGATGTCCACCTTGGACGCGTCCCTGAAGCCAACGGTGCCGCGGACGTCCGTGTTTAGATTGGCGAAGAGCTCGCGGCACCCCGTCATGTGGTGCGTTGCTCCGCTGTCGAGGTACCAGCCTCCCATATTCTCTTCTTCTTCATCGACGCCGAGAAAGGCTCGAGCCCTTGGCTCCTCCAAGGTGACTTCTTGCGCGGCCAGAGAGTAAGCCGATGCATCCTTGTCCAGCTCGACGAACACGTGTGCCATGAACAGCGCGTCGTCCTCTTCGCACTCGGCGTACTGGGCACGCCCAGCGTATCCACCAGCACCGCCACCGCGGCCTCCACCTCGATCACCTCCTCGGCCACCACGATCAACTCCACCGTCGCAGCCTCCGCCGCGCTCTCGTCGTGGCAGGCGGCAATCGCACGCCCAGTGGCCCTCCAAGCCACAGTTGAGGCGGGTGTTCGGCCCACGGTTGTTACCCGGGGGGGCCGCGGTCACCGCCACCATCTCCTCGGCCACGCGCGCCGCCACGGCCTGTAACACCCGATGCTAGCGTCCGACGTGCCTCGAAAACTAGCCGTTTGAAATTGCTTTTTCCCGCTCGTTATTTCCCAAGCATCAGACGCACCGATGCAACCATCAGACTCACTGCTCACCAGCGCCCGACGTCAAAACAGAGAGGTCCAAAAAGACAAAAAAAAACACATCAGACGCGTTCGACAACCCTTCATTGGACTCTCGTAGCGTCCGACGCACTCTGTGAGACACTTCTCTTCTTGACCATCGGACTCAATGCTCTTTTCACTCATGCGTCCGATGACAGTGTCCGATGGGTGTCCAGAAAGTATACAAAGAGCACCTGGAACCATCAGACGCGTCTGATGCACTGTCATCGGACTCACTCAGTGTCCTTTGCACTTCTCCATGCACTGTCTAAGGTAGGGTTAAGTATCGGACGCGTACGACGCCTACGACACAACGTCCGATGTACGATCAGCAACCCTTCTCAACTCTAACTTCTTCACCCTTGCTCCAAGGTGCTAAACACCAAGTGTACTTCCTTAGTGTGTGTGTTTATCATGTTTATTTGTTAATTAGCAAGGTGTAGCTCACTAGGTCCTAAATACACATGCATGATAGATAACACCTAGTGGCACTCGACAACCGCAATCACTTTTGCATTTACCCACTTAGTGCGGTTGTTTATCCTAAATGTGATCACACTCCCTAAGTGTCTTGATCACCAAAATTGAAACCCTATCAAATATACCTTTGCCTTGATCCTTTGGATTTCATCTTTTGTCGAAGTGTGAGCTCCATGTTGATCACCTTTGATCTTGTGGCTTGTCATTTCCTAGCCACCTAGTTTGCTCCACCACTTGTTTTCATGTGTACTAACCTACTCAAACACTTAGAGTAAGGTTAGTATCTAGGTTTCATCTATTACCAAAAACACTAGAGATCTCTCAATCTCCCCCTTTTTGGTAATTGATGACATCCCATATGAAATAGTAAGAAAATGATTTTGATTCAACTTGAAATGCTTGTCCAAGCAATATATCATGAAAGAGAGTGGACCATAATTTCATAGTTGGTTTGGTAGTGTTGACTCCCCTACATATGTGCTCTTTTTAAATTGGATTTATGTTTTGCACATATGCTAAGATAGAAGTGTTGGAGAGGTGAACAACTAACAAACTATGACATGATGCTAAGGATTTAAGAAATGTACCTTTGAAATGTGATACCAATCGGAGTGCGCCCTTCATACTTCCCTTGGCAACATGGTTAGCTCAATATCAATTGAAAAACACACTATATTAAAAAAACGGTTATCTAGATAACTCCTATGCATGCTAGTGATCAAGTAATCATTCAATGTTACTACTTAGCATACACCACAGAAGCATGTCATTTTGAATAAATAATACAATGTAAGCAAACATGTGAGTGAATGCGCATTCAAATGCAATAAATTGTTCATGAGCTTGCTCCCCCAACTTGTGTGCTCAGATTTTTTTTCATTTTTCAAAAACCATATTTTTCTTTATCTCTCCCCCATATTTATATAATCTCTCCCCATATACTTATGTCCCCCCCCCCTAAAACCTTAAAATTTAGTGTTCCAATGGAGGATTTAATTATACATATTAGTTCCAATGCCAGCCAAATGGTCATGTTCATTACTCATACATTACCATGCAAATAACCAATGGCGCTGGTCAACCAAGCCATCTGACCGACACCAGCAGCCAACATGAAAGCCGCACCAAATATAAAATTAGATAGGAGGGCAGTAATGTATTTTCACGTGGAAAAGGTTAACCTAAAAATCTATCTATACTATGCAAATCGACAAGCAACCTTGATAGCCATAGTGCCTGAGTTGCTGCTGTAGTCATGGCCACATACTCAGCCTCACAGCTAGAGAGTGTCACTACCTTCTGCTTGACCGATTGCCAACTGACTAAGCTGTTGCCTAGGAAGAAAAGACAGCCAGTTGTGCTCTTGCTGGAATCAATGTCTCCAGCTAGATCTGAGTCACAATAGCCCAAGAACCTTGCCGATGAGAACCTTACCGATGAGGGTGCTTTGGTAAAGTGGAGGCCATAGTCAAGGGTACTAGCCAAGTACCTGAGAATTCTCTTGACTGCCATTTGATGTTCAGTGGTTGGTCTCTCCAAGAACCTGCTCACAAATCCCACTGAAAAAGTCAGGTCTGGTCTAGTGTGGACCAAGTACCTTAAGCTTCCAACCAATCTTCTGTATTGTGTTGGATCCACTTCTTCTGTTGTGCTTTCCTTGCTCAACCTCAATCTTACTTCCATCGGGGTGGCAGCAGGGTTGCAATCGGTCATGCTCCCCAACTCCACAATCCTCTTGGCATAGTGGCTCTGCCTCAGAGTGATCCCACTACTGCCTTGCTGCACTTCTACTCCAAGATAGAAGCTAAGTAACCCAAGGTCACTCATCTCAAAGATGGACTGCATCTCTGTCTTGAAAGCCTTCACTTCCTTTTCCTTGACTCCAGTGATGATCAAGTCATCCACATAGACTCCGACTAGTAGAACAGAGTCATTTGAGCCTCTTCTGTAGATGGCAGCTTCATGCTTGCTCTGAACGAACCCCATCTTTTTCAAGGTTGAGTTCAGCTTTGCATTTCATGCCCTAGGTGCCTGCCTCAGCCCATACAGTGCCTTGTGGAGCCGATAGACCTTGTCTTCTTCTCCTTGGACAACAAACCTAGGTGGCTGCTGCACATAGACCTCCTCCTTGAGCTCTCCATTGAGGAATGACGATTTGACATCCATGTGATGGACCTTCCATCCTTCTTGAGCAGCCAAGGCTAGCAGCAGCCTGACTGACTCCATCCTTGCCATAGGGGCAAAGGCATCCTCATAGTCAATCCCTTCTTGCTGCACAAAACCGATGCATCCTTGTCCAGCTCGACGAACACGTGTGCCATGAACAGCGCGCCGTCCTCTTCGCACTCGGCGTACTGGGCACGCCCAGCGTATCCACTAGCACCGCCACCGCGGCCTCCACCTCGATCACCTCCTCGGCCGCCACGATCACCTCCACCGCCGCGGACTCCGCCGCTCTCTCGTCGTGGCAGGTGGCAATCGCGCGCCCAGTGGCCCTCCAAGCCACAGTTGAGGCGGGTGTTTGGCCCACAGTTGTTACCCGGGGGGGCGCGGTCACCGCCACCATCTCCTCGGCCACGCGCGCCGCCACGGCCTGTAACACCCCTAGTGTTAATCACTTAATCAAAAACTGATCATGTCATCATATGCATTAAGCATCATTCATTTGTTTAAAAACCTGAATATGCATTGAACTAAAATGAGTTTACTTGCTTGTGTTTGATCAATGATGTGAATACAGGTCATCTTTTCAAAGTTCTCAAAATTTAAATATGAATCCAAACCCTATTTCCCAGAGGGGATGGATTAAACCCTAAACATGATTTTCAAAATCTATAAAGAATTTGCATATGGTTGTTTAAGCAAATTTGTAGAGCTCTGTTTGTTTTGCTTTTGTTGTGTTTACAGTTTTTCAAGTGTTATTCTTGTTTTTAAAAATATTTGAAAAGGGGGCAAATCCTTTTAAAAGGTTCTCAAATTTCGAAAGTGCATTTTCATTTCTTAGCCGATTTTGAAAATGTGAGTATTGACAAAGTTGTAGATCATGAAATTTTGAGCAATTTTTGTATTCAAAGTTTTTCATGAAAACCCTGGAAGCTTGAGCATTTTGCAAAATAGTCGTAGGGG
The DNA here is from genome assembly GCA_022036555.1 of Microstegium vimineum. Taxonomy (NCBI): domain Eukaryota; kingdom Viridiplantae; phylum Streptophyta; class Magnoliopsida; order Poales; family Poaceae; genus Microstegium; species Microstegium vimineum. The sequence goes on along the minus strand of CM039126.1, from coordinate 51,269,305 downwards.
CAGTTCAGACATTTCATCAAGCAGTTGCATGGCGGCGTTGAGCTCGACGCCGACATCTGGCCGGCCACCTGTCGACACCACCGTGCGACTCCTGTCCTGGACTCACGTCCTGTCGTGTGCGTGGCGGCATCGCGGAACCGTTGCCATCTTCAAAACGGGACACCGTCCACTCCTGCCTCCCTTTCCACGCCGTGTCATCGCTCTGCTCTACTCCGCCGAGCACTCCACCATCATCGACGAGCTCGTCCGAGCTTGTTAGCCACTCCCAATCGCTCAATCCTTTGCCATTGTTTTCGCTTGGGCCTCGCGCATTCTCGGGGTGAGTTGGTTAAAGCCATCGAGCCTGCATTCATCCAGCGCCGCTCCGTCTTCCTCAGCTTCGACCAGAGCGCCGCTGCTCTGGTCAGCCTTCGATCGGGCTACACAGGAGCCACATTGCTCTTTCGTCTTGTGTTTCTTGCTCCTTGTTCATCACTGATCCTTGTCGGCTTCTCCGTTTTGCAAATGGTGGACCATAGCTCCGGGAACATCTTCGTTGCCGCTCGGTTCATCGTCTCCGCCGGCACGTTCTCCGTCGACAGTCGTCTCTGCTTCGTCTCCGGCCATGTTTGCAAGCGCTTCGTGACCAGGGTGAGCTCCTCGACCTCTCCGCACCCTCGTTTGTCCTTGAATCGAGTCTTCGAGCTCTGTCCTCGAGCACCGCCGCTGTTCATGGCCGGCGCAGCGGTGTGTTCGTCGTCTGGTCGTTGTAGTTGATCTTTTTCTGATCCGAGTCTTGCGCTAGCTTTGTCTAGCCGTCCTGAGTCTGTTTCGAGGGGTGGTTGTCCTCGAGCGCGTGCGTGTATTCTCTGGCGCACGTCGCGTAGATCCCCGCCGACCGCCATTGCCGTCGACGAGGTCTCCTGGGTAGGTTTTAGTCTCGTTTCTGTTGGGCGTTTTGCTCGCGGTTGTTCTCTGAGTCGTTTTTTAGGCCTAGCTTCTACGATCGAGGCCTGTGTTCGCCGGCGTGTGTGCGGTCGAGCTCCGGTCGCCGCCGTCACCGTCGATGAGGCGTTTCTGAGGGTTTGTTTTGGTCGTGGCGCACCTCGTTGGGTTCGGCTTGGAGAGCCGAAGCAGGTTTGAGGGGTAACTGTTCGGTTTGGTCCCCGACGGCGACGCACCGCCGTGTTTTGTGGTCGTCGGCACCGCTGCGAGCGTCTGCGCCATTGACGGGCGGGACCCAGCCGTCAGTGGGTTTTATGAAGGGTTTTTCCTTTTTCTTGTTTTGCACAGTAATAGTTTTTGTTATTTTTGTATGTTTAAATCTGTGCATGTTTAAATTTTGCAAAAATTTGTGTATGCTCTCTGTGATGTTTAGTTTTTAAGAAAAATATAACATGTCTATGTTCAGTATGTTTTTAATCCTGTAAAAATGCCCAGGTTAATTGAAAAATGAGTTTTCCATGAAATTTTCATGCTGTGTATGTTGCTCCAAAAATTGTGTAAGCTTTATACACTAATACCTTGCTGTATAAAAAGTTTGGGAGTTGTTGGATGGACTTTTATACATGGCTAGTTGTTTAATTAGTTATAAAATGTTTAGAAACTCTAATAACTTTAGGCTTTGAGTGATTTTAGATTATTTGATGCAAATGGTCAATTGTCCAGTGACAAACACAAGTTAGACATGCTTGATGTAATCTTATTTGCTCAGTTCTTTTGGATGTAATTATTAACTTAGATAATCAAGATAAATAGGGTGCAATTAATTTTCTTTATAACCTAGTTTTGCTTTCCTTCATGAAGGGAAGTTGTACTCAAGGTGTAATCTGTTTTAATCATCTCTTAAGAACATGTTTGTTTGTGTTGAGCATCATGTTTAGTGTTCAAGCATCATTTAAAACATGTCATTATATCGTGTAGATTGTTCGTTGGTTGGGTTGGATACCTCTAGTGAAGAGGTTTTCTCTCTTGAATCTAAGCCCGAGTTCGTTTATCTCTCCAACCAAGGCAAGCCCCGGTGCATTCAAACATTTCCTTGTATTTAAAATTGTTTGCTTTAAATACACTTATGTTTATACTATTGCATTACGATACTTTATTAAATTCCTACTTGATGCATAGCTTTATCCTTGTACTATTTGTACCTTTAACCTTGACACTTGTTTAAAGATGCAAAGTTTTCGCAAAAATGCTTAATATGCTTAGAACTTTTATAGTAGGTGATTTCCGGTCACCTACGCATAGCGTATTGCTTCGGCAAATGGTTATGTTTTCTGAGAAAGGGATGTGGTTGTTGTTGGAAGTAATAATCGGGACCGGGCGGACACGGTGTTGGAGAGCCATCAGCGGTATCTGGTGAGCGGGTTCTTTCCGCCTGTGTCATTAGGGACCGTTCATTGATGCATGACTAGGGTTGTGACTTTGGAGTACTTATCACATACTCCGGGAAGCTGGACTCTGGCTAATCCAGTCTAAAGGACGGTTAACCCGCACTGGGAGTGGAGAGATGACGAGAGTAGTGTGTACCCTCCAAGTTAGCGAACTGGATGGAGGTGTACTGTGCTCTCGGGTGGCGGGACCCCGTTCTCGGATGGAGGATCCAGGGAAAAGTAGTCATATGCGTGCTTTAAGCGGCTGTATATGCCGTGTGATAGGGAAGCCCCAGCTGGGATAAACCGGTTCGAATCGTCGTGTTTCTCGGATATGGAAACATAACCCTGTCTTCTTCTTCGTAGTTAAAGAAACTTAAACTAGTTACTTGTTGGATCCCTTCAGGAATGTTTATTAACTTGTTATCGATCATACATTTAGATCGGTACCTGTGTAATCTTATGAATAAAACAAATGAATTTCAATTCTTTTTATAAATGCTCATTTATGTCAAATACTTGATTTTTGCAAACCACACCTTGAATCCTATGACTTGCATACTGTTTTGTCCACTAAATACTTTTCTTTGTCGGATAAGTCTTGTTGAGTACTCTCGTACTCAGGGTTTGTTAACCCCTATTGCTGATGAGGATCACAACCCGGTTTGTGTGGCGTCATGCTGCATGACCGTGGTCAGTGTAGGTGAAGATGAAGAATAAACTGTCTTTGCTTGACTCTTGGACAAGAGTACCTCGGTTGTTTGTCTATCCTTTATCAGATGCTTGATGTATTATTATCATATGACACTTATGTTTCAAAACTTATGGTTTGTAATATGACTTTAAATTTCCGCTACTTTGATGTAATATAAAAATTTCGTATTACTTCTGCAATGATTGTAATGAGGCGATCCTGTTCGGAAAGAGTTGGATGACCCGCTGCAAAGTGGCGACACCTGACGGACTAATTAAGGTTTGGATCATCTGTTGGGATTAAGTTGGTTAATCCTGACAAGTGGGCCCTATCTTAAGAAGGTTCTGTCACACGGCCCCGCTGGAACCTTCCTCCGCGACCACGCTGCTGCCTGGGAGACGGGCCATCGGCATTGGTAGACCCATCGGCATCGGCAGCGCCCTTCTTCTCCTTCTTCCAGCGCTCTCTCCACTGCTCCTCAGTGTACATCAGCTTTCCTCCGACGGCCATCGGCCCGATCGGTGCTTGCGCCTCGAGATCATCCACCGCCTTGAGCCTCCCAGTCACCTCCTCGAGCGTGAGCGCCTCAAGGTCGAGGAATTGCTCGATGGCGACGACGATCTGCGCGTACTTCGCCGGCACCGATCGAAGATACTTCTCCACCACGCGCTCCTCGATGATGTCCCGATCGCCGTGGATGACGAGTTGCTGATGCAGAGTCAACAGTCGGATGGCAAAGTCGTCGACTTGCTCATCGGGCTGGATGCCGATGTTCTCCCAGTCTCGGCGAAGTCGCTGCAACGTCGCCCGTCGGACCCTGTCCACGCCGATCCTTGCTACAACGATGACGTCCCACGCCTCCTTTGTTGATGCCTTGTCCATGAGCGGGATGCCCATCTCCTTAGGCACAGCAGCCACGATCACCTCGAGCGCCCACCGATCGTCGCGGTACTGGACCGGACCTCCCTCGACGGCCTCCCACATGTCGCGCGCCTGCATCCGCAACTTCATGAGCTGCGACCACTCATGGTAGTTGGTCTTGTCCAGCATCGGCCACGCCGTGCTGTTGCCAGAGTCGCGGTAGACCATCCTGTCCCGTGACTCATGGCGCTCGCCGCCGCGGCCTCGCCTGCGATCGCGCGGGGACTGAGAGCGGCGCTGATCCCTCCGATCGCGCGGGCTCTCAGAGCGCCTGGCGTCCTTCTCCACCTGCTCCTCCTCCTCAGCGATCTCCGCTCGTAGCGCCTGCGCGGTCCTCGCCGCCTGCTCTGCTGCTGCTGCAGCCTGCCTCGCCGCCTGGATCGCCGCCGCTGCTGCCGCCTCTGCAGCCAACAGACGTGCGGCCCGGCTGTTGGGGTCGCCCAGCGCTCCCTCACTGGTGACAGAGGCACCATCCTCGGCGGCCAAAGCCTTGGCCTTGGTGGCGGCGACGGCAGCGCACTCTGCTGAAGCAGACATGGCTGGTGGGATGGTGGAAAAAGTGGTGTTTTTGGCTCTCTAGCAACCAGAGCTCTGATATCAATTGTTAGAAAAGTGAGACTCAGAATTGTGCTGCTAGGGCCTTTTTATCTCTAGTCTTTGTTCTCTTTATATACATTGGAGCTCAACAAAGCTTTTGTGGGATACAAGTTTGCTTTAAGAACATATTCCTAATGATGTAAAGTAAAATTAGTCTAAAGCATAAAGCAACTGTCCAAAAACTAAAAAAGACTAATAACTAAAGTGTAACAACTAAAGTACACTAGAAGTCAAGACTTATCTATGATCTCTGCGCTGCCATTCTGCTCCAGGCGGTGCACCGCGGCCGGCCGGCCGGCCAGCCTTTACCAGCCCGACCCTGCTACTCAGGTGATCAGGCCCGCTGCTTGCACACCTGCACCTTCATCCTGTTTGATCGTGAACCGATCGATCTGAATGCTTCTTCTGCTACTAGAGTAATTTCTTTCTTCTCCCCTGCCTTGGTTGTTCCCTTCCCCATTAACAGATCAGATCAGAGCGAAGTTGGAGTTGACGTCCGATCAATCAACCATGTTCCTCACGCGGCGTTTCCTGAATCTGATCGTGCGAGGCCACGAGCCAGCCACTATATCGCTGCGCTGCATCGATCTGAAGCGCCTGCAACTCTTCTATCCAACCACGCCGCCGCCAGCAACACCAACACGGCCACCACCTACCACCATGGAGACCTTTGTGCTTCCCTCTCCGAACTCCTACTTCCAAGCAAGCAGCGTGGATGCTTTCGACGAGTTGAGAGTCGACTGCTACCCACTCGCGCAACGGAAGCTGCTCTGCACGGATCAGTGTGGCCGCAACTTTCTCTACGATGCCAGCACGCACGAAGTGGCAACCATGCCCGAGTTCCACGTGCCTAGGTTGGATTCCCTCGCGCTCTTCATCCCCAGTGGCGAAGGCGACAAACGCGAGGAGGGGCTTGCCGGCGAAGGTGAAGACGAAGAAGAAGGCGAAGGCAGTCTCTTTCTGATGGACAAGATTCTCAACCCGCCAGGCGACGAAGGTGATGATCTAGAGGACTTCGGTGGTGATGTAGAGGTCTTGTTCTATGGCAATAATGGCAGCAACGTTTCGCACTGCAAGCGGTTGCCACCGCCACCGTATCTCCATGAGCCATCCAAGATCGGTTCCTACGCTGTGGTTGGCAATGGCTCTCACGTTTGCATCTCCGTCGGCGACGGCGGCAGCAGAGGCACGTATTTCCTGGACACGGCGAGGCACACATGGGACAAGGTGGTCGGCGACTGGAGCGGAGTCTTCCCTTCCGTGGCAAGGCTGAGTATGTACCTGAGCTTAAACTCTGGTTTGGCCTCTCTGCTGATGGCCAACACTTGGCCGCTGCTGACCTCACCAACACCAACACAGACGACTCCCAGCCACAACAGCTGCTTGACGGATGGAAGGAGTTCCAGCCCCCAGAGGAATGGTATGAAGATAGAGACGCTCAACTTGTGAACCTGGGCTCAGGTAGGTTTTGCATCGCAAGGTTCTTCAGAGATGACGACGATGAAGATGATTACTTTGAAGATGGCTATTCCCAGAATATTGTTGTCTTGACCGGTTTGGAGGTGCTCCCTGTCCCTGCTGTACTCAATGGCGGCAATGGTGAAGTGAAACTCAAAATGATCCCTCACAAATCGATGCGCCACAACTTTTCGCCTAACTGCCGAACTTCCCTCAGTTTAGTGTTCTAGTAAGGGCAATGAATATAAGTATGGCCTTTCTTCCAAACTCGCTTATCACCATGTGCGGTCTGAATGATTCTGGGACTTAGACAGTTAAAAGCGCGACTATGTGTGCTTTTGTATTTTTCTTTTAAGAACTTGAACATGAGCGAACATACTTGTTGCCCAAATGACTGTGAAGTTGTGTGTTGAGTGACAAATATCTTTCAGAGAATTTTTTTTTTCATTGCATCTTGTTGCTTGTACATGTTTAAACATTTTTGCAATCTATGTTTGCGCAGATCGGGCCAGTTAACTCTGGGAGCCTTGGAATCTGCAGTACTCCTCAACCACGTTCATGTATGGAAGGATGAAAGACCACCGAGTATTAGAGTTGAAGAGGATCTGAAAGTATACAGAATTTGTTCAGTTAGTCTAACACAACGTCAGGCATTGCACGGTTTCCGATTTAGAAATGACTAGAAAACTAGGGCGCGGCGTTGCCGCGCCATTCCTGAGCTGATCAGTAGTGATCTAGAAGGGGGCAAGTGGGGATCATACAAATATTGAAGTTTTCAGTTGATACCCTCTAGTTATGACACTAGTCAATGTATTTAAGTGAACTGGCCTTGTTTTTCTTTAGCAGATGAAATGCTGCAAGTATTGTTATCTTTGCTAAAATATAGTTTATGTATGCATATAATTCTCTTTTTTTTTTGTTGTTGTTTACAATGGCCCTACTACACTATCTCATCATTTAAAATATATTCTGTTCACCCACGCACTTACAGTAAAATGAAAGACCAAGTCGTCAGGTGAAATAACATCTATTCAGGACATACTAGGTTTGATTGTTAAACATAAACAAAAACATAAGTGATAGAGGCACAAAGTCGAATAACGTCTAACGTCTATTTATAAATTTCCTCTGATATATATTATGGCCTTTTGTATCCTGCACGCAGTAGAAGTCGAGAATATCAAACATATAGTTTTACCAAAAGAAAATACAAGAATATCTAGTGTGTTTCTTTCAATTAAAATTAAACTGTAAAAATACAAATTTGTAGCTTTTTCAGGTCATGGCTCCAATTTGACTATTTGGTGTATAACTCTTTGAAGATTTATGCCTCTGGAGTAAAGATAAAATAGTTGCAAATTAGCTTAACATAAATAATTCAAGATGAAAGCAGAAGCAGAGGTGAACAACAGTTAACAGAATAACTTGGTTTATTGATCTTACCTAATTTTATCACATAGGTGATATAGTAATGTTACAAGTAATAATACCTACAAAGCAAGTTTTCCTTTCAAGGTGTAGGCATCAATGGTGACAAATTTTCTGCCCCTAGAACAGTGAGGTTGATCCAAGTAATAGGTTTCATTTGATATAAGTTTATTTCTAAAATTTGCTTATATTGACAAACTGTTTATAAGTTTAGAATTTCCATGGTATGTAAGATAGACATTGCCTAAATTTACTAAATGAAGCATTAAAACGTGTTCTGTACATATATGTTTTATATTATGTATATCTTTGCATACATAGAAACGATATGGAGTTATCTGACTGAACTTCTAGACTGCTAGTACACATGCTTTTATATGTAAAGACATTAACTTTCTCAATTTGCTGTAAGCATTTATATGTAGTACGAAGCTTGAATATGGCTCCCAGCTCATAAAAGGTATATATTCAGCTATTAAAGACACCATTACTGAATAAGAGAATCTTCGCTATCTACATGGTGAATCTACTCAGGTAAACCTTATAAAAAAATAATCCAAGGTATATGTAAACATCTTTGTTTTTATAAGCTTCACATCAGAGGTTATTGAGAAACCTTTCAAATATTCATCCAAGATGATGCAAGTAAACATCTTCTATATTTGATCATAAGATAAAATCACAGCTAACTGCAAAAAGTTATAATAATAATGAATGAACTTACATGATAGAGAACATATTTTGGCTAATTGGAAGCACAAGCAAAATGCAAATAGTTCACCGAAGGGAACCAGCACACTGATCTCTATCGCGTTCCAGATTGGGTGTTGAACGAGCTAGACATTAGCTCATTTCTCTTGTAGTACAAGACAAATAATTGTATACAACATAGACTTGATGGTTCTTAAACTGAACGTATATGCACAGAGAAATGAGTACAAAACTGTTAGATTAACACAATAAATTCGAACTCCTGAATATAACAACTGCAGGGTGCAGTTTAAGTGCAAACAAGCGTTAGAGTCTAAACCTAAAATAATTATTTTGGCATGCCCCCTTTTTTACATGGCTTACTAAAGCTAGAATTACTAATTTTTGTACATTAAACTATTTAATATGCGTTGGTTCCATCATCCGAAAACTGCAATACTTGAAAGAGTCATGGAAACCTGAATCGCCAGGCTTATACTCCAATTTTTGGATACTACCCCACTGAAACCAGTGTGAACAATGTCATATGCCCTCTAGAACTCTTAGGCTGAATGGATAAATTTAGATGATCCCTCTTTTACTTGGTTCATTTATGCTGAAATTATTAATATAATTGAAGTGGTAAATTATATGTAGGTTCTGACAGAACACTTTAGTCACATGAAAAAATTCTTGAAAATTGAAAATAAACACCTTTAGCTAAGTTTCTACTCAAATATGCAAATCTAAAGACGTGATTCAACAAGGGTTTTATCTGCAAGAATAATATAGTGAATACCATAAGTTGTATAAAGATTATTTATACTATTAAATAAGCATGTCTCTGGTAGATAAATACAATTATGTGTTAGAAATGCTTATTTGCAACCATAATATGGATTTAGCTATCATAACAAAAAATAATGTGGTTAGACACAACTTTTAAATGTCAGTATATTTTGTAGTTTGGAATAAATTGTGATCAGGAATAAACATCATCTCAAGTACTGATTGCACCCTGTTAGCAAGCAAAAACTTATACTGAATTCTAAGCTGTCTAGATGTAACTATACAAGGTATTTCTCTAGCTATATGACAATCAAATACTTGTTCTGAAATTAGGCCTATACCTATCCCACAGTAATTTTAGAATTGGGGAATCACAACCAATATTCTAGTAGTATTTTGTGCTAAAAAGGAACAACGTTCGTTTGGGAAGGAATCCATGAAAATCTTGGACAATGTTAAAACTCAATTTGTGTTCGTTTCATGATGAGAAGTTCCAAATGAAGTATCAGTAGCTTTGTCTGCAATCGTGATATAATCAATCATATATAATCCAGAATTATGGTAAATATGCATAATCAGCAGCAAACTACAAAAGTGAGTTCTGAACACTTCAACTATTATATCACCATATATACAGTAGGTAAGACTGAACAGAATACCTGAGGTCTGACAGACACTGTATTATCTGCATTGCTTATATTCTGAATCATGTCATTTCTGGTTTGGCATTTCATTGACCAAGTGGGTTGCATGATCCCTAGCATGTCTATGCAGTAACGAAGTGGTGTCTCTCTGGTGTGAAATCAATACATGGGATTAACAATAAAGAGCAGAGGAGGCGCACACAGCACATCACATCAACCCAAACATGGGATAATCAAAAGAGGGAGGGCAGAAAGTGGAAGCAAAGGGTAGGTTTACGGGAAGAAAGCTTTGACAAGGGTGTGGACGCTCGAGCCCTCCACGGGAGCTCGCTGGGCACGTGCTCGTCAGTTGAGCGGATTGCAGAGAGGACGAGAGTGGACGACCAACCGCCATGATTCATAGTTTACGCGCTGGTGCAGGTGAAGCTACCGCATGCCAAGGGCACACCTAGCTTGCGCCGTCGGAGTGTCGTGCACCCGGTGGCTGGCCACATCCTGTGTCTGGGAGTCGGCCACTCCCGCGCTGGGGCTGGGGAGCAACTGCGCCGGGGCCAACGGCCAAGGACACCGCGCTGCCGTGCCGAGGGACGGGTCTGCCCCGCCATGGCTGCATCGCCGCCTTGCGAGGGCCTCTGCGCCGCCGTCGTGAGAGAGAGGGGGATCGAGGTTCCGAGAGGGAGAGAGGAGGGTACGGAGAGAGAATGGATTTGTGGATGGCTCGATCGAGATCAGTACGTGAATCAAACGGTCGAGAAATTTCGGATGACGTGGACAAATCTGGTGCCAGAGCTTAAACTCTGGTTTCGAAAGGTAAAAGATTCTGAACTCGAGCAACATACCAAAGACCATCATATCCCCGTGCAAAGCTTCAAGTAAAAGTTTTGTAACTATGATCTATAGCTAGGTATATGGTTTCCCCTGATTCTTACTGAACTTCACCGTGCGTGAGTTTCAGTTGTATTGTAGATTTGTAGTGTAGGGTGTTTTGTATAGCAAAGAAACTCAAGCTATGCTAGAACAGACCACCATGTACCGCATTGAGCATATTAAGTCTTTTGAAAAAAGAAATACATTTTTTTATACTCCTATCATTTGCAAAATTATATTAACAATGTGCATGCTTCTGTAATTTAGAACGGAGGGAGTAGCGCTTTAATTTTGCAGGCTGCTTATATACCTGACTTCTGCGGTCTGCCAATGTTGGGCTTGGAAGCTATAGTCAAGAACACAAGAGAAGAAAACTTAAACGAAGCTTTTGGCTAGAACACTGTGGTGGTTCGAGGGGGAAAAAACACGTGTCATAAGTATACGTCTACTATTCTATTCTGCTGCTGCCTCCTTGTTCTCCCCAAGCCAAGCGCCGCTGCCGTTTTCCCATTTCTGTTCAAGCTCACGCCGCCACCGCGCTTGCCGGTCCGCCCATTCCGCCGCAACGCAACGCAACCCCTCTCCCGACGCCTGTGGCCCGGCCATGGAGCGCGCTGCCGGGGAGGCGGGCGCCCCCACGCAGGCGGCGAGAGGGGGAACGCCAGCGCGAGCGGGGGCGGGGGCAGGGGTAGGGGCAGCGGGAGGGGGAGGGATGGTGAAGGGGAGGTCCTGCAAGGGCTGCCTCTACTACTCGTCGGCGCTCAGGTCGCGAGAGCGCGGCCCCGTCTGCGTCGGCATCACCCGCGCCATTCCCAAAGGTACTCAGTCAGTCGCGCCTTTCCGGACACTACTACTGTATGTATTGTATTGTATTGATATGTATCCACCCTCCTCCTCGAGATCCGTCTCTGCCTGCGCTAGGGTTTTGCTGATTCGGATACTACAGTACAGTTTTAAGCCTCAGATTATCCCACCGAATAGTACTAGTTTAGGCTTATCAATCAGGGGAATTTCTCCCGTTGAGTTGAAAATAAAACTGACAAACTTGGGTTCATCTATAAACTCCTGTGCAATTGTTATTGCTAGTTTGCTATCGATCAAGTTAAAGCTTAGGTTACAGACAATCTAATAAATTTTGATATGTCCTGTAACATTACATTGTGCTAAGCCTCTCATCCTGTGACCCACTGCAAAAGTAATCCTTATCTGTGTCTATTAGATCATTTATACTACTTGATTTATTGTCTAATAATCAAGTAAGGAGAGCACTTGAACTCCGTTTCATGGTCTCTCTATTTTGTTATCTGACTGATTCCATTCTTTTTTTTAACTGTTTGATTGACCTACTCCCTCACCTCTTAACTGTGTATCAGTTTCTGAGCGTATGGTTGGAGAACTTGAATTGGAAGCTATCCAAGAAGGTCGCTATCTTGCAGATTTCAGATACGGATGCGTTGGCTATTCAATGTACTTAGATGACAAGGAAACTCCTACGGGGGTACGAGATAAGGCACGTGCGCAGCTACCTGTTTGTGTTGGAGTTGAGGTAATATCTGATTAACCATGTAATTCCTATGCATTCACAAGCCAGGACCATGTCAGAGTGATATGATGTAGTATAAGGAAGCAGTTAGGCACAATGGTCTCTTTGATGTTGTTAAGTGTGAACATTATGTACCAAAGATGATTGTGACCGTCAGGATCTGATGAGAAAATTGAGCTTTAGTTATGTTGAATGTCAGAATGGTGGGATGAATATTCATGTCAGATTGTTATCTTCATAACTTATATGTTTCTTACAATAATCATGCAAGCTTTTCTTTCCTTTTCTTGACCACAGTACAAAATAAATGCGGTCATTCTATTCTGAAATCTGTTCTTGATTTTCCTCGAGATTTATTCTGCACTGACTGTTCAAACTGCTCGGCTAGTGTTTTGTATCTATAAGTTAAACTGCGTCTTATGATCATTCACATGTCTATTTTGCTAACAAGAATATCTTTTCCCCTTTTCCAGCTATTGGCAGATAGAAAAGTCCCAACAAATATTAAGAAAGAAGGTCAGAAAACATTTTCTTCTGTTATTTGATTAGTGTGTGTGCTAGGCCGCTAGCAACTGCAAAGCTACCACAATATGCTCGAAAAGTTCAAATGTTTGGTCATGGACAAAGGTGCTTAGGCCCTGTTTAGTTCCAACCAAAATCCAAAATCCAAAATCCCAACTATTTTGGATTCCAAAATCCAGAATGCAAAATATTTTGGTGGGGTGTTTAGTTCCAACCAAAATTTGGCTTATTTTGGATTCCAATGACGGGGATTGTGAGGATGACACACAAACCAATCCAATGCAAAGATTCCCTTATTTTGGCCTCTTGAGTCCAAAATCCAAAATGGGGAATGGACCACTTTTTTACCAAATATTTTGGGTGATGTTTAGTTCCATTTTGCAAAATCAAGAGCCAAAACCCAAAATATTTTGGATTTCATGGGGAACTAAACATGGCCTTAATGTGTTGCACTTGCTTATTCAAATATATTAATTTCTAGTTGATCAATCTACCGCTGCGTGCATTTTACCTGAAATACACTGTCAATGGTATTCGATTTTTGTGTTAGAATGGCATCCTGATTTAGGATGCATTTTCTGTAGGTATGAAACCTTAAGAGATCAGCCACTAAATTGTAAAATATATACACAATTCTGCCTTCTTGAAAACCCTTATTCTTTTTATTGTACCTGCATGAAGAAATCACCAAATATTTTCACAAAAAATAGAATTTATCTAATAGTCAACTAATACATGGAAAAATGTGTCCTGATACACAAAATAGAGATTGCAACTTGATCAGTTCTTAGTGGTATTTGATTAGTTCTTGGTAGTATCTAAATTCAATTCATTGTAATGTTTTTGCCACTATATCCATTGCCAGTTTTTATGAGCTTATTTTCTGTGCAAACTAGGATTAGAGAAACTTAGTCCTAAAACTACACGCTTCATTGGTGAAACTGTGAAAAATATCTGATTACCAAGTATCTTGTCTATGTCTCCTGTGTGCTTTAAGCATTGCTTTAGCTGTTTTGCGTGTTTCAAACATGCTTCTTTCTTGCATTATTTTGTAATATTGTTTCTGTTCTCAAAACTTCTACTCATCCTTATAATTCTGCAGCTCCAAAACCACGTCAATACAAACCAGGGCATGCGGGAGATGATTTCTTAACTAAGTGAGTTGGTATTTTGGTTTATATATGAATTTGTAAGTTCTGAAATTCGTATTAGCATTTCAACAACTTTGTCTTCGAACCTGCAGATTTCAGAGGAATGCAGGGATTGTGGCCAATGGTGTGGCTAAGAACCTGAATAAAGTTGGGACCTACATCAAAGACACCGTGGGTGATATGGTGCAGCCTTACCGCAAGCGTCCCAAATAAAACATAGACTTGTCTCTCCCTAAAGACCTAAAATCTTGTATGGGAGTAAACATTAGATAACTGGGAACGTCGGATCAATCACGAAACCCATACACCCAGCACAGCAGTAGCTTTCTGTTGGTTTCTGAAGCTCTAGAAAATGGAGAGAGGAATTATTGTTAGGAAAATAGCCAATTGGAACATGTTATCCACTAGTTGTTGGGGCTTTGATTTTGTGTTTCCTTGTAGCCCCGCTGCCTCGTCCCATTTGGGAGCGATTGTTGTTTCAGTAGGTACCTCCTCCAGTAATGTACAGGATGTCATCATGTAATAAAACATTAAGACAGCCCCGTCCTGCCCCTCTTGAGAATTCCAGTAATATCGTAGTGCCATTGAGGGTTCCAGTGATGTAATTTCTTGGAGCATTGCAGTATCCGGGCAAGTAGAGGATGTTCGAGCTGACTCATATTTTGTTGTTTCTCTGAACTCTCCATCAGTTTATAATGGATGTCCTTTGCATTTTATTTCGTTATTTTCTTGGTTTTTGATAATTGGATATTTCTAGGAATCAGATTGACATATAACACTTTGTGTCTGGTAGCGAAGAACTAATAAAACTCTGAAACCTCAATGAAATAAATCAGTCCTTCGTCCCCAATCCTACTTCTCTCACTAATATCCAATTCCGAAGCTATGTGTAGTGGAACCATGACAAGAGGCTAGGAAGTCCAATGGACGTCAGTTTAGGTTTAAAATCAGAAATCTTGGAGCTAGGAATTTAATTACGAATACATAGGAATAATAGAAGGCAATTGATGTTGACGTAGCTTCACGAAATTACAGATAAATATGTTAGTATAAATATAAATATAGATAGATAAATAATCTGCCGATTTGTCAAAAGGTATTCAAAGAAAAAAGAAAAAAAAGGAAAAAGAAAAAAGAAAAAGATGGTATAGGCTTTTATTTGGAGGCCCATCCAAAAGCGCATTAACTCAGCCCAAACCCAAGTCTCGCAGCCCACACCTTTCTTTACCCTAAGTCCACACTGCTGCAGCGACGGCACACAGCTTGACACCCGCCGCCGTTTCATCGTCTTCCCGCAGCGCCGGCGCTCCATCTTCTGCTCTCTCCCCGACTCGCGCTCGGCACGCAGGCGACGGAGGCGGCGCTCAGGCTCGGGCTCTCAGCGACGGCGGAGCAGTCCCAGGCTCAGCGGCGGCATCAGCGGCTTCCCCTCCCGCCTCTCGCTCTCGCCTCCGTCCTCCGCACACCGGCCGGCGACCCTGCGTAAGCACCTCCCTCTCCCCTCCCGCCTCCACTGGACTATCGACGGTGCCCGGCCCCTGCGGCTGCCCTGCGCGCCGCGCGCGGCCGGCGGGGAGCGGGAGCCAGCCGCTGCTCCACCAAGGCGATGGCGCCGCTTTGGGAGCGCTTTACAATCAATTAGTTTGCGCTTTACAATCAATTAGTTTGCGCTTTACAATCAATTAGTTTGATCTCCTGACATGTCTAGCTGTATAGGATGATCATTTATTCTGCCCATCTACAATCACATCAAACTACTAATTATTGTCATGATTCAGCTACCTGTCATGTTTGCTCTGAAGTCTGAACTATCCGTTATCTAGTTTTGAGGACTAATCTGATGCACTTTTCGAGAGAAATGCATATAACTGTCATTCAGAGAATGGAGTTATAGAGGTCCTATTTGTTTGTGTTTAAGAGTCATGAACTACACATCTCCATGGCCACTTTATTCTCTGCTCCTGCTTTTGTATTCCTTTCCAGTCCCCTCTCCTGTAGCCAAATTGTCTGCCCACTTGGTGTGATTGTGGACGGAAGGCAGCAGCTACAGCAGGGTGCCTGGCTGCTGGAGTGTTTGCCTTATTGGAAATCTAGAAAAGATGATCAAAACAGAACAATGCGAGAATGAAGGGCAATTTTAATGCTAATGCTATGTTGCTACTGCTTTTAATATGTCTTATTATTTATTTATAGAAAACTTTGTGTGTGAAAAAACAGTATCCATATCTTTGCATGTATATTCATCCATGCTGCATAGTAATTTATAGTTTATGCATAGGTGCCAAGAGCCTGTACTTGATCTATGTGTGCAACATTGATTGTTTTCATGTCTCAATTTATGAGGCTAATTGATCTTTTGTGCTTTTGTATCCTAATGCGTATGCATTTATGTTATTGTGATTATTTTGAAAGGATTTTGTTGTTTTGGCAGACTAATTCTCCAGGAAAAATGAGCTTGATATCCCAGAATGCGGTCCAGAAGCGCCGCCTCAGGAAAAGTGAAGCTGATGATGGCAATGATGAAGACATTGGCTCTCCAACCTCTATAGATGCAGAGGTTAAGGAAGCAAAGTTGAAGAATCACAATAAGGAAAGGAAGAAGAAAAGGACCAAGGTGCTGGAGTCCCAGCAGAACAAAGAGGAAGAGGAGATGCGGCAGCTGGAGAGCTCATTGTTTGGTTCCCTTTATGCGCCACTGGAGTTTGGCACTGAGGTAGGGGCTGCAGAAGTAGCTCCTGACCGGGATGCGCCTTTGTTTTTTACAGATAGGTCTGCTGGTGGTGGTGTGGGTTGTTTTCGTATATATGAGGAGGATATGGCCATGAGGATGAGGAAGACGTGGTGGGTATCAAGGAGAGGAAGCCTGTATGGGTGGATGATGAGGAAGAAAGGACAGAGGTGGACATTGTGAAAGTTTCAAGGTTGAGGAAGCTGAGAAAAGAGGAAGATGAGCATTTGATTTCAGGGAAAGAGTATGAGGCCAGGTTGCGTGGTCAGCATGCGAAATTGAACCCCTTCACTGGCTGGGCTGATATGGACCGGAAAACTTCTCTTCCTGTCGCGTCAGATGATGGTGAGTCTGACGATGAGGGTTGTGTCGATGATATCCTTCAGAATAACGATGAGCTCATTGTCAAGGATACTGTCAAGCTCTTACCTGGGATGCTGGAGTTCTCAAGGCTTGTTGATGCCAATATACAGGATCCATCAAGTGGTCCTATCAATTCAGTTCAGTTTCATAGGAATGGGCAACTGATGCTTGCTGCAGGTTTGGACAAGCATCTGAGGTTTTTCCAGATTGATGGAAAGAGAAACCCCAAGATCCAGAGCATATTTATCGGGGACTGTCCAGTACACAAGGCCTCATTTCTACCTGATGGCTCTGAGGTGATCCTTTCAGGCAGGAGAAAGTTCTTCTACTCATTTGACCTGGTGAATGCTGCTGTTAGCAAGATTGGACCTTTGACAGGGCGTGAGGAGAAAAGCCTGGAGAGCTTTGAGATATCACCTGATTCGAAAACCATTGCTTTTGTCGGTAACGAAGGGTACATCCTTCTTATTTCTGCCAAGACAAAGCAGCTCATTGCAACTCTCAAGATGAATGGAAGTGTGCGTTCATTGGCTTTTGCGGATGGTGGAAACCAGCTGCTGAGCAGTGGTGGAGATGGCCATGTCTACCACTGGGATCTCGGAACAAGGAAGTGCATCCACAAGGCTTTTGACGATGGTTCCCTGTCTGGCATTTCGCTTTGCACCTCGCAGGACAGCTCTTTGTTTGCCACAGGCTCCACCAGCGGCATCGTGAATGTGTACAAGAGGGACGATTTTCTCGGCGGGAAGAGGAAGCCACTGAAGACGATTGAAAACCTGACCACTGACATTGGCGAAATGAAATTCAACCATGACGCCCAGATCTTGGCGATCAGCTCAAGGAAAGAGAGGAATGGGATGAGGCTCGTGCACGTCCCATCGTTCAGCGTGTTCCAGAACTGGCCAGGGCCTCGGTTCAGCCTTCACTATCCACGGTGCCTGGATTTCAGCCCTGGCAGTGGGTTCTTATCTGTCGGACATGCAGGTGGAAAAGTCCTGCTATACAAGCTTCACCACTATAAAAACGCATGAGACTAGGATGGTTACTTGGCAAAACCCAGTTTTGACTTTATATTTGTACTCTTGAACACTCCATGAATCATGTGTATGGTGATTCATTACAGTCATTGCGCTTTATGCTTTGCTGCCAGTGGTTTCAATGCTTGATACAAGCTGGCCGATCTTGTACTTTGCTTTTTTAGTCGAATGCAGTTTGTTATGCTGCTATTGCTTTATGGTTGTTGATTGCGGAATTTCGGTTTCCTGTTACTGCGCTTATGGGAGTAATCCTGGAGTCTGGAGCCATATATTATGCTGAGTATACAGTGGTATGTTCATTGCAGTCAGAATCTGAATCCTTTGGGTTGGTTGTATGCAAGCAACCCCTTTTGTCTTCCGAGCTGCTGGTGACCTATCTCCGACGTCTAGAAATACGGCGTTTGTGATTTGTTATTTTCTTAAACCCAAACACTTGAATTGTGAAGCATTAGTTCTGAATCATGGCAGCTGTTACCATTTGTTCGGATTGCACTAATTGGCTGATAGGTTATGAATTGTTAGTCCATAATTGTTTCATCAGAACTCCTAAAATGATGAAAACAGTTCTATTAGCCTACATATGCAAGCAGCATATATTGGTGAACCAGTTTTAAATCAGTTCTAAATGCAAGCTGTTCTACCTGACAGAGGCTCTTGCAGTCTTGCTTCTAGTTTGCAGTCCCCTTCTCTGTTTCCAATACATTAATTTGTAATTCATGTCAAATTTATGTTGGTGTGCCCTCTTATGAAAATCCTATATTTTTCTTTGATAGCCATAGATCTGAAAGTAACTAAAGGTTATGGCAAATTAACTCTTATTCATAGCAAAAAGGTTCATGTATGAAGTACTTCCTAGCTGTATCCGAAACTCACAATTCACATGTCAGCATCAACATGGTAAACGTTTTTCAATAAGATACGAAAACCACTTTCCTTCATAGATATCAGAAAATATAGGGGAAACGTACAGAACTCTCTTAATAGCGGAATTAGTTGCAAATTAACTCTCAGAAAGACCTAATATGTCATAAAAGGGTTCTTCATCTTTGCAAACTAATATGCCTTTCCTTCCTTGCTGTCGAGGAAGTACGTTGTCATCTTGGTCACTCGACTCGCTCGAAGTCATCATCATCAACGTCCCCCAGACCGAGCTCAGAAAGCTTATTTGACCAAATTTCCTTGGAATACTGCTCCAATTCGAGCATCTCGGCGATGGCATCGTCATCCACAGCGATGAATCCCTTCTCGGCGTACTCCTTGCGCGCCCTTTCCTGCAACTCGGATAAGCTGTCCTCGGTATGCTCGTGATGCGCTGCCTCGCGCTCGAGGTCCTCTTTAGTGGTGGAGCTGTCGGCGATCATATCCTCGTACACAAACGTGGACTCGAACGGCTTCCGTTGCCGCGACAGGATGTAATTGATCTCCTCCTCGCATAGCCTCTTATAGGCCACGGTGAAGTCCGTCCAGTTCATCACCGTCGGAGTCGGACCGTCGTCGCCAACAGCCGCAGACTCCTTCACATCGGCTACTACGGCCTCCGCGTCCTGCGCCAGCGCACCAACATTTGCCTTCTTGTCCTCCACATCCTCGCCGACCGTCGGTGGATCAGGGCCGCCGCCGCCGCTCATCGTCGAGAGATGGTTGGAATTTGGAAGGAACGCTAGGCCTAGAACTTTTCGATTGAAGGGAGGGAATCCGTCTCGTTTTATTGTGGGGCTTGGGGGCGATTGGTCTGTTCGAGTCCCACCCTTCTCAGGCCCGGTTTCAACGTAGGTGGGCCAAGCCCAACATATCACGAAAGACCCGTTTTCACTGGGCTCAAACCCCACGCTACATGCCCGCAGGCCGCAGCTAATTGGATATTCTCGCGGTGTCAACTTAGAATTTTTTCTAATATATATTAATATATATACTAACTCCTTCTCAAAATAAAATAATTACTTTTTAAAATAAATTAGTTCCTAAAATGACTTTTAAGTTGAACTATTTTAAGTTTGAAAAAATATATATAAAAGAATAATAATATCCATGACACCAAATAAGTATATTATTAAATAATATATATTAAAAAAATTCAACTTAAGACAACACTAAAAGTTGATTTAATTTGATATATAAAGAATACTAGGACCATATTTGTGCGTAGGTAGTATGATATAAAAAAGAACCAACTCTCAATGCATCACTTTTAGAAATTATCAAAATATTTCCTTATCCATCAGTGGAAGTCTGGGATACACATGCCTGTCCATATTCCATTTTGTGAATTTTAGCTACGATTTTTGGTTTCTATTGGATAAAAATGGTGCCACAACATGTATGAACAAAACCAGAATGATCTCCTAACAAATATGTCACTAGAGCGCCACGATTTTTTTTCCCAATTTGGTTCCTCACCTAGGGTTCTCTTTTTAGGGTGTTTGATGACGGGATGAATTACTCATGATATGATGAAATCGTGGTTAAAATCTCAGGCCAATGGGACTTTATTTGGTTATTATTTGGTAAAGTTTAGTGGAATTCACATTATCGTTCTTTATTATTGCTCTGTTTTTCAAGTTCAAAATCAGAAGGAGATGTTGGGACTTTTTCATTTTGGAGAAATTTAAATCTACTTGATGGATTATGTTATTTAGAGAAATTAAAATATACATAAATATAGAGAAATAGATATAGATATGATGTAAGATATAACTTTTTTCTCCGGTTGGATTTCTTTACCGGCATTATTGTTTTTTAGAGAAAAATACCGGCATTATTGTTTGTTTGCAAAGAAAGAAAGAAAGAAAATGGAGATGAAATAGTAGTAATGTCTTTCTTTTCCTTGCGCCACAATCCACGCGCGGACAACTGAGTGCACCAACCCCAAGATAGAACGTCTCCGCAATGACACGTGGGCCATCGTATTGTCCAGGCCTACGTGACATCGGGACACCTCACCACTCACCAGGCCTGCGCTTCTTCTGGAGAAAGGCGCGGAGGACAGGTCATCCCCGCACCTCGTTCTCCAATTATTTGCTCCCATTGTTTTTCAAAGCACTTTTTGCCTAGTCGCGTTTCGCCTCCTCCTTTAATTTAACCAAAAAAAAACTTGACTTTTCGTTGCATTCTCTTGGGCTTTATTTATAATTATCCGTTAAACCCTCCCATCTCACCTAATATTTATATATCCTCTTTAGATACGACAATTGGTTTTGCTGATTTTTTTATTCTTTTTCAGGCAGGTGGCACATCAGCTCGATTTATGAACATATATGGTAATTAATTTGGTCCTGATAATAGTTTTTTTTTAAGTTCTTTTTACATAGCTACTTAACTCAATGATTATAGACAATGATTAACACATGATCTAGACTAATTATCCAAAAATTGGACCGGTTCTAGCCTAGGTGAAGACTTTTGCCGAACATTCTTATACCACGACACGACGACGGTAATTTTTGTCCGATGCTTTTATTTCAAAAACATGCCAAAATACTGACATTTCTTTTTCCTCAGTTGGATTTCTTTTTCTTTTCTTTTCGAATATAAAATAAACTCAGTTGGAATTCTTTACCGGCATTATTGTTCCCAAGAAAGGAAGTTGGAATATGCCTTTCTCTTCGTGCGTCACAAACCATGCGCGGCCGCCAGCAGCAGCCACAGCACAGCACCCGTCACTTTCAATGACACGTGGGCCATAGCATTGACTGGGCCTACACGTCATAGACGACACCTCACCTGGCCCGAGCCTCGTTATTGCATTTCGCTTTCTCTCCTTTATTTATTTATAATAATTATATAATTATAATTGTAGCAATAGATAAACCAGCCGCCTTTTCTCCACTCTCTCGGGTTGTATCGTCGGCTTTAAGAGGCACAAGCGGTAGAACCCTCTCCACCGTCCGTCCACCTCACACCATATCCTAGACCATCTCCTATCTGCGTCGTCCTCGCTCCTCAACTCGCCATGGGTACTTCCTCGCTCCCGGATCCCGCGTCTAGTTGATGCTGCTACTGCTCTCCCTCCTGCTCCGTGCTCAGATCTGACCAAAAGGGGTTTTGCTGACTTTTTTTTTTATTGTTTTGATTGTTTTTGCTGGATGGATTTCTGGATTCAGGCAAGATCAAGATCGGAATTAACGGTGAGTCTGTGCCCCCCAATCAGTATCTCCTGCTCTGTTTGTTGGGTTTGGAGTCTTCTCACTGGTTCTCCCCGCGTCCGGGTGTGTGATTTCGCTCAGGTTTCGGAAGGATCGGCAGGCTCGTGGCTAGGGTCGCGCTCCAGAGCGAGGATGTCGAGCTGGTTGCGGTCAACGACCCCTTCATCACCACGGACTACATGGTATGCGCCTCGATCTGTTGCGTTTGTTCTGTGCCATGAGTAGATATGGTAGGGTGGTTTACAAGGTTTTAGGGTGGGTTTAGCACCGATCCGTCAGCCAGCATGCTCGATTCAGTTACTTGTGGAGTTCGGAGTCGTTTGACTTCAATTTTTTATTGGGTCTTTCCGTAGATCTGGGGGTTCTGTTGGTTCTGTTGCTCTATTACAATATATATATTATTATACTTTCCATATCAGTATCAGCTTTAGGTGTCATAGATTTGGTGCTTACTTCAGTTTCTGAATTTTGGAAATCTGTGTGCTGTGCTCATGCTTTATGTGCTCCCTCATCTTGTTTAGACCTACATGTTCAAGTATGACACCGTGCACGGCCAATGGAAGCACAGTGACCTCAAGATCAAGGACTCCAAGACACTTCTCTTCGGCGAGAAGCCAGTCACCGTCTTTGGCATCAGGTACTCCCCTCTCCTCTCCTGCTTGTTTCATACATGGATTCAGTTTGTGTGTTGAAGCTGTGAGCTAATGTTTGAACTGCCTGCGATTCTACAGGAACCCTGAGGAGATCCCGTGGGGTGAGGCTGGTGCTGACTATGTCGTGGAGTCCACTGGTGTCTTCACTGACAAGGATAAGGCTGCGGCTCACTTGAAGGTATAATTGCTGATTCACGATCATATGTCTGTTTCAGAATGTTTGCAGGGTGTTTGTATGTCATGTCATTCCCAATTCTACACTATATGCATTTGGGCGGTTGTTTACATGCGGCTTTACGAATGAAGTGATGGCTACCTAGTATTTGGGCTTAGCAAATCATGTCCTAATTTTCACCAGAAAACTTTCTTATTAGTACACCTTGCAAACTCACAACCTGCAACCAGGCAGAGACGGGGGATTACTAGTACACTACCTTCTTTAGTATAATTCAATTGGTCGTATGCTTCTGACAAGCTGTAACAACCTGATGTTTTGGTATTGCATAGTTGTGGTCTAATGCTAGTTTTGTTGTTGCAAGAAGAGTTACTGGAGTCTTTATAGAGGTCTATAAATTATCAGACATGATGATTTAGTGTCGTGACTAGGATTTAATACACCCATGTACTCTCTATACTATGCTGCCTTACTTGTCAGATTGCCTTGAGCCTTGTAAATTCCCCTGTTACTTTGGATGTTTCTGATAGCTGTATTTTCCTTTCTTTTCAATTATTATATATATATATAGGGTGGTGCCAAGAAGGTTGTTATCTCTGCCCCAAGCAAAGATGCACCCATGTTCGTTGTTGGTGTCAATGAGGACACGTACACCTCAGATGTTAACATTGTTTCCAATGCTAGCTGCACAACAAACTGCCTTGCTCCCCTTGCCAAGGTGTGTTTCCCCTTCATAGTTTGGTGTTCTTTTTAGTTTTCTGCTCTTCTGATGTAGTTTGATTCACTAATGGTGTCTAATGTCATTAATTAGGTCATCCATGACAACTTTCGTATCGTCGAGGGTCTGATGACAACTGTTCATTCCATCACTGGTAAGTTTTCTTTGGCTGTCGAGCTATATCCCCTCTTAGGATTATTGAGAAGATACATTAGTTCCCTCCTAGGATTATTGAGAAGATACGTTTAGTTGGCTGCATAATGACAGTGTGGTACTTATCTGTCAGCCACCCAGAAGACCGTTGATGGACCCTCAGCCAAGGACTGGAGAGGTGGCAGGGCTGCTAGCTTTAACATCATCCCCAGCAGCACTGGTGCTGCCAAGGTATAACAAAATTCAGTAATTAACAATGTTGGATGGAGTGAGCTAATCTGTGTTCTTTTTGTAAGTGTTGGTCATTTATTCAGACTGACTTGGCCTGCTGATTGTACTAAATTATTGTTCCGCTGTGTTTTGGTTTCATCTAGCTTCATGAATAATTTTTTAATGCCAATGCATGTGCATTTCATGTAGCTTCCTGTTGCTACTTGAGTTACTATATAGCTAATTTACATAGCCATGTGAGCATACACATAGCTACATGAGCATTAAGCATTAAAAGGCTCAGTTGATTGCCATCCTAGTTCTAACTGAACATATACTTCCTCTTTAGTCTGGGTCATTGTTCACCTCATTTTTCTTTTTACTGTAAAGTCAATATCCATTATATTCTGATGATTATAGATGGAATGCTATATATTGACTTTCAATATTTATGGATTGCAGGCTGTTGGTAAGGTTCTTCCTGATTTGAACGGCAAGCTCACCGGTATGTCCTTCCGGGTTCCCACTGTGGACGTGTCAGTTGTTGATCTCACTGTTAGAATCGAGAAGGCGGCCTCCTACGAGGAAATCAAGAAAGCTATTAAGTAAGTTACTACTCACTTTTACATTTTATAAATGAGTCTCCCATGAGTGTACTATAGGCTGATTTTGATATTTGGCAAGGATCGAAAGCATTTCTTAATGTAATGTAGTTTGTCCATCTATTTTGGTTTGTATCGGAAACTTCATTGACATAATTTCTATTGTTTTACAGGGCTGCTTCTGAGGGACCACTTAAGGGGATCATGGGTTATGTGGATGAGGATCTGGTTTCCACTGACTTCGTGGGTGACAGCAGGTATGCCTTTTGCTTTAGATTGGATGCATTTAGTTTAGGAGGCACTAAATTATTCGGGCACCCAGAATTTTGTTGAGCACACTGCTATGTGGAATCCTAATAACTCACTTGTGGCTACGCTGTTTTGCACTTAGGTCGAGCATCTTCGATGCCAAGGCTGGTATCGCACTGAACGATAACTTCATCAAGCTTGTATCATGGTATGACAACGAGTGGGGATACAGCAGCCGTGTCATCGACCTGATCCGCCACATGTCCAAGACCCAGTAGAGCAGTGTTTCTGCTTCCCAATGACGGTCGTCCCCTTAATTAGCCATCAGTTGCAGACCAGCCTGCTGCTGCTTGTGAATGCTGAGAATAAATAAACGTGAATGGTGCCACTGGACGCTGGACATGAGTTGCCTTTTGTTTATCATACCAGCTTACCTTGCTGTAATATGGGAGCTGAGTTAGTTTTTGGCCTTTTGCTTGTGTGAACATAAATCGAAATTTTTGCTGTGCTAGTCGATGTGGTTGCATTGCATAGATGAGCTCGTCTTTGCTATGTGTTCCCTTGTGCAATTCACATTTTTTTGCTTATCCGACTTCGAATATCTTCTTCAATTATCATATTCGTTAAATTTTGTTTTGTTGCAATTTTGGTGGTAACTTGTGCTAATAAAGGTGATTCCTCCAGCCGTTGCAAACGAGCATGCCGAGCATGCTGATGCTGACCAACGTATCGTAACCTTTTGGCTCATGGTTTTGTTCGTTGTCGGCTGGGTAGTAGGAAGAAATGGGATGCTTCCTGCGCTGATGTGTGTGTGTTTTTCGTTGTAGTTCTGATTCCTTGTCCTAGCGGAGAGTGGTGCGCGGATTGGCGTCTGATGGTGGTCGAGGTGGCCCGTGATCACCTGCCAGATTGGAATGGTCGGTCGGGTCGGCGGCATCCCATCCCAGCGTGGACCAGGCTGGGACTCCATCGCCGCGCCGGCGGTTGGTTCCGCGGTTGGTTGGTGTTACGGTTTTACCGTGTGTTTATCGCCACGCCAAGAGCATCGCCCACGAGCGCGGCGCACTTTCCTTCTCTTTCTCCGAAAACCAAGGCCCAACAAGGACATTTGAACGTTTCATTTGAAAACAAAAGCGGTTACTTATTAGTCTTCTTAATAAAGCAGGAATAATTACACATGAGACCTAGTTTGAAAGAAGGGGGAGCCAAATTCAGAGATGGATAAACCGAACTAAATGACTTTATCAAATGACATCCTATGGATCGCTTGCCCTGACAAAAGTTGAGTATCCTAATAGAATTTTTCAAATTGGCCCTGATGCGTGATCCTGTGTGCCTAGGCCATGGATGGAAAACCAAAGTCATTCGCCCTGTTCACTTGGTTTATCAGCCAGCTTATCAGCAACCGAAACAGTGTTTTTCTAAAAAAAACAGCCAAAAACGACATTAGCTAGTTTATCAGCCACCAAAACGATCAAACGAATAGAGCGATTTTCGACAGAACTTTGAAACGAGATAATGAACTAGCAAAATGAAGTTCCCCCACACACAATGAGGTAAAAGGGAAATCCAAAGATGGATAGGACACCACAAAGAATTATAGACTTATTCAAATGATATTCTATAAATTGCTCATCCTAGAAAAAAAACTCGAAGATCCTAAAGATTCAAAGTGGCCCTGAGTGATAATGCCATATTCGATGAACTTTGAAATGGAATAGTGAATCAGCAAAATTACCCACCACCCCCACTACACACACAATGAGGTAAAGGGAAATCCATTTCAACCTTTTATTTTAAAATAAAATTAGGTCATGTTTAGTTCCCCATGAAATCCAAAATATTTTGGGTTTTAGCTCTTCATTTTACAAAATGGAACTAAACACCACCTAAAATAGTTGACAAAAAGTGGTCAATTCTGAGGCCAAAATAAACTAAACTTTACATTAGTTTGTGATCATCGAATTCAAAATAAGATAAATTTTAGTTGGAACTAAATACCCCACTAAAATATTTTGTATTCTGGATTTTGGAATCCAAAATAGTTGGGATTTTGGATTTTGATTGAAATTATTAGAAGTGAAAAGAAAACCGTCCACCTTTTTCCTTTTTTACCCTTTGCTTCGCGTCTTCTTCCTCCCCAAGGCTTCGGCCCTCGCCTACACGCCTCCGCGTCCCATTTAGGCAGAGTCGCCCTCTCTCCTCGCCGTCCTCCCTCGCCTTTCCCAAATTAGCCCACCGCCTCCTCCACCTCCGACGATCCCGCCGCCACCGCCCCTCAATCGCCCACCACCCACCTACCCGACTATATAGCCCCTCCCCGGACCGTTCCCCACCGGCTCGCGCCCCCGACACCTCCGCCTCCGCCTCCGCCACCTCCCGGTCCGCCGCCGCGTCGCGTGGAGGGAGGAGGAGGAGATGGCCGCTGCTTCCGTCGCCTGCAGGCGCGCGCTGCTCCTGCACGGGCACCAGCAGTGGCCGCAGCGGTGGGCGGCCACCGCGCCGCCCTGCACCCGCACCATTTCGCAGCTCGTCAAGACAAACGGCCGCCGCGCCTTCCTCGTCGACACCCTCGCCCTGGTAAGCCAAGCCTCCGGTGTCTCCTCCTACCATACTCCCGTTCCATGTGGGCTTCCGCCCGCGAATGCACGCCCGCCCGCCCGAGAGGTGTTCGGAGGAATGCTCCCGCGAGTTGCTGACGCGGGTGCGGATGCGCCTGCTCCCCGGGATGGTCGTGTCGCCCGCAGGTCAGGAAGCTGGAGTCGCAGGGCGTCCCGACCAAGCAGGCGGAGGCGATCACCTCCGCGATCACGGAGGTCCTCAACGACAGCCTCGAGAGCATCTCCGAGTCCTTCGTCTCCAAGGCTGAGATGCAGAAGGTGACCCCCTTTGACATTGCGTGCGGATTTTTTCTTAGTGTTGGTTAATTGTCTTCCTCATTTGGTGGTCTTGCTTGGCTTTCTGCAGAGTGAGATGCTACAGGAGTCCAATATCTCCAAGTTCAAGTCGCAAGTGCAGAGCTCGCAGGTATGGTTTGAAGTTAAAATGTTAGATCATGAGAATTAACTGCCCCTGGATTTTTGTTGAACTCAATGTGGGAGCCTGTACAGGTTCCACATAAACTGTTGCTGGCTTAAAATTGAACTTGATTGCATAACTCTTAGTATTTTATAGACCCCGTTTAGCATTTCCTGGGGTGAAGCACTTAGCATTGCTTCCTCTTTGGCTTGTTTACATTGTTCATTTGAGCAGTACTGGGATGAAGATTTCATGTTTGTACTACCTGATTTAGAGCTGCTGCTCATCTCCATGATGAGGCTTTTAGTTTGTAAAATTGGAATAGATGTGTGCGAATGGGGATTATGGGTTGAGATCACCCATTTGAAAAACAACCATTTATCTGTGCCTTTTTGGTATCAGATTATTGTGTGTTTATGTCTTGGCCATTTTGATCATCTTAATTTATAATGAGACTGGTACATTTTGCTCACATGTCTTAACACTTGACCTTTTATTTAAGATTAGTGGTCTGAGTTTTCATTGTAGAAGTTATTCTTAAATCATCAAGTTGCATTTGTTTAGGCTTATCAGATGTACTGCTTGCCTTGTATCGATTACAGCACCCTGTCCCAAATCAGCTTACATCCATGTTAATGGTAGTGTGGCACCCACGGTAAGGGATGGGCGTATGGTACCTATCTGAGCCTTTGGAGGGGGAATGTCTTATCTCTGATACCTTGGGTATGCCAGCAGTAAAGTTCGGGAGGAATAGACTAATCTTTCTTTTCAAAACTATTATTATTACTCCAACATAGACATACACGTTTGAATTACTTAAGGTTGCTTTTATGCATGCATCGCACCAGTTCTTATTTTCAACAGTTAGTTTCAAGCTTGCAGCCTGTTGGTTTCATAGGTACTTCCAGAAGCTAGTGCTTGCATTTTTAGAGTTTCGTACCGTGTCATTATACACTCCATAGATTGTCTTTGTATGCAGAAGAGAATTCTGTTCTCATACATTCTATTGTTATCTAATAAAATATTTATTGCAATAGAACCTTCAATTTTTAGCCACAGCAATCGCAATCGTGGTCTACTGTTTATTTTAATAATGTTTTGAGAAATTTCTCTGAGAAACATTAGTGTTGGGTTAAGTTAATCCTTACTCCCCGTCCAATTGAGTAGCTGACATTTTATCACGTGCTCTAAACTTCAAGATATCTTGCTGATTGTGCTCAGTGGCTTGGATTATTATCTAATTTTTTGCTCATCTTATCATGCATTACTGCTGAGACTGAGATAGACTGATCCTTCTTTTTCGGGGTTCTTGATCTCCTAACATTAGATGTATAGGAGGATCGTTTCGTTCTGCTCATCTGCAATCATATGGAACTACTAGTTGTCATTCTACCTGGCTTGTTTGCACTGAACTATCCATTATCTTGTTTGGAGGACCAACCTGATGCATTTTTCAAGAGACCTACTCATAACTCCCTTTCAGAGAGTGGAGTTGCAGAAATTCTTTCTAGGATTTAAGAGCCAGCCAGCCAGGAGTTACATATATTTAATGTTCTGGTTTGTATGCATGATGCTGGATTTTCTCACTGTGATCCCAGTTTGGGAGTTGGGACTAAAAGGCATTGTTGTTATTGTTGTGTGCTCTGCAATGTTTTAGCTGAACCTAATGCTACATAACTGCAGATTTTAATTTGATAATTGAAACCACGAACCTACAAATAGCTCTTGATTTTTCTGTGAATTGTGTTTGCATGGATTGCAGTTCACATGTCCTCGTCTTGCTGCTTTTCTCTTTACATTTTCAGTATTCAAAACTGTTGCGTTTACATTATTACAAGGGTCAATCGCTTAAAAAGGTCCTTTCGTTTCTGTAGGAAAACCATTTCTCTTTGTTACAGCGGGAGACTGAGAAACTTCGTGGAGATATTGATAAGATGAGGAGTGAACTGAAGTCAGTATTAAGCTCAAGAGCTATTTATACTAGCAATCTTAATGAATATACTCAGTCTAATTGTCCATTATGTGAATCAGGTATGAGATTGACAAGGTTACTGCAGGGCAGCGGTTAGATCTGAACCTTGAAAGAGGGTAAGATCAGTTATCTCTATTTAGATATGCTCTCTGTATTGTTAAAGTTCTTTTCCCACCATCTGGCTACCAGCTGTGCACTGACTAGTGATCACTAAAACATAAGAATCGATACTTTCTACAATGTATGGAACAAACAGAACAAAGAATGATTAACTTGCTCATTATAGAGAAAGTTATAGTGACCTTGACTACGATTCTGGTCCTCAGGTCTTTGGCTTGGCCTGCTTATTTTAGTTATCATTGGTCAACTTTGCGTATGAAAAGACATTCATGTTCAGGTTTTAAGGTTTGTGGACCAATCTATAATTCTGATGTTTTCAAATTCAAATATGGTGGTTTGGCATTATGCCTTTGGTTGAGATGTTCATAGTTCTCTTAGATGCAACCATCTGTTGGTCAGCGGTATAGGTAATGTTTAGATCATGAACACACAATGACAGGTTGCTACTTGCTAGGTTATAATAGTTGACATGTGCACTATATTTTCTAGTGGTGTCTTGCACACGGTGTTAATGTAACGGAAAAAAGTCACTTTTATAGAAGATCTCCAGATGAATTTCAATACTTAACTTGCTGAATGTTCATGCTCTTATACAGTCTCCCTTGAGCCTTCTGAAGGAATCTTTAGTCTCTTTTGATGTGTTACACTTTGCACCAATGTGTCAATATGTCTGAATGACTGAACTGCGATAGGTCTTTTCTTTAGTATATCATGCCTTTTAGAGCTAAAACTACCTTGTGTGTGATTATGACATACTTCTGATTGAAAAATTGCTCCAGGCGCATACGTGATGAACTTGCCAAGCAGAATGAGGAAACTACTGATCTTACCACAAAGCTTGACAAGGTGAGTGGCAGTAAACTAAGTTCTGTATCATCTTTTACGTGAGAGACCAACCGAAATGTTTTGCTACCATATGCAGGAAATCCACTCACTGAAGGCCCAGTTGGAGGCAGCGAAGTACGATGTCATCAAGTACTGCATAGGTACCATTGTTTCGATCTCAGCCGTCGGTCTCGCCGTCCTCCGCATCGTCATGTGAAGGCAGCACAGCAAGCAAATACGGTTCTTTCGTTTACCCATATTCGTCGTCCGTGGAAACCCGCTAGAAGAGGATAGGTTCTGATTCTGTTCCTAGTTTTTAGAGGGGACAAGACGTGGTCAGGGGAGGAGGGAATGTTGTAACAACACCTGGTACTGGTAGTAGGGAGATGTTTGCTCAAACTTGTAAAATAGATGGCCCGTGGAAGAAATGCATCCAGAAATGATTCTTTACCTGTGCACCTCTGCGGATTAACATGCGGCTTCCTGCTGATCCGCTGAAGCTATTGTTACTGTGGGATACTGAACTGTGTTAGCCTCGTCTTGTTTTTCGAGCCATCTTTTACCTCCCAGCAATATTGGCTCTACCATCTGGGCGTTATCGGTTGTGCCCAGTCGTTTGATTTGATTGTTTTTTCTGTCGTTAGCAGTTACTACTACTCCAAGCTGTGGTGGTCATGTTGCAGTTGCGCTGGCTCACATGACAATGACATGAAGCAGCAGCCTGCAGCCGGATTGCTGCAATTTTCTTGTGTCCAATCGTGGATGGCGACGTGTATCTTCCGAAGAGGGGGGTGAAATGTACTGCACTGTCAAAGAAGCAGCAGTCCCGAAGCCGAAAGCTGGAAGGACAGACTATAGGATGGTTACTCCAATGGCAATTTTCATCCAGAGCCACGCCATGATTCTGGAGAGCGACCGCGCACGGAAACGGAAAAGCATTGCGCAGCGCTGCCTGGAGCTAAATAAAGCAGCACACACCGTCTCTTGTTCCTGTCGGCATCGAGTATCGACACAACAAACAAAAAGTAGATTAGTAGATATTAGGCTACTCTTAGTGCAGACTTTATCATAAAATCTAAACCTATTTATTATTTCGAATATTATGGATTTAGAGTCTAAGGGCAGTCTCAATGATGTATTGATGATGGTTTCTATCATCATTAAATGACTTGTCATGTAGTCAAAATGCTGATATGACAACATAATTAATGATGAAAGAGAGCACTAATACTAGAAACAGTTTCCTCATGAAGAAATCAGGTCTTCACTTCACCCAATGCACCAAGAAACTATGAAATCGTCATTGGAAAGAAACCACCAGTTTCTAGGGGTTCGTGGCACATTCTCATTGGAGGAAGAAGATAGAGTTGGAAGAGAGAAAGAGAAAGATAATTATTACTCAAAGACACATTCATTGTGAAAGATAATTTCTTCTATTGAGACTGCCCTAAATAAGTCTTGGAGTCTTATTTCTTCCCTCTTTCTTTAATAAATATACTGTCACATCAGCAAAATACCATGAATACGTGGTAGTAAATAGTCTTTGACTCTATAATAGAGTATTGCATTGAGAGTGCCCTTATACACACAGCTGTCGATATCGACGCAACAAACTAAACTGCCTAAACCCCCAGAAGGAGTGGGCTATAAGTATAGAACATCCCATCTTTTTTTTGCTGTTGATGTAACGGGCTACGGCTGTGGCTCTCTCTTACTGTACCAGCGGTTGCTGTTGAACTTTGTTTACACACACGCACAAAAGAAGAAGAAGAAACAAAAGAAGAAGAAAAAAAAAACTTGCATGGTCCGGACCAGCGGTTCTCTCTCTATATATGTATATATAGTTTGTGATTGGAAGCAACCAAAAAAAATCGTCACGCCTGAAGGCTTTTCATTCCTTGGCCCGCCAGCTAGCTGCATGCTTTTTGGGTACTTTAGGTCTTGAGCACCACCAGTACGTCTCGCTCGAAGTTTCTCGTCAAGTTTGGAGACGGAGCATGGCAACATGCAATTTATGCATGCATGTATGGCCGTGATGGATGGATGGATCGACGTAGTACGCGCAACGTTGGTTGTAGTAGTGTGAAGTGTTGCGGGTGCCCATATCCTGCTGATGCGACGTCGGCCGGTTGTCGATCTCAAGCTAGCTAGGCGTTTGCTATGTGGGGCCATCCATACGGCACGGCATGGCACGACACTCCCGATCGAGCTAGTGAGCTAGTCCTTGCATATACTATGATCTATCTATCGATGGATGTGCATGCCCCGATATGATCGACGACTGACCGACCGATCCCACGAATATAATCCACGATCATCATCGTGCATCCAATCCAATGCATGCAATAAAGCAATCCATCTCCATCTCCATCTCCATCCCCATCCCCGGGAGAGAGCGACGTGCGTGCATGATGGACGCACGGCGTGGCGGCCGACCTCGCCTCCAACCGTGGAGATATTCTATATGGAAACCACTCTCCCTCGGAATCGTCACCGATAATGCACTGATGCTGCTTATTTGCTTTGCGTAGATTTCTCCCTTCCCAAACCAAAAAGTCAAAACACCTCGATCTGATCCATATATAGAATCCAACTTATATATATACTCCTATAAAAAAAAACATGTGTGAATCTAGAGGGCAAAAGGTTCTGAAACGCTAATTGTTCCGATAACCTATACCGCACTCCTCGATGGTGCTGATGGCATGGAGTATATATGCATTCCAAAATAACTGTCTCATTCTCGTTTTTCAAGATGAAAGCGCTCTTAGTTCAGTTTAGTAGAACGAACCCAATGTCATAGGTTCAATTCCTACCGAGTGTGATTCCATATATCTTATGTCAGAACTAAAATAACTTAAAAAAACAAAGTAGAATTACAACTCAGATTTGACCTCCTCCAGACCTGAGAGGAGGTCAATCAAAAAAGAAATTTTACTCGATCAAAGATCCAACTGATCCTCACGCTTGCATTGCAAATGCGCAGTCACAAATAATCCTGCTAAAGTAATATGAATTAGGCCTAAGACGATTCCAAATAGAAAAACTTCGATCATTTCGATTTGTTCAAGGGGATAAAAAAGAGGTATAATCTATCTCTAAATAATAGTCTAAACTATCCAGGATTCTCAATGACCAAGAAAAGAATTGATAAAAAAATCATTTTGACTGAATTTATATAAAAATATTAATATTTATAATACATAATTAATATTCTTAGATATATATATTAATATTATTATAATAAATTTATTTAGAGATATAAATATTATATTTATTTTTTAAATCTAATTAAACTTATGACAAGAGGGAAAAAACGATAGTTATTTTGGCAAGAGAGGAGGTAGCTAGCTGATCGACATCCAAAGCGATCACAGGACGTACGGAGTACGCGCGACATCCGATCTGATTAGCTTCGATATGATCGACCTGAAACCTGACTACCGAGGTTGGTTTCAATCATATCGCCCAAGCTTTTTGTTCCAATCAACTAGGAATAGTAGGTACTGAATCTGATCCTCTTTTGCTTCTCTGATGAGCGTACTATACTGTACTGTACTTACTCTTTTTTGCTTGCTTCATGGACAGCGAAACTGTGTACTCCCTTGTACCAGAAAGGAGGTTGTCATGTTATACGCACACGTTACTTTTTAAAAAAAAATTAACTAGATTTATATAAAATACATACAATAGTTATATCTTTAAATAAATTTATTATAAAAATATATTCAACAACCTATTTAATAATATTAATTATTATTATAAATATTAACATTGTTTTTATATATAATTAGTTAAAAATTAAAAAAAGTTGACTTTTCGAAAAAAACGAGAATGACTTTTATTTTAATTTGGAACAGAGTATAGAGTATATATATTGTATGCTTTAAGGTATCATTCCCTGGTGCTCAGCATGCATGTATGTATGGCTGAAACTGCTCTGGAGCAATTTGATCCTCTCGGTGGCAATCGTCTGTCACTGACACCAGGCTGTAAAAATCACTAATTAATGATCTCTAGTAATAACCCCAACATTACCTCCACCAAACTGCACTACAGAGGAGACATCAACTACATTGATCTTGAATCATCGGTGGGGGTGGGGTGGACCATCCAGCCCCAGCGTGGCCCTTTTTCCAGAATGCTGTTCTGCTAGCCAGGCCAGTCCTTATGGTTGTGCTCAACATTTTCTTTACCCCTATCATCATCTCCTACTCCCTGTTGTCGGATTTCCTTCAGAGATGACCAAATCTCATCTTTTCTGACACGAAGATGGACTGGTGAATCGGGGATGGACTGATGGATTCACGATGAATGTCATTAACAATGGTGAGCACAGGGGCGACGACGGCAAGGAAGAAGGCAACCAAGGGGTGGGAAATGAGGAGGGGGTGGAGGAGGCAGGGCGCGGATGATGGACAAGAAAGAGGCACTGTGTGTGAGGGGGTAGGGGGGGGGGGGTAGGGGGAGGAGGGGGTGGGAGAAGATGGCTGACACAAAAACAAGAAATCAGGCACCTGCGGTGGATACAAACCCTTAAAAACAAACAGTTACAAAAACCTATACAGACCAAACAACTTAGGAAATAAAAAAAAAGAAAGGGCTAAAGAAAATAAAAGAAACAACTGAGATTACAACAAATTCTGGATCCATAGGTCAAATATGTTAGCGTCTTTGCTCCTTGCTCTTACTGTCAACAGATTGAATTTCTAGGAAAAGATTTCTTTCACTCCATTTATCCAAGCGGGTATATTATTAAAAATAAGATCATTCCTAGCTGTCCAAGGTGTAAAGCTTTTGGAAAACTTGAGTCTTGACTTAGCACAATGTTGAATAAGTTCCATCAGTTCATAGCAAAAGGACACTCCAAAAACAGGTGATCTAGATGCATTTTTTTTCTTCCTATTGAGCATATTTCTTGTGTTTAGTTAGTCTATCTTTAAGTAGAAAACAGGAAAAAAAACTATGTGTTTTGGTTGACAGAAGCAATTATAGAGCCAAAGAAATCCCTCATATACGCATACGTATCTACATATTTGTGCCCCCATCAAGAAAGTGTAGGCTCTTTGATGCTGAGAAGTGCTATCCCGAAAGTATATTTAATTTCCACCCGGATTTTCTTTTGGGGCCGGTCCGATATTTTAA
Organism: Microstegium vimineum; assembly: GCA_022036555.1. Lineage (NCBI taxonomy): Eukaryota > Viridiplantae > Streptophyta > Magnoliopsida > Poales > Poaceae > Microstegium > Microstegium vimineum. Next base: position 51,233,540 of record CM039126.1, on the reverse strand, counting down.
TCATCAGGTGTAATTGAGGTACTAGTGACCTCAAAAGGAGGCTGGCTAAGCATGCAATGCAAGCGTCTGCGTCTCTATGCCTTAAAGTTGAGATTACTTGAATAATGCGTGCAGGGTACATTACATAGAGATTGATTGCCCTTGATTGTAGTAGTTGGGTGATCAATCCATGGTCGACACATATGTATGTACGGAGTATGTTTAAGATGATAAGAGGAGCAAGCAGGATGGAAGAAGTCGTCGCCATGCCATCTCTGTTGCATCTGTACTCTTGGTTGACCCATGGGAGCAACAATAATTAAAGGCGGCCGGCCGGGGGGGGGGGGGGGGGGGGGGGGGGGGATTAGCAACAGTTGAGAGAGGGATTAAGCACGCTGCACACTGTGCCACAGTACGGTGGTCCACGGGTCCATTCATTGGTGGGCCCATACACATCCAGAACATGTCATTGCCATGCTTATTTTTCTCTTCTCACGCACATGCATGGACCATGACATCTCGCAGAGGTTTTTATTTATTTGTAGTAGTACCAGCACACCAAGCCGTGATCCGAGGCGTGCAGCATTGACTTTTCTAGCCCCAGTTCCCACTCCGTACTGTACGAATGTGTGCAGTGCAGTGCGCGCGCGCGCACACACAGAGAGAGTACTGAACTCGATCGGTGTTTATTTTGATCTATATTTGGTGGTTTATTTACATCTATTTGGACGATACTCGTTCCTGTCAAGTGTTTTGTTGCTTGTAATCATGATCATTATTTTTTAATATAATAATGTCATTGTGCATATTTAATCAGACTCCAATTTGAGGAGTCGGCAAGTTCCACAGAAAGAAAGCTAATTCTGCAGCCGTACGTTGGAGGTTGCTTAGCGTCTAGCATATTCTTGAGTGAGTGCTAAGACTCTATAAGTGGCCTCTCATGTTTCTGTTGGGAAACGTGATCCTTTGTCGCATGCCAAAATGGCTCAAGACTATACTCCCTCTCTCCGTAGTTTTGGATTTTCGTGTCATAACTTCGACTAAATTTAACTAAATTTATATAAAATAGGTGTCCAAATAAATTTATTAAAAAACTAGATAAATGATCTATCTAGTGATATCAAATATGTATCATAAATATGAATATTTTTTTATATAAAATTAATTCAAGTTATTTTTCGGGAAGTGAGAAAGACAGTTATTTAGGGATGAATGGAGTTGTCGGTGTTTAGAAACTACCAACGAATAAATTTGTACGTGTGTCGGGTTTCGAATGGTGAGACAAAGAGACAAGAGGTTTATACTGGTTTGGGCAAGAAATCCCTACGTTCAGTGTGTAGCTGCTCATGTTCCTTATCTCTGCTTGGAGGGGATATACAAGCTGGGTCGAGAGAGGGAGTATGAGTCTCATGTCTCTGAATGCTGCAGTGAGCGAGTGTTCTAGCTCTATTGTTGTGCGATGATCGGTGTCGTCTCTCCTTGCTCTCCTTTTATAGTCGCAAGGAGCTCAGGGGAGTTACAAGCGTGCACCGAGAAAGATCTACATGGGAGGTCGTGCCTTATCCTTGTATTCTTCAGGATGGATAGTGGACACTCATAATACTATATTCCTATTGCCCTTGTACTTGGTCGGAGGCTGGGTGTCGTGTCGGCCCTTCGTCGCACCACTGGAGAATACAGGGGGGTCCGGTTGAGCCCGCAGTACGATAGAGACATGGTAGTCTATTGTTCCGTCGACGGGTACACCGTTGTACCTTCTTCCAATTCTTTTTGTATACGGTAAGATTCCTCCGTACCTGGCCAATGGACTTCGTTATTCTGAGGGGGGGCCTGTACCCGACGTACCCCAGTTCGGAGAGTTCCTGTAGGGGCCGGGGGCGTGTGAGACTGACTCTACTCCGCGAGAGGCATGATTCCTATCTGTCCGTGAGCCCTGCTTCGTCCCGTCCCCGATGGGGGAACTCGACATGTCTCCGTTCGGGCAGGAGCCAGAGTGTTATCCTGAGCCCTGGATTATACGGGGTGTACGATTCTTCGTGGTTATGTACCTCCGTTCTTATCTTGTGGAGAGTGCATCGTCGACAGCTAAGGACTAGTGGCTTCTTCCCTCTGGGTAGGGGTAAATAGGTCACTCGTCTACCGCCGACGTGCCTCCTGGAACCCATGGCCTTACTGTGAAGACCTAGGCTGGTTTAAGCTAGTGGGATGATACGAGTGGAGATACGGGAACGTCTTCCGGGTTGCGGAGCTACCTTGCTTTCGGCGTCGGGCGAGGCGGAGTCACGTTTGCCCGGGGCACGTCTGCCTACCTGGGCCGGATGGGTCGTGACCCCCGCACCTCTCCCTTCGTGGGCCTGCGACGATTCGATCCTGATGGGCCTATCATCTTTTCTCATATGGTTGTCGATGGATCTTTGGTTGTCGATGGATCTTTGGTTGTTGATTATTTTTGAAAGTTTACCGTTAAATTAGATATCCGACAGGAGTAGACTTTAGTTAAAATTGTACTTAGTATTACTAACCTATTTAGTAAAGCTCACAACAGCTTCATGATCTGTTGTGAACTGTTCTTTTTTCTTTTTTTTTATAAACATCTATTTTCAAAACAACTTCACGTGTGAAGCTGTTTTTCTTCCCCTCTCATACAAATACGAAGTGAGACGAAGCTAAAAAAAAGTAGCATATCGTAGATTCATAGCTCTTTCCCTTATTTTTCTCTCATATCCATGGATAAAGTTGTTGGTGAAACTATTTTACCAAACATTTTTTTTAAAATAGCTCAGTTTTACCTAGAAAGTTATTCATGCAGCTATTTTATATAAAAAAATAATTTAACTAGTAAAGCTGAGTCATACCAAACAAACTCTACATCTATTTATGTAGTTAAAATGAAAATAATCCAACTGTACATTACTCTTAATCTCTTATAGTCTTATATGCCTCCTATGCATATGAATTGAACTAATATTGTTGCAAAATGGAGACTATCATTTGTTTCCACGTAAATAAAGGACCCAATTGGACTTTAAAAACTCCCAACAACTTTTACTAAGATGTTGGAAGGAACAATAACCATGAACCACTTGCATCGCAAAAAGTTAAAAAAAAATACAAATATCCACGCCCACCAGCGCTCTTAAAGTAAGCCAAGCTATCAAGTAAAGTAAGGCAAAATCTATCCGGTTGATTCGATATGTGTAGGCCTTATATATTTATGGCCAAATAATACTCAGAGCTTGTTTGGACGAACCAAGACTATGTTTATCATAGCTAAAAATTAGCTGACCATTATTAGCTTGTGTACTATATATTTGTATTCATGGTAAAAACTTGTATACACCTCTAGCAATGAACATGAACTATAAGCTTGGCTTTTGTTAGCTAATTGAGTTTAACTAATAGGCTAACAACTACTACAAATTAAAAAAATCGTTAGCATTTCTATTTGGATATAGTAGAGCTAATTTTTTTGCTACGAGCTGCTAGGTTGTGGGATCAAAATATCAAATACTAATCTACCTTTTGAGAGTAGAGCCATGCAGTAACTCGTGAATGGAGGCAACCAGACAAAAGAAGCACAAACAAAACCAGGTGGCCAATTTGGCCCTCATCTCCTCCCAAAACAAGATCTCGCCTCTCCCTGTCATGGCGGATAATTTACTTAATCTCACCACCCTTTCTGCGTGCTCGATCGGTTTAATTATTGCCTCCTCGCCCATCCCGCCATGTCCTCCTCTCCTCTGTCGTCTCGTTCTCACTCATCTGCACTCCACCCTCCTCCTTTTTCAACCTTTGACGACGCTGTAGGCTGTAGCTTCAGAGCTCCTCCTTTTAGTGCAGTGCCCACCAGATTCTCCTCCTCCGGCCCTGAGTGAGCGGCTCAGCTCTGGCGGTCTCCCTCCGATAGGCGTGACTAGCCATGCAGGTGCGCTGCGACGTCTGCGGCGCCGCGCCGGCCGCCGTGCTGTGCTGCGCCGACGAGGCCGCGCTCTGCTCCGCCTGCGACCGCCGCGTCCACCGCGCCAACAAGCTCGCCGACAAGCACCGCCGCATCCCGCTCCTCCAGTCCACCTCCGACGCCGACGCCGCGCCGCTCTGCGACGTCTGCAAGGTGAGGGTTTTTTCCGGTGATTTGGCCGGAGAGGATCGGATTCGGAGCTGCTCTGCTGAAGTGCTGACATGGTCGGTGCGCGTGCGCCTTGCAGGAGCGGAGGGGCCTCGTGTTCTGCGTGGAGGACCGCGCCATCCTGTGCCCTGACTGCGACGACCCCATCCACAGCGCCAACGATCTCACCGCCAAGCACACCCGCTTCCTCCTCGTCGGGGCCAAGCTCTCCGCCGCGCCGCCCTACCCTGACAACGACGAAGACGAAGACGAAGACGACGACTGCGGCCGCGGCAACGGCGCTGCCGCCGAGCCCGACGCTGTCCCCGCCGTCTGCGCGGCCAAGGCCTCGGCTCTTGAGTCCGGCGGCGGCGGCGGCAGCAGCATCTCCGACTACCTGACCAACATCTGCCCCGGCTGGCGCGTCGACGACCTCCTCTTCGACGACCCCGCGTTCTCAGCGGCATCGGTACGCGCCCAGCCATCCTCGCCGTGCTTGCTCAATTCTATCCGCAGCCGGATCGCGCCAGCTAACAGATCGACCTGTTCGTTCTTGGAAGCAGGGGGCCGGCTGCAGAGACGACAGCAACGAGCAGGTGCCGTCCCTGGACGCTGACCTCTTCGACGTGGTGGCCGGCGGCCGGCCGGGGAAGCGCGGTAGCGGAGCGCTGGGCTTCGACAAGGTGCCGGCCTCCGTTGTGGTCGTCCCGACGGCGGCCAAGCAGCAGCAGGGGTGCGTGAGGGAGAGGAGCTGGAACTCCGACAGCGACAGCGACATGTTCGCGGTGCCGGAGCTCCCGCAGCCGGCGCCGGCGCCGGCGCCGACTTTCTGGTGCTTCTGAGCTGTCTCCACTGAATAAGACCAGTGTGTGACCGAGTGAGCTTGCTGGTGCTTTTTACCCTCTACTGTTGTTGTTACTGCATAGTATATAGTACTTACCACTAGTGACTAGCAGTGCTCAATCCTAGTTAATTCAGTTTGGTGAAGTTTATATTATGGCTTCTTGATCATGAGGTAATATTGTTGTTACCGTACTGTAAACTTTCGTTGTGTCATATGTGTGCCACCTCCATGATCATGAGGTGGCAAAAAAAAAGCTTTGAATTACCAATAACTTCAAGTTGACTTTGATATGGACCTCGTCGACACATGAACACTCACAATAAGTTGACCAACATCATGCCACCATTGGGTGACTAAATTTCACCACAAGGCTAGAATTAGCAACAGCATGAATCAGGACATGAACACAGTGAACTTAATTCCTAAGAACTCAGAAGTTCAACGATGGAATATACTACTATGCAACGAACAACCAATTAACTCAAAGGTGACTAAGCCAGGTCCTGATCATGATCATTTCACTTCAAAAAAGGTCCAAGTAATACTATGATATCTGTTGACACAAAAAACGTCAGGATCTGCGAACACCTCGGGCTTATACCCGAATTCGATATCCGAGGGCGTGCCAGTCGATTTGACCAGTTAATCGACAATGACGATAAATAGAACAAGATCTGAACGAGACAACGGCGATGCGCCCGGATGTCAAGGCTCAAACCTGATCAGGATAACTAGAGTAGAGTTGAACGAGACGACAGCGATGCGCTCGGACGTCAAGGCTCAGATAACTCAAAACGCGGAACTTACAAGGGTTGACGGAGGTCGATGAGATGCAGCCCGTCGAAACTTGAAGAACTCATAGAGAAACTAATACCTAATGCGGTAAAGGTAAATTGCTGGAAAGGTAAATAAGATAAAATAGATGTGTTTGATATGTTTGGATATGATCGTTTACAGCACCCCTGGGTACCTATTTATACTCCAGCAGAAGGAGTTGTAGATAGATACGACTCGTACCTTTCCTAAATAAAACAAACTTCTATTTTAAAGGAAATAACTGACTCGTGCAGGAACCGGACTCAAACAATAATATTTTCCTAAACAAACTCTTATATTTTAAAGGAAATAAACGACTCATGCAAGAATCGGACTCAAACTTCTATAACAGTACTGGTATAAGATCACCAGTTTCCTTATGTCTTTTCCCCGATGAAACTTTCCATCGACACATCCTTGTGATCCGCAATTTCCTTTTAGCGCCATCGGTAATTGTATGCTCATGTTAGCCATGTCATCCTTCATCGGCAACATCCGCTGATTTCCAATTTGCAATCTTCTTCTATTGCCATCGGCAGTCTTCTGCTGACGCCAGCCACCTCATCCTGCTTCCATCGGCATCGTCATTCATCGGCAACTTTCCGTCCTCATTGGCAACAGGCTTTGACTTTCATCGGCAACAGACTTTGACTCTCATCGGCAACATCCCCTTGCCTTCATCAACAGTGTCTTCCTGCCTCAATCGGCAACAAGTCCTTGTCTACGTCAACATTATTCTCGTCTTTATCGGCAATCTGACCGGTAATATTCTAATACCGATCGACACAATCCTCAGATCATATTGACACGTGTCAAAAAACGGTGTCAACAATATCCCACTACTTTTTGCATCCCACCTCTCCTATCAATTTCACCACGACCTAACTCAGGGTTTGTGCGTGCATGGGTCGTGGGCGTCACAATGTGCGTGTTTGTAAGATCCATCATTCACATCCTACATCAATCCATAACCATAACAATAAAGTACAGCACTAAGCATCTTAGTTGCTCTCCTGTATGAAGGACAAAATTATAAATTACTCCCTTTAGCTTGAACTTGGTGTAGCCAAGATGGTTTGGACCTGGACGCTGTGCATGTCCATATACAACGAGACAATGAATACAAACACTTTACAGTTGTGGCAGAACGACTAATAAAATGGGACACAGGGAGTATATTAACTACCCCTCATCAGTTTCTTACGCTCATTGGCAGGACAAGACTCCTCATTTACACAGCATGTGAGTTTGCCTGCAGTCACAAAACAGCCAACTCAATAGACCCACCATGAAATCACTCGAATTCCCCATGCTCCTACAGAATTTAACATCAAAGGATCCACCTAAAATGGGGTTATCTGTCAACTTATCCTGCAAATACCCTACTTTCTAGGTTTTTTTTTTCAAATAACCCGCAATATAAAAATAAAAAAATTAGGGTGCTTGCCCTGTCAAAAGATTGGGCCAATGCAACCCCAGAATCAGGCTTCTCAGGTAACATACCCTTTTATAGTACACCAGCTTTCGTTTAGTTCATTCAGAACAGGAAAACAAACAAACAACAAAGCATATATATTATCTAATCACTACTTTTTTAAAGTCAACTCAACTGTTACTATTAGCAAAGTCATTTTACCTTTAGCTGCTCCTTGTAGAAGCACTAAAACCAAAAAGACAGTGATAGCATCGAGAATAAAGCTCCAAGAGGCCATGCATAGAACAAATACAGGTGTATGTGCAAAAAAATGCAGAAACATACATAATCCTGGCCAAAAGGTGAGGAACAGTGGAAGCAGCAGCATACGAAGATTTTACATAGAACACCATAGGTGCAGTGCTAGAGTCCCGGTTGGTGCCCTTGCAAATCTCCATCCGAGCAAGGGTACTAAGTATTGTTGTCACGCGACGCTGGAGAGAAGCACTAAAGTTCACTATTGTTATCAGGTGGCGGTTAAACGAAGAAAGGAAATGCAGCAATTTCGTTGGAAGCAGTTTTTTTGGTGTGTATGTGCTGGGTACGAACTATCCTCACCGTCTAATGTCACATCAAGATACGTGTATTTCAAACCGGTAGTACGAAACAATGAGAGCGTGGCATAACACGAATCTCAAAACATATTTGGATGACGTAGATAACACGTGTTCAGCATGTATGTGCTGCAACACATTGTTGAGTTTCGTGGAACGAAGCTTAAGTTGCTCAACGTCACCATTCTTGTTGTCATTGGAACAGATAAAGCTAAATCGAAATTGAACAATACAATCATAATCAAAGTCCAATCAGAATCCCAATCAGCAAAAGCATGCCGAAACAGAGACTGATCAAAAGCTTTCCCAATCAACAAAAGCAAAAGCGATAGGAGAGGACAGAGGAGCGCCCTGAGGACCTCGAAAGCCATGGCACGGCCGCTGAGGAAGGGCAAGCGGGGTTCAAGATTGGTGGTGGTGGAAGGGGAGAAACAGGAGGCCAACCTGATTTCGGTCAGCCGCTGTCTCCCATCTCTCGCAAAGGACAGGAGCACAAACCACATTCAACACGTGCACAACAGGCAACAGCAACAATCAACCACTAACTATAGTCCATAGCACAAATTAACCTCTGCAACCCCAACAAATAACTAACTACTTAACTAGTCAAACAGTTTTCACTCTCAAGATCATTAGGCTGTGTTTGACAAAGCTCTAGAGCAGTTCCATGCTGAATTCGAGAGTTCTGTTAAATATTTTTTTTTTACTTTAAAGTACTAAAATAACTAGAAGGTTAGGAGCTGAACAAAATAGTTTTCTTTTATCCATACATAGATTTATTATATGCGTAGATTTATTCTAGAGAATAAATAAATAACCATTTATTACAAGAAATTCTATCACTAGATGGCGGCATATTTGTACAATCATCACATTGGTTATATATATACTGAAACTAATGACACGGCACCAAGTTTTAGCTGCAAGCAACAGCTTCGGATCCCAGTTATTCATTCGTCCGTAAATTGCACAATCAGCACGAGAATCGAGACGGATGGAGAATTCATGTGGCCTTCAAATTGTCTCATACTCGGTTACATCTTACAAGGTGAACTGCTCCAGAATTCTTGTGCCTTGTACATCAGCATCACCTCACTTCAGGAGCAAGCATTCTTTCTCGGCACTAGCCACATGAAGGAGACACAACCTATCTACCAACTCACACCTAAACTACAACTCATGTCATAAACAGCAAACATGGCGAGCCAGCCTACGTGATACGAACGCAGTATCATCTTGGCATGCATCATGATGTGGTCGACGGTAGCTTCCTACCCTCTGCAGCAATATATCCACAGCAGATGCAGGCAGCCAGTGAGACAATTTAGCTCAGAAGTCCCACCGATCAGAAGTCCCACCGATCAAGCTGCAGCCTAGCTTCCGCCATATCCTTTTGTGCCTTCCTTCGCCGATAGAAAATCGGACAATCCCGACTGAATGATTCGATTGTACAGGAGGAGGTTTAAAGCTTCTGACTGGAACGAAGTAATCAGCAAGTGTTGAATCGAGTGCAAAAAAGCAAACCTTGTGCAGAGAACGTCCTGGTGCAGAGATCCTTGGCACTCCTGGCATTGCGTCCATAGCCTCCCAAAGAGCATCTCCAGGTCAGAAACTGCGGATGTTGAAATTTAATCTGTTAGTGGTGACCTCAGGAACATAGTGCTTCCAAAAATATATGCATTTCAGTGTGTATAAGTAAAACCCATACCATTTGCTACTGTTTTGCAGTATAACTCTGCTTCTCTTCCCTTGCAATGTGAGCAAAGTGTCTGACTGGCACCACTGCAGGATGAAAATGCAGGACAATGGTTAGGTGTTTATAGACACTGGTTGCATAGGTTTTTGCATCCACAATGCAGTACATGCGTTACCTGATAACAGCTTTGCACCCAAGGCAAGTTAATTGTTTCTTTGCAAATTTCATTATCCGCTATTTGAAGGAGTTGAGATTGAAACAGATCTGGTGTGGCTTCCATGAAGCAACTCTTTGCTGGCATTCTTCAGAATTGGCTCAAAGATCCTCAAAAGTGGCTGCTGATTCACAAGTGGCCAGTTAAAATTCCTTTTTGAAAAGCAGAAGGGGAGAGGCTCTGAATACTAGGTGAAGCATCGGACACAAAAATTGCTGATTTGGTTCTCAAGGTAGTATTGAGGATCAATGGGTATATTATTGTCCAAAACATAAATAGGATCTTCTGATTTCTCATATGCCTGCATGTAGAAAGATAAATGTAACAAACATACTACCACCGTATGACAGATAATACCGCAGCACACGATAGATGTTTTTTTACCTTTGCCCCTTTTGCTGCTTTAATTATAACATAAGGAACACGGTCACCAACAGTAGGTGCAGTAGCTGGATCTCTCTGCTCAAGAAAACCATGATTTTTCAGCAGTACTAAGACATCATATCATTAAGAATGGGTTGAATATCATCAAGATATGGTAATAACATCTAGGGTTCGTACCTTTCGCATCCTCTCAGCAAGCTCCACATGAGCAGCTTTTACCGCATAATCTTCTCCCGTTTTTGTCAAACCCTGTGCATCTTAAACAGTCAAAAGAGTTGCAACACAGAATACAAAGTTCATCTTAAAAACAGCTGAATTTGACCACCTTTGTTATGACAAGAAGAGACAAGTCAACACGATTCATTAATAGATCAGATATGGTGTTCTTGACATATTGGACTGCACCAGGAACATCACGGTCCACCAGTATTTTATAAAGACACTCAGTTACCAGGTTCTTTACCAGTAAACAGTTGTCCCTTCTCACAGTTTCAATACCTGCATGCGGCAATACAAGACATTTGAAAGGAAGAATAACTAACATCTGTGCTCCACATCCAATGAAAATAGTTTATGTTTTATACAGCTAAAACAAAAAGGAATACCTTTTGCATCCATTTTGTCAAATTTCTCAGGATTCGTCCAGTACAAACCAGCATATCTCTTCTTGCTGATTAGAAGGTAAGGAAAATAGACCTTCTCAAACTCCAGTTTGATGGGCTGTGGGAAAGATGTCATAAGCAACGTGTGAGTTGGAACTTAAATGAAAATGAAAATGAAAGCTTAGCTGGATACATTACAGATATTTTTTTTTTACAAACGTTACAGACCATTTCAGAAAAATTGTCATCAAGGTCAGTTGACTAAAGTTAAAAAAATATGCACCACAGGAATATAACATGAGAAGATCAGGTAACTCCTAGTGCCCATTTATAAGATAAGTCGAAGGAACTACCCTAAGGCATCACAAAAATTACAGTTAGAAAAGGTAGTTGCTTTGTGACAACAAAAGTTATGGATAGTGTTTTGCCCTTCTAAAAAAAGTGTGGACAATTTTTTCACTCTATTTTGATCACACTGTATCAAAGTTCCTATATTTGGCCAGATGGGAAGAGAAGTGCAGACAGAGATAGTTAGAACAGACAGCTAACCAGATAAGAATTGGAGCTAATAAAGCTAGAAACTACTATGAGAGGCCGTAACCTTGCAGTTAGATGTTTAAGGGTTCAGATTTTTTTTCTTAAAAAGGAGCATTCTCATAACTGGTTTCACTGTTCCAAATAAGTTTCAGTGAGGTCATGGTTGGAGCTTGATTGCAAAAAGGTCATGGATTGTACCAAGTACGACAGTTCTACAATGAGGACAGACAAGCCAATCTTCTACTCAGATGCTGTATGACTCATTCCAAAGCCTCATGTTTGTAAGTGTTTCCCGGTTCACCTTGATAAAGGTTCCACTAATATAATCTGCAGCTTCTCTTCCTAACTTCATTGCATCTTCAACCGTAGAAACACCAAACTGTACCATCACAGAATCAGTGTCCCCGTAAATTACCTGCAATATGTATCAGTTATATCAGAAAATAAGTGAAAGGCATCTTCGAACCCAAAAAATAAGCAAGCAGGGAAACTTGCTGATAAAAAAAAACTGGCTACAGTGCTAATACCAAGACTTCCAAGAAATTGAACATAAGGGAGGGGCCAGATATCATGAGAACAAAGTCTTGAGCAATGCACGTGGTTCTTGAGTGCATGGTGAAGCTCTAATTCAGTGTCACTATGCTGATGTCTAGCTAAAACAAGTTGAACCAAATTTACAGGTGCCCAATGCATAGTAACAGTTTTAGATAGTGGTTTGGATGGGTTGAAACATTTAGTAATATATATTGGGTTGCTTTTCAGTTGATGTCCCTAGATGATAGGGCTCCAATACTCATAGATCAATCATGAAGATACAGGGTATCACATAGTACAAGGGCAAAAGGTGAAGGCTTGAACTTTGTGAGATCAAACAGAAAAAAAAAATAACAGGGAATCTAACAGATTTGTATAAGAACAACGCAACACTACTTTACCTCTGCATTATGCTCATAACCTCCTACTGTTGTGAATTTATCTTCAACAAGCTTTTTTGTATGTTCAATCATCTGTCGTCCTGTGTGACCAAAATGCTTCAGTGCAAGAAACTTGACATTAAAATAGCTAGCAAACCATACAATGAATTTCTTAATTATGTTAAATTAAGGCTTACCATAGCTGGTCACGCTTGAAGAAATCTCTAAGCAAGGTAACTGACCAACAGTTGCTCCAGTGAAACCATAAACTGAGTTTGCACTTATCTGAATCATAAGCAATTCAACAATGCCATTATTCAAGCAGTTCAAATTAGAATCAATGTTTTGATGGAATGAAGGGGGGGAAAGATATGGAAGTACTTTCAGTGCAAGCTGACGACCATCAAGAACAGCCCTTTCGAGTGGGTCCTTTGCTTCCTGAACAAATAATTGAAAAGTTTAACATGGGACAGAGACTTAGCAATGCATGAGTATCTAGCTATTTGCAAATTGCAAGTGTGGAAGATCTTTAATACTGTCTCCATTCTAAAATGTAGGTCGTTTTGGATTTTCTAGGTACATAGCTAGCAATGCACCTAGATATACACTATGCCAAGACACATAGTAAAAGACTATGTATCTAGAAAAGCCAAAAAGACGTACAATTTGTCTAGAAAAGACAAAACGAACTTACAATTTAGAATGGAGGGAGTACATTTTTCTTACAGATGCATTGAGAAAAATACCTTTAAATCTGTTTTTGCCCTTTTCCGAGCTGCTAATAATTCTTCAAGGATCTCAGGAAGTATACCCTGATATTGTGTTCATAAGCTTTGTTAGAAAACACGTCTTCTGTAGTCTGTAAAGAACACCTATTATCAAATATCAAGACAGGATGCAATTACCTTCTGTAGTTCTGGTTTCACAAATATTTCACCAGATGGGGTTTTATAGACGCTTTCAGGAGGTAAGTTGAGTTTACGGGCGTCCTCAGGGGCACCTCCAAAATTAAATAATAACTAGTAAATTGTCATCCATTGTAGAGAGTAGAGACCAAGAGTTTTTTTTAGAGCATGCAGCAATAATTATAACTATATAAGCATCAGAAATCCACAGAAAATTTACCAAAGTACAGTAGCAAAGGTTATATGCCATCATGATGGATGGATACAAAGAAGCAAAGTCCAAAGTTGCGATGGGCTTCTCATAAAATCCAGCTCTTGCCTCCAAAACCTAAAAATTGAAGGGGGCATAGATTACGGCAAATCCTTATAGTACAATGAAACAAAACTAAATTGTTCATTGCACAATCAATTAAGAAGGTGGGTAAACTGATGAAAAATTCTTGCCTCGCAGATGGAAAAATTGCTAGCATACACAAAAGCATGTTTCTAGAGTGGAAAACCCTGCATATGTATTTCACTTCCACATGCATAAAGAACAAAGTTTGAAGTGTGGATAGTTTAACTAGTCATCTACATTTTCTTTACCTTGTGATGACAAATATCTATACCCTCAGTTCAAGGCAAGCAATGCAAAGATAGTTTCAGTGTACAGAGCAAACTAAAAAAGCATGTAATAGACAAATACAAATATCCTAATAACTGCAATAGCTGTGGGCAGGAAATGACAAATGGCTACAAATGTGCAGATAATGTCCAACTTACAGTTGCACCCTCAAAGGTATCTTGCCCGGACCCTTGACCCTTTATATTTGGTATAACAAGGTTTTTCTGTTTTGCTTTCCTGAGTAGTTGTGAGAGGACCTGTGGTACAAATGAAACTATTGATAGGGTACTAGAGTGTGATATTTCCAATAGCATGAGTGGCTTGTTCTCACCTTAATACTTTGTCCCCTTGAAAGTAGAAACGAAATGGGAACACCAGTGACCCTCGCCATTTCCACATAATTGTAGATATACATCAATTTATCTAACAGTCTTTGAGGAAGATAAGCATCCTGTTTTTACGAAGGAAAAAGTCAAAACTGGTTTGATGTAGACTCCAAAAAAAATGCTACATATCAGCTTACACATTTTTCTCGAACATATAGGAGAGAAATCAGCTGATACAGTGAAATCAATAATAGCACTGTTTCATGCTATCTTGTAACTAGCTACTGGCAGACCTACTGGCCAGTAGAAAATTGAAAAGAAAACACACACATATACTGTAAAATTTTTCCAAAGCCCTAGTGTTGCTGAGAAATTTCCAAAATGCAAAATTGGTGCTCAAACATTGACATTACATGTTAATGTTAAAAGTGACGTGTAGAGCAATATGTAAGTATTTATTTATTTGGACAAATTGGTCCAAATGCTTCTGGGGTGCCACTTAAAAGCTCCATCAGTAATAACAACGAAGTGGCCACAACTTACCAACATACTCTGTAAAACATCACCAGTTTAGTAAGTTAGTAACAATTAAAACAAAAGGGTATGTTTAGTTGACCTTCAAGCAATAAACTGCCAGCCGCCTTCGTGTCTCTGGGTTTCCATTTTGAAGATCAGATATAATTGAATGATGAACATCTTCTTTCTGCTCAAAATTCAATAATTAGGAAAGAAAAGTAAAGGGTTCTCAAAAGAAGGAAAGAATATTAGAATCAATCATTGTTAGTAAATAGTATAAAAAATGATATGGATACAAATAAATCCATCTACACAGGTAATTTTGCAAAAGATCAATTTTCTAGAAAACTGAAGACATGCCATGGGATCAGAAATATAGAGTCAACGCCACCAACAGCAACAATAAGAACCACAGCAAAGCCTTTAATCTGAAGCCAAAACTAACACTGATAAACACAAGAAAATAGTTCAAACAGAAATGCAGCAAAATGATTACGAGTACAATGACTAAAAGCAACATAGAGCACTTGAAATGTTTGAACTTACTTGCTCCCCGAGGAAGTGTGCCGATACAGAGTTCAATGAATAAGAACTCAGCTTGTAATCCCATTGCATAGCCTGCATCATATCCAGGTAGTGAAGATAAAGAAACATATGAAATAATCTCATGAAAACAGTAAACATTTATTTAATTGTCAAGCAAAAGCAGATCACAACCTGCAGGAGATCGAATTGCACTCTTCCTTCAATAGTAACATCCTTACTTTCACGCACACCATATTGCCTGGATAAGTACAACGACCTCATCATTATTTTCATTTTACATGAAAAAAAAACTTGATAAATCTTTCATTTTCATTTCTATTGCAAGTCAAGAAAGTCCAAGCATTAACATTTAGTAAGTGACAAAAAATGGAAAGAACTGTGACACGTAAACTGTAAAGAGGTGGGAACTAAGGATTGTGAAAACCCTGGACATGATGTAGATCCAAGAGCCTAAAGCTCTCTATGGATCACAAATTTCAACCATGTTTGTGCTAAAAGACAGAAATATAGTGAATATGATGATGCAGAAAATATGACTAACCATAGAAACTGTGAATGCAATGTATGAAATATGAACACATTACAGCTCATTATAGGGTACCATAACATCTAGAAAATAAGCGATTTTTCTCCTTACGACAAATGAGCAAGATTTGTATGCAGCTCATTCAGAATCAGAAAAATAGATGTATCCCTAGAATCAAATAAAGCACAAAAACGAAAACATGAGATACACATGCAAGCAAGAAATAAAACTAAGCAACATAGTGCTTCAATGATATGCTAGCCCCCCTCCCCCCCCCCCCCCCCCCACCCCACCCACCCACCCACAAAAAAAATGTATAAATATGTGACTAAAGGGACTGCAGAATATATAACAAATATTTTATTGCCTAAGACAATTGTATGATGAAGGCAAAGTAATAAATATTAAATGCATAGAGGAGAGAGGTACAAGAAGCGACCTCGAGGAAAAGGTCGTATCACGGACACGAACACGACTATTTCTGATTCGGCCAAGTATTGGAAACTCCGCTATCTTAAGAACCTCAGCCCTCTGCAAATGTGTGTAATCAAATTGTACTAAATATGGATGATTGTCAAGTTGGCCTAAAAGAATATGAATACTCTACAGACATTAGTATACCTCAATAAGATAGGGCATGTCAAATTTGCAAATATTGTATCCAATTATGATATCAGGATCCACTTCCCGTATAAAATCCTGCAAATTATTTCCAAATAAGAATCAGATAATTTTTCGATCAAGTCCTTTGTCTACAATAAGAAAATGTATTTAACTTCACTCCTTTTGAGGAATAAGTGTGTTTGTTTATACTTTTCTTCTTATTTTGAGGTATAATGATATTAAGTTTTAGCAAAAAAACAAGCGTTAACTGCATATCGAAAGTAAAAAGGTAAACAGATACAAAATGCAGATACAGAAGGTAAAGAGAATGAAACCAATACTGGGAAATGAAGAAAATACCATGGATAAAGGCGCTATAAATTCGTTTTCAAAGAAGATAAAGGCAATATATGAACATACATCATGTTCAACTGAATTTGACAACTCCAAAGACATCAGCACATACCTTCCATGCAAGTAGAATATCTCTCTCTGCATCAAATGACATAACATCGACTCCAACAATGGGAGAGCATGATTTAAGAGTCATGACATTCCGTACAAAAGGTTGGCCTTCTCCTTGATGTGTAACCAAGTTAGCTATCTATTTAAATTCAAAGGAAAAAGTGAATAAATTATAACCATAAAAACCTGTATTGAAACTAAATGGTAACAAGGATCGATACATGAATAATGAGCTCAACCTGAATAACAGGATCATGAGTTGGTTCTGGGAAATGACCTTTGCGACCAGCACATTCAATATCAAAACTTAATATGCGAAACGGGGCCATCTTAGAATATTCTCCTTCAGCAGCATGACTTACCAGATCTGAGTATCTGTTAGTTGTGTTAAGAATAGACATAACTGAACAACACCACAGTTTAGTACTCCCTCTGTCCCCTATTAAGGGTCGTTCTAGGGGTGCTTTTCTCTGTCCAGATACAGGTCTAGTTGCATGTACGTGGATGTAAGGCTGGCTAGATTCAGAGCACTGACCAAGTATCTAATACAGAGCTCAAACGACATATAAAGCGGGACGGAGGGAGTAAGTTTTTTGACTGTCCACAGTTTAGTAAGTAGATGAAACATTCAATTAAGTATAGAAGGATACAGGCAATCTAGCTCTAGCTGACAATAGGACATGACACGGGCTGCTTTCCTGTATTTCCCAGCAGGAAGTTCAATCCAGTTGCCACCAACAATATTGCAATCAATCATGAAACGAAGGGCAAAAAGAATGTTGCTTTCATATGTCAGGAAACTCTTTGAGCCAAGGCCTTCAATCGTTATGCCCCTTTCCAGGATAACTATAATGTGCAAACAATTTAAGCCAGCAAAGAGGGAAAAAAAAGTGACTAGTAACTTGGATGATCAGAGGAATAAAGCAAAAGCCCTAAATTCACATGATAATACATTGACATGGAACCAATAATAAAATTGTTCCGTAGGTTAACCGTTAAATAAATAAAATATAGTGGGGGTCAATCTACAAGACTTAGCAATAATAGTTGTATTGTGCCTTAAGAGTGCCACTAACCACGACAGCTAGCAACCATGGTAGGCAAAGCGACTACTATCTTCAGGAAAGGCTGAGATTGCTGCGTTTGGTAATGCATAATTGTCTGCTTCTGCACAAGCTCAACTCTCTTCACGAACCTTGGAACATTGTTGCTTCTATTTGACTCCTTCATCCTCCCCTGTAGTACAGTTTGAAGCAACCATAAGGAAACCATGTACTGCTACTCTGTTTCCTTATAAGCTCAGTTGAAGGTAATGATTGTAAGTACAAACCTCTAATGTTTGGTGAAAGTGTGATATATCATCAGGTCCCATCCCTGAAGGACAGCCAATGTAGAAATATGGCTCAAATCCATGCACCTGACAGCATATGCTGTGACCTACAAATGATACAGGAGTAGCATCAGAGGTCAGCAAAAACCATATGACAATGATAATTCTTTACTTGCCTTCAAAAACGATAATTCTTTACTGAAAGGTAATAGGGTACTCAAGATATTACCCTCTCTGGTAACACCAAAAATCCTGAGTATGGCTGCCGAACCAGATGAGTTGGGGATCAATTCTTTGTGGCTCTCACCAATAACATAATCTATTTCCAACTGCTGAAAAGCTAGAATATCCAATACAAACAGAAGAGTAGCAAATGTAAGATGAAGCCAAATATCCTGAATATATGATCATCAAGTTCAAATTAAAACAAAATTAGGTGACAATCTATTTAAGAAGCAAGAAACATTGAATCTGAATAAGCATTGAGCATGTACAAGTGGACTGTTAAGCAACTCCTGAGTTTAGACTTTTCAGGCTCATAGCTCATAAATGAATCAAAAGTTTATAAACATATCTATGAATATAAACGTAAGTTTGATAGAAAATATGTTCAATTCATAAAATAATTCAGACGTACCAACATTTGGAAAACTGAAGTGATCTTATGATCTTCTCTATCATGATTGTCGGTGTTATGACCCGGGGGTCAAGACCACCAACTAGTAAATTTGTATATTGCGTGTTCCCTCTCTCAGACGTGATGCAAGATGGACACAAGGTTTATCTTGGTTCGGGCAAAGAAGGCCCTACGTCCAGCGGGGGAGGATGACTTGTATTATCTCGCACCCAATGTGCCCGTACAGGGGGGGTACAAGCTGAGTTACACGGAGTGCTCGGAGTGAGCTGGTGCCTAGCTGGCGGGGCTGCCCTAGGCGGTGGGTTGGCTGCTCGAGGGGTCGATCGAGCAGCGATGTGTGTGTGGAGTGTGAGGATGGAGTCGTCCGAAGAGTGGGATCTGAAAACAGTCTCTCCAGAGTCCCCCCCCCCCCATCCTCCTCCTTCTACCTCGGCGTCCCCTTTTATAGACCAAGGGGAGGTCTGAGGGTACAGGATCATAACTGCCGCGGTATGGGCGGCGTGTCCGTGGCATAGTGCCGGCGAAGGGGCGTCGTACATTGTGCTGACATGGCTTCCTCGTCCTTTTGGCGCTCCGGGTCGTGGTGGCAGTGGAAGTCGTCGCGGCACGTCGCGGCACAGCTTCCGCAGACGAGCGCGAATCCCACAGCTGAAGCGAGACGGGGCGGATGGGACGGGCCCCATACTGGAGTTGTTGGAGGGAGGGGTCGAGCCCCTCGGTCGAGGGGGGGGGTCGAGCCCTGCGTGGCTCTGTCGTATCCCCGAAGTCGTCGTCGAGGGCTGCACTGTTCACGTTCCGAGGGGTGCTGCTGGAGTCCGTACTCGCGTCGTGGCGGCAGTAGCAACACAATTGACAGGAATCAGCGACGTGACGGAGAGTTGTTGGATTTGACTGCGGACGCGGACGCCCATGGCGTTAGGCGGATTTACTTTAACCCATGCCGGGAGCAGTTGGGCTGATCGAGCCTCCCGTGTGGGGGTCGTTCGTCCGACCCCTGGTCCGTCACTCGGCGTCGAGGTAGGGTCGAAGCAGAGGCGGATTCGGAAGGATCGAAGTAGAGGGCGAGGGATCGTTCGTTCGACCCCTCGTCCGTCACCTGGTGTCGAGGTAGGAGCCGGAGATAACCCAATTTTAAGGATAAAATTGAATATGAATAACTCATGTGTGCCCAGAGATCAATCACACACATAAGCCGACAAATCTTGAAATAGTACCATCACTGAGTGTTTATTACATAACGAATAATATTTAAATAACATAACAGCGGAATATAAAGATAACTCTCGCGACGAAGCTCCACTTCACAGGGAACGCCGACTGGTTGACCACTAGCCTAGTACTCGTCACGGTAGTCTTCATAGCCATCTGAAGGGGTTGAGAAAGCAAGAGTGAGCACTTACGTACTCAGCAAGAGTAACACAGGGTTATGAAGCTCAAAAGGTTGACACTGTCTGTACTGCGGTTGCTTTTAACTTGGTCAAGTTTTACCAACACTTAGCTTTAGTTATGCATAGCCCAATTAATAACCACATGATAAGATTAATAACCATCATTAACCATTAAACAACATGATCATCTACACTGTGAGTTTTCCAGGCCACTCGTAACCGTGAGCACGGCTATCATGATAGATTTACACTCTACAGAGGTTATACACTTTACCCACAAGCCATGTTACCCATATGCCCGGGTTTATAACTCCCATAACACTTCCAAGGTGAGTGGGCAGGGAACACTATGAAGTCTTTCAAAAGTCTTCCTAACATGTTGCCAGACCCTACGGACCCAAGGGCAAGGGGTATGCAAAGCCTCTACTCGATGGTACCTTTCGAAGCGGTAACCACCCTAGAACATGCCCTGCAACTAGCTCGGCAATGGTGCCTTTCACGAACTGCCAACATGCTAGTACGAATCTTTATACTTAACTAAAGCCAGAGCCATTATAGCACTCGTGGTTGTATTATTATCTCAGCTTTTGCCCTACAGTGGGGTCCTATTCCATGTTGCTATAAAAGTCAGTTTTATCTCATCGTTGCATATATCATTAGTCAAGATTCATCTCAAGATCCATTATTGTAAAGCATAGCAAAGCTACCCATATGCATATAAACTCATGGTGACAAGGTAAAGGATAACAAAGCTATGGTATAGATCTAATAGGAATCAAATTAGACACATGCAATATGACTAGATTGAATTATGGTAAATAGGTAACAAGGATGATCCCATGTTAAACTTGCCTTGATCACAAAGCTCCTGGTGATCCTGATTTGCTGCAAAGAACTCTTGGTCAACGAAGATCTCACCGGCTGAACTCGATCAACATCACCACGCAATCATCCGAACAATCATACACGAAGCAAACAAGACATGATCAGAACATTACACCATAAACAATAAAGAGACTTTGAAAAAGGTTATAAAACAGATCTATACTTTACTACGATCACAAAGACACGAGAATCACGCTAATCGGATCTAGAACGAGGAAGTTATAGATTAAACGGGATTTTGAAAGGAGCTAGGTTTAGCAAAAGCAAAGTAATTAACATAGGTGAAACCTATACTACTGGATAGAGCATAAAAATACGGATCTAACGCAACTTGAACGGGTCGATTTGGATTTAAAACGAAGAAAATATAAGCATTTGAAGTTTAGAGGAAAAACTGAAAATAGGAAATTCCTTTTATTTTTGAATTAAACAGATTCAGAAAAAGGAATACGTCTTCCCGATGGAAAAACGTAAAGAGCAAAGGCGCCTTGGACCGCGGGTTCAAAGGGCCAGAACCTCAGGGTCTCTTTAGCAAAAGATCCAGACGAAGGGGTGCGGGGGATTTCGGTGCGTTGGATCTGAGATAGACGGTTCAGATTAGAACCGAGGCGAGAGAGAGGGGATGGGCGGCGCGGCGACCGGAGTCGGGCGGCGCACGGTGGACGCCATTGCCGGCAGAGCTCGGAGCTCGTCGGCGTAGGCGGTTAGGGAGCTCTGGTGCACCGTTTTTGAATCTGAGCCCACCGGGAGAATCAGGAGACGACGGCGAATACATATAGGGCTATGGCGAGGCTCGGGGATGAGCAGAGAACACCGATGGCGTAGCGCGGCGGTGATGGACAGTCGGTGCACGGCGGTTTGGGCGCGAATGGTCTAATTCGACCGGGAAACCGCTCGGGGAGCAATAGGGAGCCACGGTGAATCGATCTAGGGTCACTGCGGAGCTTGATTGAGGCGGAGGAGGGCCATCGACGGGAAGGCGCGGCGGTGGAAATCCTGTGCACATCGGCACGGTCGAGCAGAGCGAAATCAAGGGGGAAAAGAGGGGGATAACGCGTTCGGCGTCTTCGCGAAGTTGATGCGCGAGTCGGGAGAGCTTACCACAGTCGTAGAGGCTTGGAACGCGACGGCTCGACGGCGGAACGCGGCGGAGCTCTGCGGCGGCACTGCGCTGCTGCGTTTGCGGCGAATCAAGGCGAGAAGATGAGGGCCACGGCGCGAGGGACTCGGCGCTATATAAAGGAGGATGGGGTAGAGTCCGGAGCGGAGACGAACGCGGGAAATCCGCGTCGGCGGTTGCGCGCGGCGCGTCGCGGCGTCCGGCGGTGTCCTGCTCGGACACGAACCGAGGGAGGGGAAGGGCTGACCTATGGGACCATGGTGTCAGCAGCAGAGAGAGAGAAGAAGGGAGGCGGGCGGCGCCGACACGTGGGGCCACCGAGACAGAGACAGAGAGAGGGAGGGAGGCCGCGGGCGGTGCTGGGCTGGGGAAAGGAAGCGGCCCAGAGAGAAAGAGAAAGGGAGAGCAGGCCGCGGGCTTCTCGGGCCAGAAAGGAGAGGGTGAGGATTTTTCCTTTTTCTTTTCTTTTTCAGAATTGAAATTTGATTTTGCAATTTGATTTTCCAAACTGATTTTGAAATCATTTTTTTCTAGGGTTTTGCAACTCCAAACAAATCAAGAAAATGCAGAGGCATGAAATGCATCACACAAGTTAACCCTAACATGAAATTTAATTTTAGTTTTATATATTTAATTCTATGCTCACAAAAATGCTTTAAATTAAATCAAATTAAACTCAAATTAAAATCTAATTTGCTATTCAAATTTTAGGGTGTTACACTGACTTGAGCAGTGGGCTGGTTCCTGTCTTAAAAATGGTTGCTATATTTTAGCGTTAATTTATCGAAGGGTTTAGGGTACCCCTTACCTTCGTACCCGACAGTAGCCCCCGAGGCCCAGAGGAGTGATTGAGAACTCCTCTGGGGGCTATGATATACGTTTTTTCGGAGGGCGTAAGGGTTACCCGGAGGTTTTGCCTTCGGCCTGCAGGGTTAGTGAGAGGTTCGATTCTCCGTGGGAGCGCACCCCGCGGGATATGTTGTATCGAGAGGTTTTTTAAGGGTACCTGGAGACGTGGCGTCCTATCGAGGGATCGATCTCGTTTCCCAGGCTGCGAGCGTCCCCTTCCATGAAAAGAGGAGTGTTCGAGGGCGGCTGTCGAACCCTACCGAGGGCCAGCCTTCGCTCCCTCGAGCATAACTGGAGTCAGAGCGCCCCACCCGAGAGGTCGGCTCTGTCTGCCAGGTCACGAGTGTTTTCGACCCTCTTTCGTCGAGGGGTGTTGTGCGTAGTCGGGCCCTCGAGCCCTCGAATGGCTAGGCCTTCACTACCTCATAGCGTCCTTCCCACGGATCCTTCCGTTCGGATTGTGGGGTGAAGAGCATCGTGCTATCCTCGTTAGGACGAGCCCGAAGTCCTCGGTGAGCTGTTCTCGGGCATGAGTCCATTAGAAATGGTGCCCAGTACGGGTAAAAATCCGAGTGAGAACTCGTGCCCCATTCGATAGGGGTTGATTAGTGGCCCGGAGGCGTTCTCATTTAAGTAAGACTGTATGGCTTACTAAGCACGACCATATGGATTACCAAGGTGCCAACCCCATTCGATAGGAGTTGGTGGCTCGATGCCTTCCAGCGTAGGGATCCTTAGGTATTCCTTGGTTATGCCTCGGATATGTCCCAGGGGACCTCGAGAGTTCGTTCTCGAGCTAGGGGCACGCGCCTGGCCCCCCCGGGACATCCCTGACTCGCGTACTCGAGGGCGGCTGTCGAACCCCGTTCGTGGAGCCAGCCTTCGCTCCCTCAAGATTTAGGGGTGGACCTGAGTCCGTTCACCATGGGTCCTTCCTGACCTCAGGTACTCGAGGGCGGCTGTCGAACCCTATGTAAGGGTCAGCCTTCGCTCCCTCAAGATTTGAGGGATGGTTCGTCATCCGACGCTATCCTCAGGAGGAGGAGTCCTGCCTTGTGGACCGCCGAGGGGGAAGAATGAGTAATTATATTGAACTTGAGGACATATCTGTGCCTTTGCCCATTGGGCTGGAGCTCTCGAGGGAGGCTGTCGAACCCCACGAAAGGGTCAGCCTTTATCCCTTCGAGGCCGGGGAGTGGACTGGAGTCGACGACCCGAGGTCTGAGGAGACCTCGGGTACTCGAGGGGGGCTATCAAGCCCGTTCGTAGGCCGGCCTTTGTCCCCTCGAGATTTTGGGGG
Organism: Microstegium vimineum; assembly: GCA_022036555.1. NCBI lineage: Eukaryota > Viridiplantae > Streptophyta > Magnoliopsida > Poales > Poaceae > Microstegium > Microstegium vimineum. Next base: position 51,209,421 of record CM039126.1, on the reverse strand, counting down.
TGGACCGAAGTCCTAACCCGAGGTCATTTCTGCCCTCGGGTACTCGAGGGTAGCTGTCGAACCCTCTTTCGAGGGCCAGCTCTCGCTGCCTCAAGATTCCTTACCTCTGAAGATAACGCTTCCGGCCGCGCGCCTTTTTAGGCGATGTCCGTTCGGTGCAACAGTTGCAGGCGCAGGTCGGAGTGCGGTGCGAAGCCCGACGATGGGACAGAACGCCTTATCCTGGAGGGATACGAGGAAGGGGAGCACAGGCGCATTAAATACAGAGATTCTCTTGCCTGTTTTGCCAGTTCCGTCCGTTGGCCTCCCGCTTATAAATAGCGAAGGTGAGGAGTCGGGTGCTTTTTCCGCGCACTTGCCTTTCCTGCCTCCTTGCCATCGCCTTCCCTGCCTCCTTCTCCCCGCCATTGCCTTAGACGCCCTGCGAGTCGGACCTCTGCGCACGCGAGAGAGAAAGAGATGGGAGATCGAGAACGTACCTTCCGCCCCCAAACCCGAGCGCATCTGCCTGCCTGCTCCCATGGCCAAGTATAGCCTCGTCGGTCCCGATGACTGGCTCGCGTCTTCGATGACCGCCTCACGCCTGGGGGATCTGGTGGAGAGCGGGCTCCTCCGGGCCGTTACCTCGACCGACCGACCGGAGTGGTTGTTGTCGTCGCTGGACCACGTCGAGCCCAATCCGCCGGAGGGATATATAGTGAGCTTCGAGATCTTCCACCAGGCGGAATTAGGCGCCCCACCCAGCCGTCTTGTACGCGCGATCCTCTACCACTACGGCGTGGAGCTTCAACACCTCACCCCCAATGACGTCTGCCATGCGGCGGTCTTCGCCGCCGTGTGTGAAGGCTACCTCGGGATCGAGCCTCACTGGGAGTTGTGGCTCCATCTCTTCGAGGCGAACATCTTCCATGCGTCGGCCGTCAAGGGTACCCGCAAGATGATCAGGGCCGGGTGCTGCTGCATCGCCCTTAAGCGGTCGGACTTCTAGATCCCGGCGAAGCTCTCGTCGAGCCACTCCGGATGGCACTCCGGGTGGTTTTACCTAAGGAACGACGACAACCTGCTCCCGGCCTACACCGGGAGGACAATCGACGCGCAGCCCGACTGCTGGAGGTACGGCGTCGTTCAGAGCAAGCAGCGCCGTCTCGACAACCTGCTGGACGCGGTCGGGCGTCTGAAGGAGGGACTCACGGCGGCGATCGTCGCGTCGGCATTCCATCAGCGGCGGGTCGTGCCGCTGATGGCTCGACCCCTCCGCCTCGACGAGATGCGTCCGAGGGTCGACCTCTCTGGGTGTCGCCTCCTGGGAGACGAACTGCCCTCTGAGAGGGTGGTCCGCCGTGTCCGCCACTTCTTTGCGGGCTCGTTCGACGCCAAGAACGTCGCCAGAATCCCCATGAGGCCAGACGAGGGGTACATCGAGCTGGTAAAGTCCTCTTCCTCTGTTAGAGTTCTTGTATTTGCCTTGTCCGGTTTTTTTGCTTGCGTTCTGACTGCCTTGCGTTCCGCAGGGGAACGTTCCCTTCTGGAAGTCGCTCCCGCCGGTGAAGGAGGACCGGGCTGATTCCCAGGCGAGGCGCCTCCAGGCGGAGAAGGACAAGAAGGCCAAGGACAAGGCCAAGGAGGACAAGGCCAAGAAGGCCCGAGAGAGGGAGGCGAGGGATCAGCGCCGAGCTCGGCAGAGGCGGGAGGGCCTTCCCGAGGAGGAATCGCCCTTGGAAGAGGAGGACGAGGAGGAGGGGGAGGACAGCGACAGCGATGTCGAGGTAGACTGGAGCGAGGAGGAACAGACGACACCCGAACAGAGGGTGGTCGTCGGAACCGGAGGAGGAGAGGGGTCGACGTCGAGGTCGGCCCCTACTATCGAAGCCGAGCCACGGGGGGAGCGCCTCGTGGCCTCTCAAGATGAAGTGCCGCGGCAGACGCGCGGGCGGTCGTCGCGATCCCCGTCGGGGGGTCGATTGAGCGAGCCTTCGGCGCCTGTCGCGTCGAGCGCACGGGCGTCGGGCCCGTCGGTGCAGGAGGAGACCAGCAGGGGGACGGCGGGAGCGTTGTCGGCCCCTGCCCAGGAGATGGTGCCGAGGGCGGCCTCAACCCCCGCCCCCCGGCGGGTTGTGTTCAGGCCCTCGATCGGCCCGAAGGCCGTTGGCCAAAAACGCCTGGCCCCGAAGGGGTAAGTTGCCCTCGAGGGTGTTGTTTGTATTTTTCTTTTTGTTGCTGACGACCTGTGCTTATCATCGTGCACGGGTTTCTTTCTCAGGTCGAAGCGCCCGCAAGAGGATGCGTCCCTCGCCCCTGTCAAGAAGCTGAGGGTGGGGGCTGCAGTCGGGGCGGCCGTCGAGGCCAGTCCCGCTGCTCCGCCCCCTTCGACGCTCACCCCCGAGGCGGCGTGGGCAGCCAAGGCCCGGGAGGCGATGGAGCGGGGGACAGCGCAGGGTGCCTCAGCATCTGCCCATGCGGGAGAGAAGACGGGCCTGCCCGCCCCGCCGGCGAGAGCCGCCGAAGCAGCTGAGTTACACGGAGTGCTCGGAGTGAGTTGGTGCCTAAGGCTGGCGGGGCTGCCCTAGGCGGTGGGTTGGCTGCTCCAGGGGTCGATCGAGCAGCGATGTGTGTGTGGAGTGTGAGGATGGAGTCGTCCGAAGAGTGGGATCTGAAAACAGTCTCTCCAGAGTCCCCCCATCCTCCTCCTTCTACCTCGGCGTCCCCTTTTATAGACCAAGGGGAGGTCCGAGGGTACAGGATCCTAACTGCCGCAGTATGGGCGGCGTGTCCGTAGCATAGTGTCGGCGAAGGGGCGTCGTACACTGTGCTGACATGGCTTCCTCGTCCTTTTGGCGCTCTGGGTCGTGGTGGCACTGGAAGTCGCCACGGCACGTCGCGGCACAGCTTCCGCAGACGGGCGCGAATCCCACAGCTGAAGCGAGACGGGGCGGATGGGACGGGCCCCATACTGGAGTTGTTGGAGGGAGAGGTCAAGCCCCTCGGTCGAGGGGGGGTCGAGCCTTGCGTGGCTCTGTCGTATCCCCGAAGTCGTCGTCGTGGGCTGCACTGTTCACATTTCGAGGGGTGCTGCTGGAGTCCGTACTCGTGTCGTGGCGGCAGTAGCAACACAGTTGACAGGAATCAGGGACGTGACGGAGAGTTGTTGGATTTGACTGCGGACGCGGGCGCCCATGGCGTTAGTCGGATTTACTTTAACCCATGCCGGGAGCAGTTGGGCTGATCGAGCCTCCCGTGTGGGGGTCGTTCGTCCGACCCCTGGTCCGTCACTCGGCGTCGAGGTAGGGTCGGAGCAGAGGCAGATTCGGAGGGATCGAAGTAGAGGGCGAGGGGTCGTTCGTTCGACCCCTCGTCCGTCACCTGGTGTCAAGGTAGGAGCCGGGGGGTCGCTCGTTCGACCCTCGGTCCGGCATTTGATGCCGAGGTGGAGGCCGAGGGGTCGTTCGTTCGGCCCCTCGTCCGTCATTCGGCGTCGAGGTGGAGACGGAGGGGTCGTTCGTTCGGCTCTTCGTCTGTCTCTTTCCGTCGAGGTGGGTCGGCCCGCGACTTGTTGCCATAGCCGGTGCAGGGGGCTTTCACGTGATGAGCCTTTCCTTACTGACTTGAACAGTGGGCTGGTTCCTGTCTTAAAAATGGTTGCTATGTTTTAGCGTTAATTTATCAAAGGGTTTAGGGTACCCCTTACCTTCGTACCCGACAATGATTGACTATAGTATCCATCTCAAATTGGCAGGTGATACAATCAGAGTTTTGAGCTAGGACTATGAAATTGTACAAGATAAAAAATAGAGGTCAATGAGAAACTTCTGGGAAGGCAGGAGTTGTACTCATCTTTCAAAATTAAAATTCTTAACCCTTAATTTGAAATTAACATCTATGATTCAACGATTGCAGCTAGTTGCATCACTCATAATTAGAAAAAAAAAAACAGTCACAGTTTTGAAGTCCAAACGAATAATTCCTCGTTTTTTGTACAAAGTTGCACCAAAGCACCATGATCCAAAGTAACTGAACACTACATATCTGCACAAAATTTTGCCGAGCTCCAGATCGATCAAGGCAACTTAACTAACACAGTACTACCAAAATAATGAGAACCCTATCCAAATGACAGTTGGTTGACAGCAAATCATTCCCCAACGCACTCCCAAGTCCCCACGCGGCCACGCAGCCTGCCAGACCCCAACCAGCCCATCTCAGGAAACTGAATCCATTAAGACCCGGATCAGGAGGGAAAAGGGGGGTCGGGTCGTACCGACAGTGCGGGAGCACCCGGCGGCGAGGTCGGCGGGGAGTGCGGGGCGCTTCCACCGCGCGAGGCGGGACGCGAGGGCCTCGTCGCGCTGGAGCATCAGCCGCGCCGCCTCGTCCTCCGCCAGGATGGACTCGTCCAGGAACACGTCTTCGTCCATCATGTCCTCCTCCGCCGCCGCGGCCGCGGGAGGAGGAGGCTGCGGCATGCCGGGGCTGGGGTTGGCCCTCTTCGCGGCTGCCCCGGAGGGAGCGGGGGGCGGGGGACCCGCCGCTTGCCGCCGCGCCCGCCTGAGCTCATCGCCTGATTGGGGAACGGGGGTGTGACCGGGAGAGGGAGGGGGAGGCGGGAGTGCGGGGACTGAAATTGGGGTTCCCGCCATTGCTGGGAGGTAGGGTTGGGTTTAAGAGGTGGGGATCACAGTCACAGTCACAGAGCAAAGTCATGGGCATATGTTCCCTGTTATATTTTGTACAAGTGGTCATTCATTAATGAAAATGTGTTTTGGTTCAAACGGCTGCTAGATTGTATTGAGATAGGAAAGTGAAGTTGCCTCGGTCACCAACTTGTGCAACAATGTGTCTAACGGAGTAAGGCCGCTCTGGATCTCAATCACATAGTAAGGATTTAGGATTTGATTATTTTTTTAAAAAAAACAGATCAGGCAGAATAGTGGCTGATTTTATTAAAAAAATAAAGATTTGAATTAAAAAAATAAAAACAACTTCGGTCGGTTGTATTGGAACATCAACACATACCGAAAACCCCAACTTCAAGTGGCCAACAAGCTATAGCTGCTAAACAAAACAAACGAATCACAAAACCTGCAGGTGGCCAACTTGGCCCTCATTCATCCTCCTCTCCTCTCCTCGATCTCTTCCCCAAACAAGATATCGCCTCTCCCTGTCATGGCAGATAATTAATCTCAGCACCCCCTCCTTCTCTGTTTTATTATTGGTTCCTCCTCGCTGCACCCATCCCGCCATGTCCTCTCCTCTGTCTCTCACTCACTCATCTCCACACCCTCCTTTTCCAACCTTTGATTGACGCTGTAGCTTGAGAGCAAAGCTTAGCTTGCTGAGCGCTCGCCGGTCTCCCTCCGATAGGCTAGCCATGCCCATGCAGGTGCGCTGCGACGTCTGCGGCGCCGCGCCGGCCACCGTGCTGTGCTGCGCCGACGAGGCCGCGCTCTGCTCCTCCTGCGACCGCCGCGTCCACCGCGCCAACAAGCTCGCCGACAAGCACCGCCGCATCCCGCTCCTCCAGCCCGCTTCCGACGACGCCGCGCCGCTCTGCGACGTCTGCAAGGAGCGGAGGGGCCTCGTGTTCTGCGTGGAGGACCGCGCCATCCTGTGCCCTGACTGCGACGACCCCATCCATAGCGCCAACGACCTCACCGCCAAGCACACCCGCTTCCTCCTCGTCGGTGCCAAGCTCTCCGCCGCGCTCGTCGACCAGGCGCCACCCTCCCCTGACGACGACGACGACGACGACGACGAGCCCGACGCTGTCCCCGCTATCGCCGCGCAGGGCTCCTGCGCGGCCAAGGCCTCGGCTTTGGCTCTTGAGTCCGGCGGCGGAGGCGGCGGCAGCAGCATCTCCGACTACCTCACCAACATCTCCCCCGGCTGGCGCGTCGACGACCTCCTCTTCGACGACCCCGCGTTCTCAGCGCTATCGGTACGTGCCCGGCCGTGCTCACCGTGCTTGCTCTGTCCTCGCCGTGCTTGCTCTGTTCACGCCAGCTAACAGATCGACCTCGTGGTGTGGTTCGTTCTTGGAAGCAGAAGGCCGGTTACAGCGAAGACGGCCACGAGCAGGTGCCGTCCCTGGACGCCGACCTCTTCGACGTGGTGGCTGGCGGCGGAGCGCTCGGCTTCGACAAGGTGCCGGCCTCCGTCGTTGTCGTCCCGACGCAGGGGTGCGTGAGGCAGAGGACCTGGAGCTGCGACAGCGACAGCGACGTGTTCGCGGTGCCGGAGCTCCCGCAGCCGCCGCCGGCCAAGAAGGCGCGGCCGGCGCCGGCGCCGGAGCCGACTTTCTGGTGCTTCTGAGCTGTCTCTACTGTATCAGTCCGGCCGGTCTGTGTATGTGTACATACTTGCCGTGACTTTCTGTGACCAGTGTGTGTGAGTGAGCGAGGTTACTGGTGTTGCCTTTTTTTTTTACCCTTATATATATATATATATATATATATATATATATATATATATATATATATATATATATATATATATATATACTTACCACTAGCTAGTGGTTAGCGGTGTTCAATCCCAGTTAATTAAGTTCGGTGCAGTTTATTTAGATTATTATGGCTTGATCATGAGGTGATATCGTTCTTACCGTATTGTAAACTTTTCTTGTGTCATGTATGTGTGCCAACTCCTTGATCTTGCGGTGGCAAAAAGCTTTGAATTACCAATCTCAAGTTAACTTGATAAAATTCTCGTTAATAAATATTGTGCCTTCTAATTCTGTTCTCTTGAATCTTTGTATAGTGTGCCTATCACAGTAGATCGATCGCTGCACGAGCTAATATTTTTGTAGCAATATGATAGCTGCATTACCTGATCCTTGACATGAGAATGAGAATAGTGCTCCCTCCCACACTTTCGTCCACGAACTAATGATACAAACAGGGTCTAATTAAGGAGTTTGGATACCCTCTTTTTTTAAAATGTCTTGTCTGAAAACGTGTTGTTTGTACTTGTATTTTCTTCAAATTATAAAAGAAGTCGTTTTAGATAATGATATGGTCTTCAAAGCATGACTTTAACTTTATATTTCTATAAAAAATATTTATTTAAAAATGATATATATATATATTTTTATGAAAAATATATTTCAAAACAAATCTATTCGTATAGTTTTTTATATTTTTAAACCCAACAACTTAAAAGTAATTCATGATTTATATTCTTAATGTTCAATCAAAACCTTATTAAAACAACTTCTTTTACATATATGTGAGGGAGTATTTGATCTTTCTCCAATTACTTTATTGTTACTTTCGTAACACACTGCAAATGGCTGGTCGGGGGGCGGGGGCTTTTGTATGCGTGAAACCGATATATATGTAGTCTTGGGCAGAGCAAAGTCAGGCATGTTAACTGGAGTATACTGTATTTTAGAAGAAGTGTGGCCATTCATTAATGGAAATTAAATGCCACCTTCCTATGCCGTTTGGTTTCAAACGACTGGTAGATTGTGTGTAAAGAACTAGAGATACCAAAGTGAAGTAACCTCCGTCTCCATCTTATGCAAGAATGTAGATTTTGTGAGAATATTTCGTTTTTGTGGTATGCCCCATTATACACTGCCTAACACGACCAAATCTAATGTACTACTCCCTCCGTTCTCATACATGAAAGAATCAATTTCTAGAATTTATGTCGGTCAAATTTTTTTTTTAACTTTAACTGACTTTATAGAAAAATGTAACAATATATAACTTAAAGTAAGCACCACATAAAAATATATTCTTAGATAAATCTAATGATACTAGTTTGATACCATAGCTTTTAATACTTTATTCTAGAAATTTGATCAAAATTATAAAGTTTTAACTTAAGATAAATCTAGAAATTTATTCTTTCAGTGACGAAGGGAGTAGTTAACAGTGCATTGGACTTGATTTGAGCATTATGCAAGTCTACATGTATATATTAGTATAAGAGCTTCTGCTAGCGACTAAACAAAAAAAATTACACTGCACAAATCAAGATACATGCAGACAGCCAAATATGCCCATAATAATCTAACCCACATAAAAAATGAAAATCTCACTTTCTCGAAGAGTTTTAAAAACCATATTTAACGAAAAATCATAAAGAAATGTTAATATTTACGATATGTAATAAGTATCATTAGATTAAATAATATAGTTTTATAATAAACTTATATATATATATATATATTCTTTTATTAAAAACAGACAGACTAAAGATTGTTGACTCATTAAAAATATGAGTTTTTTTATTTTTTTTAAGAACCGAGGGAATACACTAGGATACGAAGAATTGGATCCCGTGAGATTTTCTTCTTACCATATTCACATAATTCCTATGAGATCCGAAGTTCCAAACCACTACTGACGTTTGCAACAATTTGGACTCTGGTTGCTAAAAAAACTTTCGGTATGAGCAGTACTTCAACATGCAACCGCTAAAAATATCTAAATCGCGTGAATCTTGACGCAACAAGTGAACAAACTAAATATCTCCGAGGAGTTCGTTTTGTAATCCTTGAAATTATTGTCTCGAAAGGACAGTTGTTGTTGTCCACTTCAAGATCGAAGAAGATTCTGGACTGCACGTTTCTTGTACTAAGAGGCAGCTCCATGGATACCTGAAGAAAAGCTCTTCTCTAACACACCTAAACTAGTACGTACGCCAGCCGTGTAAATATGCACACAGTCGTAGTCGTAGTATACATTACGTTATTTTCATCACCTGAAATGTATATTTCCTCCAAACAGGGACTCCATGCTTGTGTGTGCTCACTCTAAAAAAAATACATTTTTAAATTTAAGACAAGCTACAATTTTACTAAAAAACAATCTACTATTTGTGTCTCTACATAATTTTAATATGCATGTATTCTATATCAAAAAATTAAAAAAAAATGACTCCTTTCCTCCGTCACAAATTAAGTCCCACCCCACATCTCGAGGAGTCAATCAATCTCATCAACTTTAACTATTTTATAAAAATAGTACCAAAATTTATATGTCTAGATAGAATTGCTATGAAAATATATATGGCAAAATAATTAATACTTCTTCTTTCTTAAATTATAAGTCATTTCAAGACTCTTAAAGAGTAATTTTTTTAAAAGTTAATCAAGTTTATATAATAAAATAAAGTATCATTAGATTCTCCGTTAGTTATTTTTTCATAGTATATCTATTTCATATCACAAATCTTTATATTTTTTATAATTTTTAATCAAATTTGAAATGCTTTAACTTTTAAAGATTCTTGAAATGATTTTTAATTTAGAACGGATACATATTAGTTTTTTTTATATATTCGGTCAAAGTTGTGACTGAGACAAGAACTTATTTCGAAACGGGAGAAGTACTAAGTCGACATCAAATCTAAAGGCGCTGCCAAACCTCGGCAGGAGAGCTAACTGGATGCCAATTGAAGACTACCGTCGCAAGCTCAACAAAGTCAGGTTTGGTGCACTGCACACAACAAAGCATGCATCGTCATCGACTCCTCGTCCCTTACCAATGCCCAACTTGGAGCGGTTGCAACTTGCAATGCGTGTACCCGCGGCCGGTTGCATTGAGAAATGGGAATGCTAACCATTTTAGAATAAAATTTAAGTAGTATATAAGATTAATTAGCTTGGGATGAAGGGAGTAGTAAAATACTCTGTGACAGAAGCTATTATATACCTACGATATACCTACGTACATGGGTTTGCGTAGAGATTGTAGCTCTCTCAAAAATTGAAACTTCTTCGTCGCAAAAAAAAAAAAAATCTTCTTATCTCTACTAGTGAGTTTTTGGTATACGGTACGGGGTCGCTAGCTTCCGAAACGAGCAGGACAAAACTTGGTATATGTTTCCATGTGTGGATTCAACGAATCGTAGAGCTCCTGCCTCCTGCGGAGAACTCCAAGTCCCCCCTGCGCATCGAGCCTGCCGCCCACATCGCTCGCTGTCAGCTGCTCTGATCCAGTGATCCACGGCCGCGGCGGCTGGCTGGGTCGCCGCGCCCGCCGTCGTCGAAAGCACGTGTCGACCCACCGGAGAGGAACCCGCCGCCGGCCGCAGCGGTAACAACATGATCCGACACATGACATGATGATCCACGGCCGGCGTACCTGTTTCATGTCAAGGCCGGGAAAACACCGTGGGCTATATATGGCGCAGCTTCCGATATACTAGTAGAACAAAAAGTTGATCACCATAAGCAATGCAATTTTAAATAGGCATGACTTGATGCATACGAGATGGAAATTATAAAAGTTGAACAAAAAGTAGGCATAAATAGAGTACCCTAGCTAGTTTGCCAAAATTGTAAGCAATGCAAAAAAGGGTGCAGTTTTAGAAAAAGAAAGTAATTTAAGTACGAAGTGTTAATCATTGATCATGCTGCATGACTTGATGCATACAAGCTGGAAATTAAAAGGCAGATGCGAGCAGGGCCACAACAGGTCGTCCAGGCAGTCTCTCCATCGTCATCTAGATCAAGCCAGCCCAAACATTCAGATGATGATCCCGATCGATCATATTGCAATTCGCAAGCGCGATATATTCGACGAAACCGAGGAATATTTTGTTAATTAATATATTATATATGGGCACTTGATGCATAATATAGATTAGAGTAGAGTTGGTTTCAATTTTCAGCTGCTGCTAGCTGCTTGATGAGATGAGATGCCCCAAGCAAGGTGGCAAACCAACTTGGGCAATCATGCAGGAGTATTATTCATGTGCGTGTGTGTGTGTGGTGTACTATATTATTCTGTTATATCTTCATCGTCGAGGCCACAGAATTATTCCCGGCCAGATGTTACAAGAATTGTACTCGGAGCATTGTCTGTCGGCTTTGGTGGACATGACTGCTAGAGTACTAGCTGGAGTACTCCTAATTAGTAGGGCTGGACATCTAGGTCCTGTTTGGAACACAGGATTTTTTCCTGTTTCTGTACTTTTTCCTGTGAAAATGAACTGATTCCTGTGAAATTCCTGCGTTTCAAACAAGCCTCTAGTTTTGGGTTATTGATAGTACAAAATGAAAACCAATCCCATCGACTGTCTAATCTGAATTTTATTAATGTGCTAGTGGTAAGTATACATGGCCCTACCACATGTTAGTACATTATTAATACCAACTTATCTTCACAATAGAAAACGCAATTGCTGTCCCATACCTGAAAAAGAAACATTTTGTCCTTTTCTTTTGGTATATATTGCGTTCAGTGTCACTGTGTCAGCTTAACTTTATTGTGGTTAGTCCAGCCAAGGTACTCATCACAAGCCCAGGACGGTCTCAAGGTCACGGCCTTTCTCGCACGGGCGCACAAAAGTACTGTAGCCATGTGGGCCCGTCATTCCAAACAGGCCGTCCGCCACCCCGCCAGGCGCCACGGGCCCAACCACACAAGGCCGTAGCCCGCAGACACTTACACAGTTTAGAGCCTGTTTGACAGGGTTTCTTTTGAGGAGAGAGGAGCCGGAGCCATTTTAGACAAGCCTCATTTTGGGGCTCCTCCAAAACGACTCCGGCTCCTTTGCTTTTTGCTGAAAAACGGCTTCTTCGAAAAACTGTTTGGTAGGGCTCCTCTACAGGAGCTAGAGCCGGAAGCAACGAGAATCCTGCCAAACGGGCCTTACACTGGCTTACTATTTGCTCAATTTATTCCTTGAATCAGGGGGCACACACAGGCGCAGCACACTCCCTCCTCTGTCCTCTCCATATGTCATCAGACCTCTTTCTCCACTCGCAAACGAACCCTCGCACACAGCCGCAGCATCAAATCTCATCGCCGCCTCCGGGGCCCCAAGCGCGCCGACGCCGCTGGCGGGGACCATGAAAGGACGCGCCGACTCCGGATCTGCGACTCGCCGAGCTCGGAACGCACGCCACTGAACGGACACGGGGGTTGGCTGCTCGATCGCACCACCCGGAAAGGGAGAGGCAGAACCTCACCGGATTTAACCAGACACACCGAACGCGCAGCTCATCCGGGCCAAGGGGCCGGAGCCATGCAACCGAGATCCCGTATTCGGGGTCGTGACCCGCCGCCGCCGCCACCGTCGGGAGGACGCTACCGTCGCCGATCCCCGGCCCCGCCGTCGCTGCGCCACCAGCGCAGCCCGCGTGATCCGCCCCCTCCCCAGCTGAAGAGGCGCAGCTTCGAGCTGCCGCCGCCACGGCGATACGAGGATAATCCGAATCCCTTCCCCAACAGCTTTGCCACTGCAGCCAAGAGGCGTTCGCGCGGTGACATTTTGCTCGAGGCCGGTCGCCTGGCCGCTCACTACTTGGTTGACAAAGGACTCCTCCCCGAGCACGTTCTCCTGGCAAGGGAGGACCCAAATCACAATCCCAGTTACTGCCCCGAGCCCCCTGCTCCCGTTCCTGCTTCGGTTCCTGCTCCCGCTCTGGCTCCAGCTCCGGCTCGCTCCAGCTACGGGAGGAAGAGAGACGAGGACGAAGGCTCGAGGTGGCTGCGGAGTGGAAGTGGAGATGCGAACCTGGGCCGTGTCTCAAAGTGGGACGCCCACAGGGAAGGCAAGAGGTCAAGGTGGGACAGGATGAGCCACAGGTTTGACAGGAGGCATGAATACAGCGATGGCGGTGGCGGAGACTACAATGAGCCAAAAAGACCACCAATGTCAAGGTCTTATTCACATAACGATCGTTGGGTTTCGGCTGATGGCAAAGTAGATCGAAGGAGGGAAAGTAGGAGCAGAAGCAGGACAAGGATCTACTACAGTGGCAGCAAGAGAGATCTAGATTTGCAAGCAGGCACTCATGATTTGGATCGCACCAAGGTGCTAGACTCTGGCGTTGTTCCTGCTGATAGTGGTGATGGAGGCATGCACAATGCAGATGTCGATGAAATACCAAGGCAGCTGAAGCTTCCTAGTTCAGTGGTGGTTATGAAGATGAATGACAGTGGTGTTGAAGCTGTGGCTATTGAAGATAAGCAGGTGGAGTCAAAGACTGCTGGACTAGATCATGCTCAAGACATGTCTGAAGGTGAGGACGATGAGTTTGCAGAAGAGATTTCTCAAGACGAGGATGGTGAGTTTGCAGCCTCTGACTTGCATGATGAAGATGGTGAGGAAATGGATGACACCCAGAGCCAACAGTCTGATGTGCATGTTCATATATCTGAGTCCATTGAGGAACCTGTTCAGAGACAGTTCCAGCTCAGCAATACTGAGGAGGCAATGGAAACTGTCATTGCACACATGGATGCTTGTATGGTAGAGTCATTGACAGAGAACAATGTTTGCCCTGGAACGAGGAATGAAATGGAGGCTCCACAAAATGGAACTGAAACTGTTGTTGGTGATCTTTATAGAGATGAACTAGAGCAGCCATTGGCAAAGAATAATGGTTGCACTGAAGTAGAGTATGAGATGGAGGCTTCACAAAGTGAATTTGAAACTGGTGTTGGTAATCTTGATAGAGATGAGCAAGAGAAACTATTGGCAAAGAACAATAGTTGTCATGAAGTAAGGTATGACATGGAGGCTCCACAAAGTGAGGTTGTAACTGGTGGTGGTGGTCTTAATAGAGATGACAAAGAACAACCATTGGCGGTGACCGATGTTTACTCAGAGTTAAGGTATGAAACAGAGGCTCCACAAACTAAAGTTGAAACTGATCACGGTGATCTCAGTAGGGATGAGCAAGAGCTGCCAGCTTGGTACAAAATTTTTGATCTCAACGTCATTGAAACTCCGGTGGGCTGTGAGATTTCCGAGATTTCTTGCGGTCCTCCAGCAGATGATCTTTGTGATTCTGTACCTGATTTAGTTGGTCTGGTGAACCAACAAGCAAACGATGATACTTTAGAAATTCAAGGTCAAGATGATCATGGAGGGACTAATCAAATGTTGGAGGATGAGCCTGATTTGAATAACTATGACTTGAACAATGAGGCTGATAAACATGCACTGGATTATACTTCAGAAAATCAAGTTCAAGACGAGAAGGCAGAGGATAATCACCTACTAGAGGATGGGCATGATTTGATGGAGCATGACATGAACAATGAGGCTGGTGAGCATGCACATGATAATCACCTAGTGAACAATGCGGAAATACTTCTAAATCATAGTATGGTTGTGAACATTTCAGATAATTACCATATGAACAATGAGAAAATGCTTCTAAAGCAAAATATGGATGAGCAACAGATGGAAAACGAGCAGATGCTTATAGATCAGGTCACTATTGTTCAGGTTTTGGATAGTCACCATGTGAATGATGAACAATTGCTGCTAGGTCATGGTTCGGATGATCATGACCAAATGGAGCCAAATCCCATGTCTTTTCATTTGGGTGTTCAAGATTTGGATAACTATTATCTGAGCAGCTAGTACATACTTCTGAATAATGATGGAGACCAACATGCAGGAGATATACACCATTTGAAGGATGGGCAAATTATTTTAGATGAGGTTGCTGATGGACAAGCTAGAGTTCACAATATGGTCAATGGGCGAACAATTCTGTAATTGATCTGGAAGATGATTATGCACAGCAGTCTGCTAGCAAAAATACAGGAGAATATCTAGAATCCATGTAAGTTTTATTAGATTCTTTCTATGGTAGTCTTGAGGGGGAGAGAAAAATCCATGACACCTGGACATGTTTGTTGTACAGAAGTGATACTGCGCATAAATACACGTATAATGTTCTACAAGAACATATGTGTGCTCAAGACTAGCAAATGTCAAGTTTTCCTAACAATCTTCAGACGAACACATAAGCAGCATTTTCGAAGTTGGTGTACTGGAAAGGATGCTAAGAATGCACAGGTAAGAATGCTATTTTATTTAGATATCTGTCCTACTTCTTGCATCGAGAAAATCATTTTCTTTTATAAGAGCATCAAGCAAAGCACTATGATTGGCAAGTAAATTGTTAGTATATCACTTACTGTCTAATACTAGGAGTTCGATTCTGATCTTGAACTCTTCATATGTTCAAGGCAAAATTTATGCCCGTGTCTATTGTTGTTTGTTATTACTTGCATTAACTGTCGCTGTTCTTCTTGGCTGCAAAACATTGCATTAATCTATGTGATCCATTTTTTCAGGTGATTCTCATTTTCAGTGATGATGATGTGCTGTATATTGGATTCAATAATATACCATATACCATTAGGTGCGTACTCCCACTTCTTTGGGTTTTCCTTTCTCAGCATACATACTTATTGTTCTTGCCATACTTCTTACATATTCACGTCTATGGAGGATGAAAAAGGTATCACAATTCCCACTTTATTGTGGTGTGGTCGACTGGTCGTACCACACCAATGAGTATATGATGTTCGAGACACCAGCATAGATCTTTATTTATTTTCCAGACTAGTAATGGTGGATGTGAATGTACTCATCAGAATTATATGTATTGGCCATAAAAACCCCATGCTAGTTGTGATGGCTTTTTTGGCCAAAGTATCATGCTTTTGCATTATTAAAATCTTACATTTAGCATTTCCATACACATTGTAATATGTGTAAGCTACTGAATCCATTGAGATTCATTACCATCTTTTGGAGGTACAGTGAATACATTGGACTTTATTGGACTCATCCATGTGTCATGTTTTTTAGATGCTGGTATGCTTGACATTAGATTTTTTGCTATGCTAACATTTATGTGCTTGACACTTGTAAATAGGAAAGGCATGAAATTTCCAAATGTAGCTGAAAACAGAAAATAATGGATTTTTGCTGTTTTTAGATGCTTGAACTATGCAGGGATTGCAGGCATCCACATACAGTATTTGACTATGCAGTGAACCCTGGGTTGTATATCTAAATGATGACAATTGATGTTTATTACCGATGAGCGATGAACATGCATGTTAACATGTTTCCACTTTGGATAAACTGAATTTTTTTTTTCTGAAATGAAGCAACCGAATGCTTCAGAGTCTATTGATTTCCCCCATTAGTTTATCTATATGGTTCGCTAGTCATGGTTCAGGTTGCCTTATTGCGTGTTGTGCATGTGCTGCTGTGGCACAATGATAGGCATGTTGTTCAAATTTTCTGTTCCCAAAATTTTAAACCAAAGTTATATTAGAGAATATTGCAGTTTACTTTGCTATGTAACAGCTGCACTTTCTTCTGTTTTGCTTTTGCCATCACTGCCATTTAACTTATTTCCTTCCCTTTGTTTCCTCAGATGTTATGAATGTCTAGGACCTTCCATCCTCTGAGCTTGGGAAATCCTTTTGAGCCCTGGGATGCTTGCAGTCTGTGTATTCAGGGACCCTACACACCGGACCATAGGAAGCCTGCAAGGCCGGTTGCTGAAGTTAGTCAGTCGACTGGTCATTGTTCTGTATGTTGTAGTAATTTCTTTTAGATTCCTAGTGCTCCCCCATTTTTTTCAGGGCTCCTCATTAACAAGTTGGTCTAGTGATACTTCTGACCCCGAGAGACACATGTCTCAGTAGCTGAATAGATCGGTTTTTTTTTTCACTAGAAATGATTCGACCGTTTTCTGCTGTGCCTTCTCTTGCTTAGTTGCTCTCCTGCTTTTCAGTGAAAACTGTGAAGTACATAGAGAATATGTTTCTCTTGCAGCTCGTCAGGTAGAGGCTGTTGCTTGCACGGGAGTAGCAATATCCACTTCATTCGATTCTAACCTAACTGAAGCATGCAGTACACAGCTGCAGTAGGCGATTTCCTGCCTTGTCGAGATAGGTGGATTTTTATCCTCGATCTGCCGTTGCAGTTGACATCACAGGGAAGCCGTTTGTGGCGTGATAGACTGAGCTATTGTCGACGGCATTGCTACCGTGATCCCATCGTCTCCACGGCATTTCTCTGCCAAATTAGGACCTCGACGTGCCTCGTTAGCCTCTTGGCTCTTGCGTTTTGCTGGCAGTGGCAGGAGATCCTTGCCGCGAGAATTCAAAGGACAAAGGTAGGAGTATGTAAAGTCAATTCCAACGTTGGTGATCTCTGAACAGTACAAAAACGAAAATGCCCTGGCTTTTGTGTACCAGAAAAAGAATAAAATGGTTGGCTGGATGGAACTTGTCTTTCTTCTCCCTTCCAAAAATAAAAGAAGAAGGAATCGCTTTTCTTTAGAAGCCTGGGCGAATTTAGTTCACCTTTCATAATATCGAGCCACGGTTCAAAAGCTATTCCTCGTGTGTAATAAAAAAAACATGAATCCGAGATGGGCCATAACCATTTAACTTCTTTTACAAAAGGAACAAGTTCATTTTACCTGTTTAAACTATCGGTTTGTGTTTTTAGTCATAAATTCCATAAATACTTAATAAGGTTTTTAAACCTATGTATCTAAGGTTGTAACATTTGCAATAAAATCAA
Organism: Microstegium vimineum; assembly: GCA_022036555.1. Lineage (NCBI taxonomy): Eukaryota > Viridiplantae > Streptophyta > Magnoliopsida > Poales > Poaceae > Microstegium > Microstegium vimineum. The sequence continues at coordinate 51,192,111 of CM039126.1, read as the reverse complement.
TAGAGATAGATTGAGATATGATGAATCTGAATTAAATATTTAGAGGTCATGAAAATATATATCTTGAAGTTTTCAAAATTAGATTTAGCTCTTGAAAAATGGAAATGGTATCTACAAACAACTAGGAAATCCCTCAAACATTCTAATTGATGTTTAAGTGTGGTTTGAAAACTTTTCACGATAAAAATATGAGATGCAACTACATAGATGGATCATACATTAATGCTATGCATTTGTGCTAGTTGTGCCTTACATTTTTTTGTTGTGAAAAGTATTCAAATGCATTTAGACATGAGTTATGTTATAGGATTTTCTGTGTTTTTAGATTTTTATTTTTTATTTTTTTAGAGCTAATTGTAATTTTTTAAAATGTGGTATATATATTTTCATGAACACTAAATATCTTATTTGATTTTTTTTGTGTCCCAATCTATCTATATATTTTTTAAAAGATTTAAAATTTAAATAGATTCTATTTGATGTAAGAAACTTATCAAATATTTAAAATATTTTTAAAAATATGGAAAACAAAACTGCTTTCAAATCCACTTTAAAGCAAAGCTAGTCGTGTCTCTAACCTGACGTGGCCCCCGACCCGACCCGAACCGACCCAACCCAGCCCACATCCGAGGAGCCACCGCAACCGCATGCCACTGCGCCGCCTCGCGCCTCTCCTAGCGAGCCCGCGCCGCCGCCTGCGCCTGTGCTCCTCCCAAAACCCTAGCCCCGCCGCCGCGATGTCGCCGGCCGCCGCTCACCTGGCCACGGCCGCTGACCCCGACGAGGACCTCTGCGCGGGCACCGCGGGGTCCGCAACGGAGGACCTCGCGCCGGCCCCGCCGCTCCCTCCGCCGCCGGTGTCCGCGGAGGAGCGGGTGGAGCGCGCGTGGGCGCACTGGAGGCGGCTGGGGTCCCCGCGTCTGCTGGTGGCGCCGATGGTGGACAACTCCGAGCTCCCCTTCCGCATGCTGTGCCGCCGCTACGGCGCCGACGCGGCGTACACGCCCATGCTCCACTCCCGCATCTTCTCCGAGAACGAGAAGTACAGGTCCATGGAATTCACCACGTGCAAGGTAATTGGTGGTTAGGAGCTTCCGATCCGCTACCGTAGCAACTGGGGTCTGATTTTAGTTCCAATAAGGTGGATGGGTATGCTTTAATTCGACATTACAATTCAGACTGGTAGAACTGTAGATGCAGATATGGTTAGGCAGTTTTGCCGTTTAATTCTAATACACTTACAGATTTAAGTGGTAGTTCGGAATGGAGAGAATTTACTGAATTATTAAGCCAATGTTTGGACGGGTTAAGCAAATAATTGTTATGCTTGGTACTGATTGTTTGAAAATTGGAGTCGTTCAAGCTTACTATCCTGGGTTATGGAGCGCTATGGACAAGTAAAGGACGCTATCCTGGGTTGGCTCCAGTCCTTCAAGCCTACTACCTCAGCTTTTTGTCGTGGTTATGAGTTGTATTTATCTTGCATGGAATGTAATGTCCATTGCACCTTATACAGGAGGACCGGCCACTTTTTGTTCAGTTTTGTGCCAATGATCCTGAAATTTTGTTGCAAGCTGCAAAGATGGTGGAGCCATATTGCGACTATGTTGATATCAATTTTGGGTAATGTGCAATTCCTTATGCTGCTGTATTGATTTTATTCATATTTATTTACTTATCTAGTGCTTGATTGTAATTTACTCGACCTTTGGAGTGGCATAAATAATTTACTAGCGTAAATATCATATGCTTCTCTACAAAAATAGTCTGCTCCTGGACAAAGTTGTTGACTAACCTTGTTAGTGGTGTCTCAAGCATGATATTAGTGCTACACAAGGTCACAGGTGATCAAATTTGCAGGTGATGCTAATGTGATAAAGTTTAAGCCACCATGCTAGGTCATTCTCTGCAGACTCCACCTCAAAACCTGCTGCTTTAATTTGTGTTGGTTTATGTATGCGGCTTACTGCTTTCTTAGCTTTTCTTAGAGCACTAGCATTGAATCTTCCATGGGTATATTTCTAGTTAACATATACCATTTTCCCAGTGTTGCTTGAAAATATGGTTCCATACTCTTCTGTATTGCGTTAATATATTGCCTTGCAGTTGTCCGCAGCGTATTGCAAGGCGGGGTAACTATGGAGCATTTCTCATGGACAACCTTCCCCTCGTAAAATCCCTTGTGCAGAATCTAGCAGCTAATCTTCATGTTCCAGTATCAGTTAAGATTCGTGTATTTCCACGACTGGAAGACACAGTAGCCTATGCAAAGATGCTTGAGGAAGCTGGTGCTTCGCTTGTGGCTGTCCATGGTCGGACAAGAGATGAAAAGGATGGGAAGAAATTTCGAGCTAGCTGGGATGCCATCAAGGCCGTGAAGGATGCACTTAGAGTACCTGTTCTTGCAAATGGAAACATTCGCCATATGGAAGATGTGAAGAACTGCCTGGAACATACTGGTGCTGATGGTGTGCTTTCAGCTGAAACTCTTCTAGAAAACCCAGCACTTTTTGCTGGTTTCAGGACAAAGGAATGGAAGGAAGATGGTGATGAGAACGGAGATAGCGGCTTGGACCAGGCTGATCTAGTGATTGAATATTTGAAGCTGTGTGAGCAGTACCCTGTGCCATGGAGAATGGTTAGATCCCATGTCCACAAGATGTTGGGGGACTGGTTTAGGGTGCATCCAGAGGTGAGGGAGGAACTCAATAAGCAGAACATACTCACCTTCGAATGGTTGCATGACATGGTAATGAGGCTGAAGGAACTTGGTGGAAGAGTACCACTTTACAGAAAGGAGACTGCACTAGACACAACACTAGATGGGCTAGCCTCTAGCAATGCCTGACAGGTTTGATATCTGCAGCCTATCGTTATTGTAGTTGCAGAGGAGCAATAGATGTAAACTGAAGCATCATGTGCCAAGTTTTGACCTGTTATAGTACAGATTGGAAGATATTGTTGTACTACAATTAAACCTCTTGATTCCTATCCAATTAGTATATTTTTTAGCAGCTACTACAATACAAGCTTACCTCATTGTTGTAACAGCTGACATGTAAACCAATACACCATTACACGTTCTCAGATAATTTGGAGTTGCAATTGAATTTATCTTTGGAAGTTTCGCAAAGCTCTGTTACTGCCCTTATGCAGGCCAACATGTTTGCACACAAGTTCAGCTGCGCATATATTTCATAGAACATCTGGCGTGCAAGGTACACAAGCAGGAATCTGTAACTATCGACAGGTGCGCATATATTTCATAGAACGTCTGGCGTGCAAGGTACACAGGCAGGAATCTGTAACTATCAACAGGCCCCGCGGTTGCTGTATGTATATATAAATAATCTAGAATTCTCTCTATCGGTGCTTATGAACATATATACTGTAAATACTACAGCTGCAGCAATGACAAAACCATGTACAGTACTATTAATGCTGATGGACGCAAGAAGAGAAAAAGAACCCTACTGCTTGCCGATCTGAAAATGAACAAATGGTGGCCATGGCCATTACAACAACAACGGCTCTTCGACCAGCTCCGGCCGCCAATCTGACTTCTCGGCGTACATCACCCCTTCGTCGTTCTTGGAGAAGGTGAGCCGCACGTCCCAGTGGAGCGACCTCAGGAGCTTCTCCACCTCGCCGACGGCGCCGGCCTCGTCGCGCACGACGATGCCGCCCCCCGGCCTAACGATCCTGTCCACCTCCACCACCACCGGCAGAACCGCGCATCTGAAGAAGACGGGCCATCAGGCTAGAATTGAAGGAGACAGAAAGACTAGTGTGTTAGTTGCTGGCCACTGCACTGACCTGTCTTTGATCTTGGAGAAGAGGTGATCGGCGTGCAGCAGGTCGTAGGTTCTCGGGTAGGTGCTGAAGGACTCGCACCAGTCATGGTAGATGCCGAGCAGCCCGCGCTCGAAGATGACCGGCAGCGTGTCCGGCGCGTCGACGTTCACCACGTTCATCACCCAGATCTTCTTCTCCCGGAGCGCAGCCGCGAAGCTGACATTGACAGAGAGAGAGGCAGCCATGGTGTCAGCACGAATGCCAGAGCTCGATCACCATGGCCATTGGCAAGCAACAGTGGTGGTTTGTTACCCTCCGTATGCAGCTCTCATGTCCATGACGTTCCTGACCCTGGACCAATCGATGCCGAGGCCGTTGAGGTAGGACCCATCGACGACGCGCCGCCAGTGGTCGTGGTCCACCGTGAAGTCATCCGGCGCCGGCTTCCCGTACACCCCGGCCAGCGAGGCGTTGAGCCAATACGGCGGCGCACGCACCCGGCGCGGCCACTCGACGGACCACCTTGCGCCGCGCTCCGATGCGCCCGTCGGCACGCGGTGCACGCACGAGTTGAGCCGCACGTACCATGCCGCGTCCGCGTCGTCGTCGTCCGCGCACATCGGCGGCTGCTGCCGCCTCCTCTCCTCGTAGCACTCGTTCGTCGTCGGCTTCCGGTAGAACGCCACCCCGACGCCGTTCAGCCTGTCCTTCTTGATCGACGTCAGCTCCCAGCATAGGGATTTCGTCAGCGACGTCATTGCTGTACGCCAGCAGGTGAACAAAAACTCCATTAGCTTGGCTGTCCTGTCAGCTGGCTCTGATCGATCGAATCATGGCCATGGCAATGCCATGGCATGGCGGCGAATTGGATGGTCGGAAGTTTACATGCCTTTCCAGATCTCGACGTCCTCCGTCAGCTTCTGGTACACCGGCGTGGCGGACCAGACGAAGAAACCGCCGGGGCGCAGGACGCGGTTGAGCTCGAGGAGGAGAGCGCCACCTGCACGCACGGGGACACAGCAATCGGTCGTCAGCAATGGCGGGCGGGATCTTGGAGGACGACGCAGAGTGGAATGGCGTGCGCAACCGTCGGCGTGCCAGGGGACGCGGCAGCGCGCGCAGTGGACGAGGTCGAACGACTTGCTGGGGAAAGGCAGGCGCTTGGAGCCCATGACGGCGGAGATGGCCGGGATCCCGCGCTCGAGCGCCATCTGCACCTGCGCCTCGTGCTCGTCCTTGGGCGCGAACGACATGGTCACCACGTCGCGCTCGAACAGGTAGCCGCCGAAGCTGGCCACGCCGCAGCCGACGTCCAGCACCACCCGCGTGTGCTTCCCCCACGCAATGGCGCGGACCGACTGCCCATGTCCAAAAACAAACAAAGCAGAGTCACCACCTTTCTTCTGGTACCCTACGTACATACAATTTCTAGCCATTGGCCGCCATTGGTGGTGCATGATGGTACCTGCTGCAGGAAGTCGATGTAGTGCAGAGCGCCATGGATGAACTGCGTGCCACCGCCAGGGAACGTCAGGTACTGCCCGCTCACCTTCACCCAGTTCTGGTGCCCCTTCACCTCCACCAGCTTCGTGTGCGGGACATTGCTGTACCACACCCTGTCACGGCTCTTGGGCCACTCGATGGGGCGGCGGTAGCCGGTGGGGAGAGCGACGAGGCATGTGGGGCCCTCGTCGGGACAATGCCGCTCCCGGTGCTCGTACCGCCGGAAGTTCTCCGGCCGCAGCTTCTTGATGGCCTTCTCGTTGTCCAGGCACGGGATGTAGTCGGCGCCGGTCTTCACGCTGCACACCCGCCACTCATGCTCCTCGCCGCCGCCGGCATTGCCGTCGCTCTCGCCGACGCCCTCCTCGCGGCGGTCCGTCTCCCGGTGTGACTCGTCGGCCTGCGTCGCCCACGCCTTCTGCTCCTCCGCGCGGTCTTCAGCGGCGGCGGCGACGAGCGAGTCCTCGACGCCGAGCCCGTCATCCTGACTGCCATTTCCGTCCGCGCCGCCACCCGTGTGCTCCGACTCCGACACCGCCAGCTTCTCGCCATCGGCATCGCCGCTGGACCCCGACGACACCGACGACGAGCGCGTCGTCTCCTCCTCGCCCTGCGGCTGCTCCCTCCCGCGTTGCTGTTCCTCCTCCGTCGTCGACCCTTCGTCGCCGCCGTCAGCCTGCGGGTCCTCCTGCGCGTCCCGGCGCAGCTGGTTCCCGGCCGCCTGCTGCTCCTCGAGCGCGCTCTGCTCCTCCTCTCGTTGCCTCTGCCCCGCGTTGCTCTCCTCCTCGATGCCGCCGTCCAGGTTCTTCTCCTCGACGGCAGCGACGACGACGGCGACGCGGGCCCGCTCGTGCGGCATCTCCAGCTGCGGTTCCTCGCGGCTACTCTCTTCCAGCACGGCTGCGGCTTCTCGCTCCCGCTCTTCCTCCTCCCCGCCGCTTCGCGCGCTGGCCGCCTCGTCATCTCCGGCGGACACGTGGCCACCGTCGTCCTCGCCCTTCACATCCTCAACGGCGGAGACCCTGTTGTGCTCCTCCTCCACCTCCACGCCCGCCGCCTCGTCCGAGCCACCACGCTTCTCGTCAGGCCTGGCATGCGGGTCGGCCAGCGCGGCGACAGCGATCCGGTCGTCGGGGCGCCGCGGCTCCTCCTCGGCCTTCGCCGCGGCGGGCGTGTCTCGGTCTCGGGCCTCCGGCCCGCGCGGCGGCGCCGGCACGGCCCGCTCCCTGGTGACCTCGTACGCGAAGGAGGAGCGCGTGGTGTGGCGGTACGCGGTGACCGTGGCGGCGTCCCCGTCGGCGGCGGAGGCGGAGGCGGAGGCGGAGGAGGTGGACGTGAGGAAGTAGGCCCCCGCGACGCACAGCGCGACGAGCAGCGCCGTGGTGGCGTAGTAGACGCAGGCGGACGCGGCGGCGGCCGACGACGACGTCGCGGCGCCGCCGCGCTTCGCGCCGCCGGCGCGTGAGCCACGGGCGCCGCCCCCGGCCATGGATGATGATCGATCCCGCATGCAGGGGTAGCAGATGACGCGCGGTCGAGTATGTAGTTGATTGATTAGAGAAAGTGAGAAACCAAAAAAAAGGTTGGACGAGGGGTTAATTGTGGCTAATTAGGTTTTGCTCGTGTTTTGGGCAACACAAACACAAGTGACGGCAACGCGTAATCCCGGGAACATGCATGGGGTCATCCCGGCGCGTGGGGGGTGGTGGGACGTGAGGATGACATGTGGGGCCTCTATGGCGAGTGGCGTTTCTGTCGCATGCATGTCGCGTCGTCGTCGTCGCTTTTGTCTGTCGCGGTGACGTGCTAGTTCCTCCTCTTCTCACGCGCTCTTCACATTCGCATCATCTGCCTCTACTCATTGTTTCCTTCTTCTCTATAATAAAGTAAGGAATTTTTTTGACATGTCCATAATGAACAATTTCCATAAAAAGTGTTGCCAGATACAGTAGTTGTAGCAACCAACAAGAACCAAACTCTTGCCTATAATAAAGTAAACAAAAATTGTCAAGATTAGTTAACAAAATGAGTCTCCTAGTAGATGAGAGGAAACTTAACACCATCGAGCATCTCCAAGAGTACCAAATCCTTTCCTAATCCTTGATTTTTAGACAAACGAAAAGAAATTCCTCTCCAACAACTCCTAATCCATCCTCCTAATATTTTGAGTCGCCCTGTTTCACGTAAAGTTACGAGCTTTTGAGTCATGCGTATTCTCATCCAATCTAAAGGTGGAAGGACGCGTGGAAGGAATAAAGAGTAGGAAATAATTTCCGATTTAAATATAAGAAAGAGAAAGGATATATCAAAGTGGCTAGGACAATTTAGAAAAGAGTATAGGATTCCTTATGTAAAGTTGGATTATTAGAAACTCCAACTCTATCTTCCTTATCAGTAAACCGGAACATAGTGCATAGGTACTCTTCGATGCTGCGAGGACGAGACGAGGTGACATACTACGATCACGCACTGAAGTTCTGCCCTTCGGCTCGGCATATGGAACCTCTCAACTGCTCCCTCGGGATAGGCAGGCCCATCCCCCACCCCCACCCCTTTCCTGAGAGGCGGCCAAGCTGTGTTTCCCCAGCGGCCACCCAGTGGCGGCAGAAAACGAAAAAGGGTGGGCTCCGCGACCTTTTTTATTTCTTCCAATAATTTTTTAGGAGTCGGATAACATCATAGTTTTGAGAAGAAATTACTGGGTACTCTTGGAACACCTAAGCGTCCCATTATTGCATTGCCACATAGATAAAAGAGAGTCGTTCTTTTCAAAACCAAACAGGCAAACACATTACACATATGGAAACATAACAAAATATAACAAAAAAAAGAGGTATATGTATAAGACATTAAGTTATCTTTCTAGAAAATCAAAAGAAAAATAATTAACCGGTTGAGTTCATAGACTTCTCCATTATCTAAAGGAAGATAGTCCTTGGTCAATCAAGGTGTGAATATTCTTCAATTTAAAAAGCTTATTATTTTTACCATCAAATTGCACGACATTGTCAACCGTGAATTATGGAATTAGGTACCAAACATCCTCCATCACTTTCCAATTTTCTAATAATAAAAAAATGATTTACACCAAACAACCATGGTATATAATACATCTATAATTCATTATTAAATTTTTATACATCTATTTAAAATAAAGTGATAGAGTCATAATAATCCTAAGTTTACGGGTCCTGGTCCAGTCAACAATCATCCAATTACAAATTGAAAGACATTAACGATTTATAAAAAACTAATATAGTTTAAGGCCAAAAGCTTTGACTCATTAGGCTTGTGAGCCAGCTCTATCTCGTTAACTATATACAAGCTGAAATATTAGCCCCACCGTTTTGAAAAATAGAAACGAGCTAAGCTAAGCCACTAATAAGCCGAGTCGAGTGAGCTACTGAGCCGTGAGATTTCGTCTAGCCCTATACCCATGCAGCCACCTGATCTACCTCTTTGGGGTGGTAGAAGGTTGGAGGATGCACGCGCGCGCACACACAGAGAGAGAGAGTCTCCATATAGACGACTTATGTGAATATATGGACAAGGATGATTGTTTTTTGACTGAATTGACTAACCGACTCTAAAGTTCGCTAGGTTTTTTCGAGATTTTTTTTGGATGATCTCTATAAACATTTGTGTTTAATTTTCTCCTAAAAGTTAATTTAGGAGAGTCTAATTAATAGATCATCAACAAATAGAAACCATTTTCATAAATATGGTATTAGTTTCATGTTTTCTAAATTAATATTTTCTAGTTTTGATTTTTTTGAATTAAATTGTATTTTTGTTAATATAAAGAAAATAGAAAACCACCTTTTATATCAGCCAAACTAGCTAGAGGACCAAATTTATCTAATTTCAAGTTATGGGAGTGAAAATCGAACTTCCATACAAAATGGACGATGACCGAAGAGAATCTCCAAGAGATTAGCCAAAAAGACTAGCTAAATTTGTTGATTTAGTTGCTCTCTAAAATATATAATACTACTATATAAAATAAAGAGATTGGATGACTAGCTTAGTGAGGCAGGCTATCCAAAAATAGAGAGAAAATGAGGTGGGATGGAGAGCTACTAAACTTGGAGAGTCATATACAGAGTCTGTTGGAGATGATTTTCTTTTGAGAATAACTAAATTTAAATTTAGATTTGGAGATCAATGCTCGGTTTAAAAGATGTGTATAATAGTTTTTTTTAGGGAAAATATGGATATAATTGTTAGTAAGCGCTGACAGTATGTACCACACAGTGGCATGCATGCAACGCCATGCATGCTCGCAAACATGAAACATTTGAAGTGCAACTAACCAAAATATGTATGCATTTTTTCTTCCGGATCGATCCCAATAATCCATTCTCACGTGCAGGTTGAAGTAGCTAGTCGGCATGAAAGACATAAATGGCACAATATATTGTCCACTGAGTATATATCGGGGTAAACCAAAGAAAGCAAAGCAAGATTCAAAGGGCCGGCAATACATACATGCAATAAAATAAAGAAAAAGCAATAAATGAAATTGGATAATAAAGGCAAGTAGTACGTGGGTCCTCTAGCTGCCCTTCTCTGTAGTCAGTGCAATGACCTGTCACTTACAAGCACCAGAAATGGCAGCATGAGCCCAATAACTCATGGCTGGAACTAGAAAGTCTCACCAAGGATTTCCTCTTCTACTCAAGAGGCGCATGATTGACCGAGCCACTGCAGCACAGCACAGCAGGCACAGCATAGCAACCAGGAACAAGAAGAAAAAGAAGCCGCTCGCTCACTCGTCCTGTCTGATCAAACGGGATCCTCGAGCTACTACGTACTACGTGTGTACAGGTCGGCAGGTCGCGTAAAGGGTGTCGTTTTAGCCACCAGACAGGTACTACGTCCGTCCCCACCAGTCGCGGTCGGAGTCTTGCCATGGCGAGAATAGCAAGCGGCTGCCTTTCCACGTCCGGCGAGCAGGCACCAGGCCGATGCCTCGCGAAAGGATGTGAACGGGAAAATGTTTGAGAGAGGATATAGGATAATGCAGTCTTTTGTTTGATTCATTGGTCTTCGTGTTCATCTCAAGAACGACATTATTTTTGGACAGAGGCAAGCTTGTGATTCGATCGATCTCACCCATGGCTAGGTTACCGTGGTTTTTCCGCTGATACCGAAAGGCGTTTAGATGGAATTGAAGGCGATTAGTCATGTGAGCTATATATAAACTGAGAGCTACAGCTAGCCTACGAGTGGTTAGCTGTAGCTGCTGTTCCTTTGTTCTTTTCTGCTAGATGGACGACGTGTTCCTCGGTTGTAAGCTAGGGGTTTATTTGGATCCATATGCATATCGATCTTGCTTCAGACGGTGAGAGAACGTAGCTACCTAATTTCTTGTTTGTCCCTCGCCTTACATACATACATACATGTTCATAAATGACATAGAAACATGCATGCTTCATTTGTACACTATACCACACACCAAAATTAGCGTCAGAGATGAGGTATGTTGAAGGCTACATAAATCTAGATTAATTTATGCTAAAAGATTATATATGCAAGAATTTCCCTATCTGCAAGTTTTTTTTTTCTCTTTGGAATTGTAAACTAGCATAATACGATTACTATTGTTTCTTCTTAAAATTGTTGATGTTGTTACACCTATCAGCATATATTCTTATTTTGCACAATTTTCATTTTAGGTATAGAGTTAGCACACAGGATAAAGCCTTCAAAGCAGAGTTCTATGATTTGTATGCTAGGTGAGCTTCTTGACGGCCTTAATTTTTTTAGCTGGCACTTATGCTTGTGAACATGGTCATGCATAGAGCTGTCTGAAAGTGATGTTTCATGTTTAAGTATCATTTATATATAGTTCACTGAAGGTAGTATACATGCACTTGAATTCATAAATTACTGAGTTTTATATCTCATTATGCAATCTAATAGATAACATGATGGTATTAACCAAATATTCTATTTGACTTTGTTCAGGTTGGAGGGCTTAGAGGCAATATGTTGCTCGGTCGTGTCAGCAGCAAGCAGATCAATTAAAGTATTCAAGGATGTTCTTTTGCTCTTTAGTAATTGAAGATGATGCATTTTGTACTGAACACAGTTCGATTGTGATATGAACTGTAGTTGACAATTGACCTAGCTAGGTTGCCTTTATGTTTTTTAAAGATGTACAAGTACAAATGTTGACCCCAATGAAAATATGAGATACTTTTATACAATTACGTGGTGTCTACTTGAATTGGATGATAAATAAGGTTGCGGTTGTATGGTTAATGCAAAATTAATTATATAATCTGTAGGTTCATAAGCAATGAATTGTTGGTCGGTGAAAATGTGTATACCTTCAAATCATTGGTCGCTATAGAGTTGCAACTGAACATTGGTCGGTATAAACAATAGCAACTAACTATCGGTCGGTATAGATGCGTCGGTCGCTATAGATATATACCGACGCCACTTACGCGGACTAATGACATCGGTCGTATAGAGTTACACCGACCAATGTTCGGTCGCTATAACGACTTATAGCGACTCTTTTGTAGTTGCTGTAAAAAGTGTGTGGTATAGTGGTAGAAGATGATCAGTTACACTAAGATAAGTAGAGCATTACTAGCTAGTATTAGTCAAGTCTAAGTTGTTGGAGTCACTACCGGATTCGCCTCATTTGCCGAGTGCCTGGAGCACTCGGCACAGGCGGTAAAACTCTCGGCAAAGGCTTTTCCGAGAGCTGCTCTCGGAAAAGAGCACTCGGCAAAAAAAACTATTGGCAAATGTTCTTTGCCGAGAGCCTTTTGTCGGGTACTCGACAAAGATTAATGAAAAAAAAACACAAAAATAATAGCAAAAAAAAATTGGGGGAGGCCGCACTCGGCAAAAAAAACTATTGGCAAATGTTCTTTGCCGAAAGCCTTTTGTCGGGTACTCGACAAAGATTAATGAAAAAAAAAACACGAAAATAATAGCAAAAAAAAATTGGGGGAGGCCCCCACCGATCGAATTTAACAGTATTTTTTGTAGCTTTGTCGCTGACAGGATTCGAAACGGTATTCGAACCCAAGACTTCTCCCTAGAAGTGTCCCCTCCTCTAACCACTACACCACACTATCACTTGTGTCTATATATAATATATATATATATATATATAATATATATATATATATATATATATATATATATATTGTAAATTGCTTGTTTGAGACCTTAAACGAATTCAAATGAAAAGTTGTAAACTACAAAGTTGCATAACTTTTCGAGATCTACAGTTTTTGTTTAGGAAGTTTTTCCATCCGAGGTTATTTACAAAATTTGAATTTCAAATTCTTAAAATTCAAACGCAATTTTGAATGACAACATGATTTCAAATAAAAAAGTTGACAACTACAATATTTCATAACTATTCAAGATCTACAAAGTTTATTTTGGTTGTTTTTCCATCCGTAGAGCATTACTAGCTAGTATTAGTCAAGTCTAAGTTGTTGGAGTCACTACCGGATTCGCCTCATTTGCCGAGTGCCTGGAGCACTCGGCACAGGCGGTAAAACTCTCGGCAAAGGCTTTTCCGAGAGCTGCTCTCGGAAAAGAGCACTCGGCAAAAAAAAACTATTGGCAAATGTTCTTTGCCGAGAGCCTTTTGTCGGGTACTCGACAAAGATTAATGAAAAAAAAACACAAAAATAATAGCAAAAAAAAATTGGGGGAGGCCGCACTCGGCAAAAAAAAACTATTGGCAAATGTTCTTTGCCGAGAGCGTTTTGTCGGGTACTCGACAAAGATTAATGAAAAAAAAACACGAAAATAATAGCAAAAAAAAATTGGGGAGGCCGCCACCGATCGAATTTAACAGTATTTTTCGTAGCTTTGTCGCTGACAGGATTCGAAACGGTATTCGAACCCAAGACTTCTCCCTAGAAGTGTCCCCTCCTCTAACCACTACACCACACTATCACTTGTGTCTATATATATATATATATATATATATATATATATATATATATATATATTGTAAATTGCTTGTTTGAGACCTTAAACGAATTCAAATGAAAAGTTGTAAACTACAAAGTTGCATAACTTTTCGAGATCTACAATTTTTGTTTAGGAAGTTTTTCCATCCGAGGTTATTTACAAAATTTGAATTTCAAATTCTTAAAATTCAAACGCAATTTTGAATGACAACATGATTTCAAATAAAAAAGTTGACAACTACAATATTTTCATAACTATTCAAGATCTACAAAGTTTATTTTGGTTGTTTTTCCATCCGAGATCGTTTGAAAAATTCAATTTTTAAAATTTTGAAATTCAAACGTAACTTTGCATTAAAATATTAATTCAAATAAAAAAATTCAACTACAAAGTTTCATAACTTCTCGAGATCTACAAAATTTATTTTTGTTGTTTGGCCATATGTTCATCCGACATGATCGTTCTAATATTATTCATAAATCACATATGTAAACTACGAGAGAGATATGTAAGATTTGTGAACAAATTTACTTTCACTTTGTCATATAAAGAAATGAACAAAACAAACTTTGTACATCTTGATGAGTTAAACAACTTTGTAGTTCAAAGTTTTTTCATTTGAATTAATTTACTGCTTTAAAATATATTTTGAAAATTTCTTTGCCGAGTGTCGAAAAAAACACTCGGCAAAGATTTTGCCGAGAGTCAAAAAAACCGGGCGTCCGAAAAAAAAACTCTCGGCAAAGAATATAATTCTCGGCATATTTCAATTTTCCGGTAGTGAGTTGAGTACCTCGATCAGGTGCTTGAGATGATCTATCTAGCTAGCTAGTGAGGGACAGCCAAAGGCTTAGTCGCCTGATCAGTCCTATCATGTTTGCTTTTGGGGAAAGAAGGGGTGCTAGATTATTGTGGATTTGGAGAGACTGATTCTAAAGTATGGCTTTGGAAAGCTGATCCTGGAGAGAGTGTAGCTTTATTATCTAGGAAAAACTGATTCTCTGTTATAGCTTTTGAAAAGTCAATTCTGGTTTGCTTTGTGACATGGAATAGCCCAAGTGGGGGACCTCAGAATATATGACGATCTCTCAAACAACTCCGATCGAACTACCTCACACCCTCCTCTCTCTCTCTGTTTTTTTTTAAATGCAGTGGTGTGGAATCAGTTTTGTTTTCCTAAAGCACCCTCTAGAATTAACCAGCTTTTCCAAAAGCAATGAATCAGGGATGTATGTACATCTAAAGTTGACTCCGTCCGTTCAATTTTTTTTTATCGAACGTGCCTAAGCATGTATTTCATTAAGAGGGAGAGAACGACGAAATAACAAACATCTCAACTCTAGACAACCAGAGGTTACCTAGGCGCGGAGCAAAAAGACAGAAAAGAGGAAGAAAAGAAAAAGAAAAAGAAAAAGAAAAAGGAAAGACAAACCAGGGCCTTCACAAGGAAGATGAACTGAGACGCACGACCGAAAATGTCGCGGACAACCAAAAGAAAGCAACACCCTACAAGATGAACAACTAAGCAATGCAGGGACGAATGGAGAAGCCGAGACGACCACAGGACCTCGGACTCCACCCCGTCGAACAGCTGGACGTTGGCGATTGCCGAGCCAGTGGGGAAGAGCGACCCGATGGCCTACGCCGAGGGGGACCCACCGAACAAAGCCTTGTAAGCATCGAACTCGGCCTCGGCGTCAGACGAAAGTTGTTGCGGCTGCGGTCGAAGCCCCAACTTTGTCATCAGCACATTTTGTGCGTGTACCGTCGGATTCGAAGCACGGCTCCTGCTTTTCGCCGCTAGCCTGCCACTCTGGCGGGACGGGCCGGTAAAACTCGCGAAGTGCCCAAGCTTCCAGCAGCCACCAGATCGCCAATGCACACGGGCATATCGGTCCCCTGAACGCCCCATCAACAACGCCAGTGTCCGCGACATCCGAGCGGGTAGGGGCCAACCGGCGTGCTCTCTTGCAATCACGTGCAAGGTGCCGGAAACGCCGGAAACGTAGGCAGGATATAAGGGATCCCCTGGCGATGCCTCCCCATGAGAGCCTTCATCGTCGGAGCAGACGGGAAGCCCTCGGCCCAACGCTGAAACTTGGGGCGGCCCACCGAGCCACGCCCAAGCAGGAACGGGGTGCAAGGGTGTAGAGGGAAGAGGATGAGGTAGTCGCGGCCTTCGGCGCCGAGGCGGCCACGCCAGCGGGCAGGGCGCGGAGCTCAGGCCAGCCCGCCCCCAAGGATGAATGACAGCCAGCGAAACTCGCATGGATGAGTAGATCAGCATCTGAGGAGCATAGATCTGGGTTTGGCTGGGGCTGGTATGGGGAGGAGTGGCAGATCGGCTGAGAGGGAGAACAATGGCAGCGGCGCCGTCGGGGGAAGTGGGGGACGGGAGGGTGGGTGGGAGACACGAGAATCTTGGAGAGTCAAATTATTTCAAGTTTGCATAGAGTCAAAATATCTCAACTGTTGTGTTCCGTACAATTTGACATGTATTTCTCTACTATCTTCAATTCATAGAAATAATTTATATTTTTTTCCGAACAATAATTTAGCATATATATTCTATGTGATCTACAATCCATAAAAATAGAAGTTGTGTTATGCCAAATTACATCACTCTATCCAATTAATAAGACATTGTAAATGCAGCAAATGAAACACCCGGTTGCTAGGTAGACATATCCTTCACGTATTCAGTATTCTCTTGTAAAAAAAATGGGGAAATTATTTGGCTCAAGCTAAAATCAAAGCGACATGCATGTATTTACAACGGAGGTTGCAAATCAAGATCGAGGCGATATAATGATGACCCAATAATATGGTTGTGTAGAGTAGTGAGCAGCTTGGGTTTAACTGTTTAAGGGACACTGGTGATGTGACGACGCTAGCTTGCTACCTAGCAGACTACTCTACGCTTGCTTTGCTTTTCACTCGAAAGTTGGGAGCAGACAGTAGAGAGACTCCGGTGCAATGCATGCATGCCTGCCTGCCAAGAAAAGAGAAAGCAAGGAAGCGCCGGGAGACGAGGATCCGGCGTGCTAAACCTCGCTCCACGGCAGTACGTACGTCGGCAGACACCGACCCACGGACGCTTGGCTCGGTGACGGTGCATTGGAATGGAACGCGCCGAGAGCGAGCCGGCCGGCCGCCGCCGCGTCAGATCGATCACGGGAAGCAGAGCGCAGCGACGGCCGGGGCGGGCGCTCGCGCGGCAGTCGCCAGTCGGCACCACACGGCACGGGCGCGGGCACGGTGCCCCACACCTTTCACGGATCGGGTAGCTGTCTCCGTCCAAGGCGCGCACCGCACTCGTCCTCTCCACCCCGAAATGCACACACATTGCCACCATCCCTGCCTGCCTCCTCCTCCTCCTTATTACCACCAACAGCGAGCGGTTTGCTTGCTTCTTGTGTTGCTCAGCTCAGCTGCCTCCTCCTCCTCCTCCTCCTCATCCACTCCATTTCGTCTTCTTCTTGTCCACATCCCCCCTCTGCACGCTCTCCCTGCCGGCGACGGTGGAGCGCGGCGGCGAGCAGCAGCAGCCGGCGGCGGAGGAGGAGACGCCGCCGACGACGACGACGATGGGGCGCGGCAAGATCGAGATCAAGCGGATCGAGAACGCCACCAACCGGCAGGTGACCTACTCCAAGCGCCGGACGGGGATCATGAAGAAGGCGCGCGAGCTCACCGTGCTCTGCGACGCCCAGGTCGCCATCATCATGTTCTCCTCCACCGGGAAGTACCACGAGTTCTGCAGCCCCGGGACCGAGTCAGTACTCCTTGCTCTTGCTTCCTCCTCCTGCTTGCTTGCTTCTCCGATCCGTCGGTTGCTCATCGATCTGCGTGTTCGATCTTGGCTGGTGATTTTGCAGCATCAAGACCATCTTTGACCGATACCAGCAGGCCATCGGGACCAGCCTATGGATCGAGCAGTATGAGGTCAGTCATCATACTCATAATATTCCTCGATCTCTTTATTTTCGTCTTTATTTCTTCCTCTTGCCTGCTGCATACCTCATCTCTTTTGTTTCACAATCGCTGGCTGCTTTACTCTTCTTCACATCGATCTCCACCATGAGATGATGAGATCTAGAGTTCTAAACAATCTCCCCGTGCTTTACTGGTTTATTAAACTTCACTATATCTCTCTCTTTATGCAGAATATGCAGCGCACGCTGAGCCATCTCAAGGACATCAACCGCAACCTGCGCACAGAGATTAGGTCATCATCAGCACGGCCGAATAAACACTTTCCTCTTCCGATCGATCCTCTATAGCCGCTTTTGGGGTTATTTATTTGTTTCTCATGTGGATTTCTGAGGGATCATTAATTCCCGAGTTTAATTAGTAACTCCGAGGCCTGATGATGCCTTGATCTATCTGTGTGTTCATCAATCATATCAGGCAAAGGATGGGTGAGGATCTGGACACTCTGGAGTTCGACGAGCTGCGCGGTCTTGAGCAAAATGTTGACGCGGCTCTCAAGGAGGTTCGCCATAGGAAGGCACGTACAAACCCTAATTGAGCTCTTGCCTTTTCTGCTCCTAGCTAATTAGATCTATCATATATATCTCTTCTGTGGACTGATGCTCTCTTCAGATCTGTACATATTATTTCATGCTCCTTGCTGCTAGATCTTCGCTGTGTGCGGGTTTCCTGATTTGGTTTTGAATGCTGTTTTTCATTTTTAGATAGATCTATATATATCTGGCGTGTTGTTAATTTGTTCGCCGGTGTTTTATTGTGCTTGTGATCGAAGGCAGATTTGCGATACTTTACTGGGGGAAGATTATTGTATCGGCGTATCGCTAGCTAGTTCAGTTTTCAAATATATGCATGATGCATCTAATAAGTTGTCAAAGTTCTTTTTTTAATTTCAAACAACAACATATTTAATTTTGCCTTGATATTTGTTTTATTCTACAAGAATTGGTTCTTGTCCTAAACCAAAAGTTGGGAGAGACGATTGTCGCTTCTAATTTTTAAAATCTTGAATAATTTCATCTCACGTTCTTGTTTTAATTCAATCTTCTCTACACCTCTTTTGCTGACCCTTTTCTCATTTGATTTTTCAGTATCATGTGATCACCACACAGACTGAAACTTACAAGAAAAAGGTAAGAAAGCCAAGTATTATTATCTGTTCAATTAGTAATATACAATGAACAAAGATTGTCTCATTGCATTGGTCAATTAGGAAATTTTGAGGGCTGCTAGATGCCCCCAATTTGTCAAGAAATATATATACTTATCTGCACTTATATACTACCTAGCTAGATCTTCCTCCTCCTTTAGTCCTTTACAGTCACTTGTGACTGGTTTATTAATTTGGTCTAGTGGACTTGCTAATGGTTCCAAAAATAAGTCTCTCTAGCCATGCATAGTTATTTTATAATCACCAATTTCTCCCTTTTCAGGCTATTCAGATTTTATTTTATCTTATTTAAGTATGGCTTCTTTTAAATAAATCGTTTGAAGCTTAAATAAGATATGCATGCATAACTGATAAATTGCTTATCAAATCTCCCGGTCTGTCAATACTTCTCTAGCGTCTCTACTTAAATCTACCAACAAAACCGAGCAAACATGAAGCCACATCCATCCTCAAATCTTGTACTTACACATTTGACTCTTCAAGTAACCACATCCATCTTCAAGTCTTTGTACTTGCACATTTGACTCTTCAAGTAGTGATGAAAGCAAATATCTGACAGACACCACCACGCATCACACTGAAACCTGCATAGCTACTAGCTATTGTCCAGTGTACATTAGCATGCATGCATGCATGTCTGTGCATTTCCACACTCAACTCCTCCATGACAATCTGAAGCTCTACTGAAAGTAGCTCCACGTTGTAGAACTTCTAGATCTTGGTCCATCTCATGTGCTCGCATGCACACGCACTCATACACATTGTATGCAACGCTGTATTCAATCAGTATAGCCGTATAGGCGCATTGGTCTCTGTCTTTTAGAAGCTAGAATGAATTGAGCACGAGCAAGGACACTAGTGTTGGTCTGTTGGATCGGAGGAGCATCCATACGCATACGTCTGCATGCATGTCTCTCTTGTTAACCCTGCTAGCTAGCTAGCTAAGACTGCCGGCCGCCTACAGATCTTGCAATGCTTATTATTTTGGTCCCCCCTGCTATCTAGGAGTAGCATGTTAAGCACTGATTTTTATGATATTGCACCATGGCATGATACACCCAAAGATAAGGACCAAAGTGTAGGCTTTATGATTTGCAGAAGTATGGAAATGGAACTCATTAGTATGGAAGTACTTTGGCTTGATTGTTACTGAATAGAGTCTGTCAATACGTACACAGCCATGCATGTACTGTATGCGTGTATATTGACTGAAACATATGCATCCAGCTCATCTCTCCGAATCACCCAAATATTTATCTTGCTGGCACCTCCACCCCACCATGTGAAAGACATATATGCTGACGTCCATTAGATACACACAGATAGCCCCCCCCCCCCCCCCCCCCCCCCCCCACAACACACCCCTTTTGTTTTCAGAAAACACACCTTCTTTGAGCTTTGAGTTGCATATTATGTGTGTACGTTTTTCCACGTCATATATAACTAGAGTATAAGCATGTATTGCAATTATGTTTGTTCAAAAACAAAATGCAGTTATAATAATTATTGCCACAGTACAAACAATTGATTTTGTTTCCAGAGTTTTCTTCGGCGAAAGGAAGCATTTCTGTTTCTTTTGTACAGAAACTCCAATGGGGGATAATCAAACTAATTAGGAGTACCAAACAAAGCACCTAATCTTTTATGTACCTGTGCAAGGCCCTGTTTTCCACCCACCGGTTCCCCCGGCATCCGTGGAATGGAAATGCAGGTGGGGATTGATGCATTGGAGCAGGCCTCACTATATCAGATTAGCTCATTAGAGTTCGAGTTGAATTGTGTTTTCCCTACAGCATGTCCGTATTGTGTCATATGGGTGATATGAACTATGAAGGCTATATATGTACAGCATTTGTTATCTTCTCTTCTGTTTTTAGTGTAATGCATTTGATTTTTCCTGTTGCTATATACTCCTTAGTGGGACTGGCTAGCTAGTCACCACTCACCAGCAGACAAAATATGACCGCCAAGGCACCAACACATGCATATATATACATGACCATGCATATATATAGTAGTACCACACTAGCTAGAAATGCTGCACGAAAACATATATGGCTGGTGTTTAGAAGCATATATATATAGTCGAGAATGCACCCTAATATATATTACCGAGCAAACAAAAGAGGACCTTGTTTAAGCTATTTCTCATGAACTGAACTAGCTTCTACACGGTGGTTGCTCCTTCCTAGAAATTGCAATAAAGGAAAGGGGCAGTATTTTCGACTTTCTTTAGGTGTATTCATTATACTCTATTTGTCTCTGAATATAAGTCAATTTTTTTAAAAAGTTTGATCGAATTGTATAGAAAAAAGACTAATATTTGTGACATGAAATTAGTATAGTCAGCTATAACATGAAATATATTTCCATACTATATATACTTTAATTTATGGGGCATAGATGTTAGTAATAGCCTTTTATTTAAAATTAGTTAAACTTAAAAAAAAAGTTTGACTTAGACAGCTCTGAAAATTGGACAGATCGAGGAAAGTATTATTATTATACATATATATAACATGGCCTATAGCTTAATGATTTTCAATTTAATTTTGTTATTAGTATATGCAACATGTATTCTGCAGACCGTAGTGTGCATATTATATATATTGGCGTTGCTGAATTACACTGATGCTCTCGTATGTGCTGTGCATACATGCAGGTGAAGCACTCGTATGAGGCGTACAAGAACCTGCAGCAAGAGCTGGTGCGTGATTCAAATCTCAGCTAGCTAGCGCTAGTAGATCAATATGTGTCTGTTAATTAATTTACTTAGTACTGATCATGCATCCATTACTGCACTGCGTGCAGGGCATGCGCGAGGACCCGGCGTTCGGGTTCGTGGACAACACGGGCGGCGGCGGCTGGGACGGCGCCGCGGCGGTGGCGCTTGGCGGTGGCGCCCCCGACATGTACGCCTTCCGCGTGGTGCCCAGCCAGCCCAACCTGCACGGCATGGCCTACGGCTCCCACGACCTCCGCCTTGGCTAGCATCCATCCATCCATCACCAGCTAGCTACTGCATTGCCGCCGCCGCCATGGATGCTCCTCCTCCCCCACGAGAGCTCGTCTGCATGCACGCCAATGCGAGTTACAGTATTTAGCAAGCAGCAATGCATGCAACCGAGGTATTGTAATAGTACGAATAAGAAGAATTACTGCAAGCCGGCCCAATGCCGTGCGGATGAACCGCTTAATTACCGCGTGCATGCTTGTGTTGGTTTGATAGCATGTTTAGTGGTGTTCCTGTGTCTCTAGCTAATAGATCGACATGTAGTATATGTTGGTCCTGTTCATCTGCATGCATGTCGTTTATTATGATTTGTATTGTTTGTGTGTTGGAGAAAAATGATTGTATTTTATTATGATGATGATCGTGTGGTATTATATCTATATATTGTTGACTCTATGTACTCCTGTGTGATACTTCATTATTATTGTTTATCAAATAATACATGCTGATAGTTCGATTTGTTTTTTTTTTTGGGAATTTCTATTTATCTCTCGTATGTTATTGTGTCTCGTAATCAATCACTTTTCTATGGCTGTTATTTTATTGAGATCTGTGTCATTCTGAGTGCTTGTTTTCGTTTTTGAGTCGTTTCCCTGTTTAATGGGCTCGTTTTTTTTTTGTTTTAGGCCCGTTTCAATCTATCTTTTGTTCCTTTTAATCTCCTGCTCGATACAGATGGGGAGCCTTGGGAGGTGAGAGAGTGGAGTTGTCCTTTCAAAAAAACTGAGAGAGCAGACTCGCTACTCGCCGGAGGCTGAGTGATAGGTGCTGACGCGAGCGATGGCTCAGGTGTCGCTGGAAGCGGGGGCGGAGGTGGACGCGGAGGCAGGGGCGGCGGCGGCGGCGACGGCGGCTGTAGAGGCGGAGGTGGACGCGGAGGTGCTGACGCCAGCTGCGGCTCTTGTTTCACCACCGTGCGAAGGGCTGTGCTTCTCTAGTCGTCTCGTTGGAGGTGGAGTCTGAATGTGCGTGCTGTCATTTGCGTCTTCATGTTGAGTTTGGATTTCATTCATTTTGGTTGAACAATTTTGTGCGCGCGGATGCACATGAGTTGGATTTGGTGGCCACCAATTTTTGGGCACAAGGAGAAAGGAGTATTGTTGGTGTAGGATCTTCTTGAATTTGTTTTGTTTATTTGGCAGTTGAGTTTGTCATTGCTAATTTGTTTATTAGTGGACATTCCTAAACTCTGCTACAGTTTTGTCATGTTCCCATGCATACAGCATACTTGTGTTAGTTCAGTGGAACTAATTAGTTTTGCATTCGTCAACGCTGTAATTGGTTAGCCCATGTGTGCTTCTGTTAAAGGGTGACTTAAAATTATGGTCATACACATATACGTCAGAGGTGGATTTTTGCCTAAGTCACTTATTTTAGACTAACTTATTGATATCTTAGAAATTAAAACTCACCGACCATTATTTGCCTGATTAGTAAGCATGTGTGGCGAATAATCTGTATATGAGTTTTACTGGTCTATGTATCACGGTGACCCCCAATTATTAGCTAACGTCATGTACAACCACTGCTGCTATGATACTGCCTTATTGTTTTATTTTTCTTTCTTTGTGATTTTAGGCAATCGGGTGTGTATACCATTGTATAATTGTCTAAAGTAGTTGATCAAGATTCATGACATTTTAGCTGAGTTTTACATTACTTGGAATCTGTATTTGTGCTTTGCTCTTTAGTGAGAACATGACCCCTTTTAATTTTTGCAAAGTGCTTACTAGTACCATATATATACTATAGGCTCGAGTGTGGTTGTGTACTCCATCAAACTATGTGTGTTTTAACTCTAGATTTTCGTTGTCATTCTTTTCATTCTAGGCTCCTGATGTTATTATTACAGCAGGTTATCTTTCAGTTGTTTTAGAGATACCGTCTCAGCAGCAGTACATGAAGGTGATTTTCTTGATTAGCAGCTAGAACAAGTATTAAAGTGAGCATGTCCAGCTATTGTCATGTTTTCTCTGCTAGGAGAGACCAAACAACAGTTTTCAGCAGTGACCCATTGGACAGTAACTTGCAGTTTTAAGTGTCGTCTTTGAGGTTTGAGATTCATTTAGTTTTGTGAGGTTTGAAATTCATTTAGTTTTCGTTTTCATTTAGTTTCAGTTATATGAGGTTTGATATTTAGTGGTTTCATTATTTTTTTTGTTTTTGTTTTTCATTTTTTATGTGGGTGACGGCGGAGGCTTAGCTTTTGGAATGATCCAGTGCCCAACTTATGTAGTCATCGATGCAAGAGTTGTAACCTCTCTGCTTCTTTTATTCCCTCCTCTTCTATGCTCTTATTATAAGAAAACGAAGATGTCGTTGCCTCCTGCTTCTCCACTACAACAACCCTGTTATTTCATTTATTCAGTTTGGTTCATTTTCATTTTCATTTAGTTTTAGTTTTATGAGGTTTGATATTTAGTGGTTTCATTTAATGTTTTTTTCTTCTTTTTCATCTTTTATGAGGTTTTATGAGGATTGATATTTAGTGGTTTAATTTTATTTTTCAGTGTTCAATTTATTTTTGTTAAGTTTTCCAGTTTGAGTCTTGGTTTCAGGGTTCCTATATTTTAGTTGAGGTTTAGTTTTCTTATCAGCTTATGCGTAGTTTTAGATTTGTACTTCAGTATTTAGTTTAGTATATTATTCAGTTCATATGCGTTTTTGACGAAAAACTGTGGAGGTACGCTTCCTAGCAAAACTTTATTAAGCAAACCAACCAAAAAGAGTTACAAGGCATGTTAGCTTGGGGCTAGCAGATAACAAACCTTAAGAAAAGACAGAGTTACATGTTACAATGAGTTAAACCATAGAGTAATTGCATGCTGCAAATTGGGCTTAAAGCGGCAAAAAATGAAAGTTAACTTCATTTATAGAATGTTGCTTCCAGGCTGCTGGCGATGGAGCTTTCTCAATGAAAATAAAATAATTTCTTTCCTTCCATATCCACCAAGCGGTAATCATGAATAAATCCATGAAGCAGTGTATATGAAGTTTAGCTTTCTTCTGTATAAGCATTTGGTAAATACTCCCTTGAACGGTCCATTGGATACCGATCATGAACCATCTAGTGGTGGCAGTAGAGCATTCAAAGAGCATGCATAACAGTTTCATAAACATTGTCATGGCAAAGAGAACATGAGTAGCCTTCTTCCAGGAACTTCCCTCTTCTTCTTAATATGGACTTTGTGTTTAGCCTGTCACTTAGAAGCAGCCATGTAAATAACTTAATTCTCGGGATACTGATGTCAGAGGATACAGATGTGGAGGCATTTTCCTTGTTGACGTTAAGTGAAGATTTTGTTATCAGTTTTGTTATCAACTTGTAAAAAAGAGTGGTTAGTTATGTACATAGGGGCACGTCAATTTTCCTGTGACTGATTTGCATTTGGGCAGAGAGGAAAATCTGGTTGTTTTTTTTTGTTACCTGTCAATCAGATTTTTTATTACTCTGCATAGAAAATCTAGTTGATTCTGTTATATATTTTCAAGCGTTTTTTCTTGTTGTTTTATATACATCATATAGATGATGTGCTCAATTATGATTGACTCAAAAAGGTAGATGATAACTGTATCAACTATCAACCGGATGATGAGTAGTCACTTTTGAGAATAGTTCGATTTGTTTTTTGTTTGATTTGATCCGCACTTCCAAATATAGAAGAGGTTTCATGATCCACAGCTCCTCGCAAGACAGATACGGCCCACGAATGGGCAATGCATAGTCCAGTCCAGCCCATCATGCATGTTCCGGAACATAAGCCCAACAGTGGTCTTTTTTTTTTGCGAAGAGCCCAACAGTGGTCATTGGCGTGACTTGGGCCTTTATTTTGGTTGGGGGCATGATTGGATGCTAAATGGGCGAAAGCCCTGATACACACCACCACTTCTTTGTTCCTTTTCCTTTTTTTTTTTCTTTTTATTACAAATAACTCTCTTCTGCTTTTTTTTTTTTGAAGAAACAGAGAAGGACCTTCTTTTCAAGTGGGAGTATATTACTTGTTTTCTTTTGCACTTGAAACGTCGAGTTCTGGCCAGATTTACTCTTAATAAATAAAAGAAGATGGAATTTTTGACACATTCTAGTCACTAGGAGAACGTGATGCTACTTGTCGGCCTACTCCTACTTTGGAGTCCACTGAGGTTCGTTGTTCCTCCAAAAAGAGAGAGAGAAATGCTTGCAGTTGGTTGAAAAAGAAGAGAGAGAGCGAGACCCAAAGCAAAGCAAAAGAGACAAACAGTATCTTTTCGGCGCCGTGTGCTTTAATGTCATGTGCTAAGCAAATGCTGCCACTCTTAATCATGGGAACTGATTGCGGAATCATCATTATGTTGATTGATTTCTTTTAATTAAACACCAGGTGCTCATGTCGTACGACCATTTAACTCTACCAAGGGACGACTAGAGCAGTGGCAGAACTAGAAATTTATATTATACAAGTTCAAACGATTCTCATCATATAAAAATGTTTATATGTATGCATATTTTTCTTGGCAAAAAAGAAAAGAGAGAATTTTTCTTTGCACTTGCTCCGTGAATGTGTTGGTCAGGCGATGGCTTCGATAATCGTCAACATATCTGTAGATTGACGAAGTCGCTAACTCGGTATATATATTCATGTCATTTATCGCTCTTTTAAACATCTTCCAAAAAAATCATAATGATTATTAGCTGAAAATGAAATATTCTATACTTAGAGCCGAGTGCTAGACAGCCTCCGAGGAATCTAATCAGTTGGCTCATCATGCTGGTTGTCCGCGTACAAGAAAACAATAAAAAGGCTTCTTGGACCGAGAATGGGACGGACTGGGCTTTGGGCTCAAAGGTAGCAAACACACCGTACTTTCTGCAAAAGAGAACCAACAAAGGCAGATGGGCCGACCTGCCGGCCAGGATATTATAACACATATATAATAACGAAAATTAAAGTGGCCATCACATGACCCCCAACATCTTCTAATTCCAGTATCCCATCACCTCACCAGCAGAAAGTAGTATTTGACACTCTGACACTGATGGAGATATACACATCATAATCATACTGCATCTCATCATAAATCACAAAACTAAAGGTCTTCTCTCTTTCTCTCTCTCTCTTACAAAAGAGACGGTCATGCTCTGTTTGTTTCTTTTGGTCGACTTGGCTAAATGCAATGACCCAAGGCAGGGCTGACATATCGTTCAAACCTCATCATCACAAGATCAGAATTTGTCTTTTCGAGAAAACAAGCAGACGAGAGCTTGTTGGACAGGGCTCACGTTATGTTCAAATCAAAAAAGAGGATTCTGGGGTAAGTAATCTTCTTTTGCAGAGGTAGCCACAAGTCAAGGTGTTATAATCGGAGCCGGGCCCACCAGTCGGTGGGGAAAAATGTCTTTCCTTCTCTCCTCAGCTTTCCAACAGTGACCCAAGAAAACTGCCTACTATGAGTTTCTAGGTTTGTCCCTTCTGTTTTGGCGATCTTTGAAGCTGCATCTATCTCTCTCTATATTTCAGCATTGCCATCTCCCAATCACAGCTAGTCAGCACAACTAAAAATCTAAAATGCTCTATTGGATTTGAATTATTATATATATCATCCAGAACAAACCTTTCCGGTCAGGAATCAATTGGATTTTACCATGAGTATAAGGAGCATTTCCAAATTATGGGTTACCACTTGGACGCGTGTACATCACTATACTCATCTTGAGTTCAATCACAGCAGAAAAGGAAAGTCCATCAAAATTTCAAACTGGTAGTTTGGCAAGTTAGGAATATATAGAGATATTGTTGGTGAAGGAGTGCTCGATGTTTTGACACTTGTTCGTCCGTGCTACAACGATCAAGAGATACTCGCTTTATACTAGCGTGTACTAATAGGTTTGGCCACCTGATGGCTGCGCGCAAGGAAGCGCCATGCCGCCATGGCTTCCCCGTCAGGCTTCGGCCACTGGCAAACTGTTCGGCCAATTTGTTTTCTACTTTCTCGGTCTCCAATGATACGATGTTTCTTCGGTATTTCCAAATTTAATTATAGTATTTTTATGTATCTAGACATAATATATATTTAGACGTCTAACAAAAACTATGAATGTAGAAGATCTAAAATATTTTATAATTTAAAACGGAACGGCTATATAATACCTATTCCATTTCTACCTTTTTATTCCATCTGACGAATGGCCTTGTACCAAAAACTTAATGGAGCACGCACGCCTCCGACCATTTCCTGGCTAGCCTGAATCAATGGAAATCATTCAGGTGCTTGAAGTTAGAGACCCTTTACAATGGTTGAAATCGCTTCCTATCGCTTTCGATCGCTTCTGTGCACTTCAAGTACGACGCCAAACGCTTCAACACCTACATTGCCGGCGTCAAGTCTGGCAACAGCCGGATCAGCGCGGGCGCGCTGCTCCCGCACGGCCGCACGAGATCATCGCCTCGGCGAAAGCGACGGCGGCGTGGCTGACCTGCACTGGCAGCGCATGGTTGATGACATGTGCGTGCTGGCAAGCTGAGCAACTGCGTCGCCGTGTGCGACATGTCCGGCAGCATGTCCGGCCTGCCCATGGACGTGTGCGTAGCCCAGGCCTGCTCGTGTCCAAGCTCAGCGACGGTGCGGCCGCGTTATCACCTTTAGTGAGTGGCCAGAGCTCCAGACAGATCGCTGGCAAGACCCTCTCTGAGAAGACAAGCTTCATCCAAACCATGGACTAGGGCGATTGTGTATGGGTGGTGTTCTGGAACCTAAAGGACTCCAAGGCCGTGCTCAAGCTATTCCAGTGGCCACCTCCAATTAGGTCTGTATTAGCTGAAACTGCACGGTGAGAGGAAGAAGAAAAGCAGAGAACAGAACTTTAATCGTTTGGAGCAATCTGCAGCTGTATCAACCGTGACAAGCTGCGTGATAGCCCTTCAGCTGAACGCCTGATCGCCGGCGCAGGCCGGCCTCGTCCATCGTAAAGTAGCTAGAGCCTAGAGGTGGAGGACCTCGCCGCACTGTGGATGAGGAGCAGAGACTACACTGACATTGCAATCCTAGACCTTTTACCCTTCGTTAAAAAAATAATTACGAAAAAAGAATTTGCACTCCTCAATTTGTATCCCAATCTCCTCAATTTCAGAGACGATGGAAGGCGAAATAATGTATATGGACCCACCGACCATAGACACACATATCGCCTCTTATCGTTTTAATTATGTCGCCTCTCATCACTTTCTCATGTTCTGGGTCCACTAAACATAGATACACCTATCGCTTCTCATCGCCTCTCCAACCATTGTAAAATTTCTCAAAAAGTTATAGTTTACTTTGATTTTATGCCAAGTAATCTTATTTAACTCGCACACAACCTTTAAAAATTTCAGAGTTTGAGGACCGGAGAATCACTGCAGAACCGGCAATGATACCTATCAATGACAGACTGTATGACCAGCATTGATAATTATACATAATCGAGCATATAGAACCAAACAATACATAATATAAATATCAATTGAATATCCTTTATCGAAAAAATAATATAAATATCAATTAGTTGAATTGATAGTTCGTCAGCAGCATAGATGGGCCATATAGATACATAGGTTACGTTGCTTTCCTAACCGGTGTAAGAGATCAAAATCTCACAACTCAAAATCTGTGAAAACAGTATTTTTTCCCAAAAAATCATCATATATATACCACCTAGAACACATGTCTATGCACCCACAAGGCGCGTGCACCACCCTCTAATTTACTCTAGCTTCGCCACTGCAACTAGCTACAGAGTCTAGATACTACTACTACTATCATGTTAGGAAAATAGATTGTTCGATTTTTAAGGCTCCAATTAATTATGTAGTTAGCTGTGTGCTTGTGCGCACTGTACGATCTCAATCGGTTTTGTTTTGATGGTTCTTTCTTCTTCTTCAGACGCTATGGCTAGCTAGAGAGATCGATACACACTTTACACCAGCTGTGTGCTAGCTATATAGCTAGGTTTGACATTGAGCTGATAGCTAGGTGACAAATTAACTACCTGTTAAGAGATTTGCTCAGCTAAGCAAGCTTAATTGTTGGCTCATAAGTGTAGATCTTTCCTATCAATGACAAAAACAATGGAAATTAGAAAAAGAAAGCAGAAAAATGATCATTAAAAATGCTACTGCTACGGACGACAGATCAACCAAGTTCTAATAAACCTGAAGTCCTAAGCTAGTGCTTATGGGAGTAAACTGTGTTTGGTTGGTGCCTGCGAGACATCAATTGTAGCTGTTAGATGACTGAAACTGATGGCTCGAGATTGTCGCATGGAAGGCAGCCTTGCTTGCCAGCTCCACCAAATATATATACTCAAACAGCTTCTAAGCGTGTAGTCTACGTATGCAGACACTCTATATGGATATTTCCAAAAGAAAATGTAAGTCTCATTTTTAGAGGAGTGATTTTGTTTTTCAAAGTCTAACTAGGCTTATAGAAAAAAAAGTATGACATTTATGTTTTAAGTATATTTATTATGAAAAAATATTCCATGTTTAATCCATTAATGCTTATTATGCATCATAAATATTAATATATTTCCAGATACATTTTATTATGGACAATGCTAAGGTACAAACTTTACCTATTAGGAGGTAATATCTCAAGTCAATCTGAGCCATTGATTTTTAATATTTTTTGAATTACTTAATAAATTAAAAATTCTAGAAAAACAAAAATTACTTCCCTAATCACGGGATACAGATCCTCCGCATCGCTTAATGACGGGATGTGAGATTTTCTAGATTCCTTTAATCACGCTAACACATTACGCTAGCTAGCCACGTACACGTCCAAACACTAATTAACCACGAACACATACACCTAACCACGCTGACACGCTAACATGCATGGACACACCATGTACACCTAACCTGCTAACCATCCACACACTAACATGCATGGACACACCACGTACATCTAAAAAAACCACACACACGCTAACATGTATGACCACATACACATGCTAATCACGTATACATGCTTGTTAAAAAAAATCACGTATACAAAATCAAATGTATAAAGTCACATACAAAATTATATAGTAATGAGAATATTATAACAAATTCAAAATTATAAAACAAAAAAGATTAACCATATTAGTTCAGAGATCACGTATGCATCGGATCAATCAAATTTAAAAATGAGATTTTATATTTAAAACTTTCCTAATGTATCCTATTTTACAAAATAAAAAAATAATTAAATATACATTTCATTTATTACCTCCTATGAGGTAATAGGTTATCGTGACTGTCCGATCAAAATAAATAAACGGCTCACAATCATCTATTTGATATTGTTTGACAAACGAGAGTGATTTTTTTTTGTGGGGTTGGAGGGAGTATGAATATGGCTATGATTAAGCAACGACGACAGTCGACAGTGTGGGTAAGGAATCGAGAAGGTTCCTACTCGCAAACACCAAGGTAAAGCTGGCCGTAATTTGCGGTCTATCTGGCTAGAAAAAGCTAGGTTGAGTGGGATCGACAAGGTCGTAGCCGACAAAACGAAAGAAGCATCCACCCATCCATCCATCGCACTTGTTAATTACAGTGCCCCTAAATAAACTACTTGTACTAATTAACAATAATTACAGGAGCTGTACAGTGATGTCATCATCACATAGAGGCCGTATGTGTACTACAGCGCCATAATTAGGTCCGCGGCTGAATCCACCACTTTTTTTTCACCTGATGAGGCACACATACTTTTTTACTGGTAGCTACTCCTCCCTTTGTCCTAGATAAAAAAAATGCACCTCTAACATTTGAAATTTATTCCAAAAATAAGCACAACATAGTACCTTAATTAGTTGTAGTACTTTTATTATTATTATTATACTTTCTCTCCTTCCAAAATATGATCATTACATTACATGTTAACATATGGCTCGATTGGTACTGCTGCTTCATGCAGCAGCGCAAGCATACTTGCATCTAGTCATCTACTGTTGGTGCAATAATTCTAGTCATCTGCTATAGAGGACTAAAGACCATTTAGTTCCATTTAGTTATAATGTTTGGCTCTAAAAGAGACTAAATTTAGGTTACTGAAGTTTAACATGTCCAAAACAAAGAGTGCAAACAAGTTCGAATTCATGTCGTCGTTTAAGAGAAGGGGGAAAAAGAAGGGGTGATAATTGAAGTGAAGGCGTACTGCATATGTGATGATTAATTGTCGTACGATCGAGCACGTACTACTGTATACGTGGTGTGTCCGGCCGGTTTCTGACAAGCACTACTGAACTGGATCTGGCTTTGCCGTTGCCGGCGCGCACTCGTGTCAGAGGAGTTCAGACGAAACAGGTGGAGAGGACCACGAAGAAGGCAGGGCAGAGGCGGCAGAGGCAGAGGCAGAGGCTGCAGCAGGTAGGCTGCCCCAGCCGGCCGGCCGGCCAGAGAGAGGAGCATGCAGTGCAGTGCAGCAGACTGGCTGGCTAGCCACTGCATACATCCAGTCCAGAGCAGTGCAGTGCAGGTGACAACATGCATTGGAAGCGCACCTGTGTCTCCGTCCGTCCCACCCGCTGCCCCCGCTAGCGATCGAGAGCTCAATCTCTAGCTCAGCAGCTCTCTGACCCGATTCAGGCTTCACCTTATTCACCATTCACCGGCCGGCCGGCCGGCGGCCCATCCACCACCGTCCATATCATCATGCCCATGCTATTGCTATGCGACCCATTCAAATTCTCAGTCCAATCCAGGTCCAGGCAGAGGCAGGCAAGGCACCTGCAGCCGCAGCAGAGATGGCTGGCTTGCTTTGCTTTGCTTGCTCTGAGCCAGCGAGCCTGCTCAGTCGCCGGCTACCTACTACAGTAGTAGTAGCTATCAGTAGGCCGGGTAGTAAGTACGTGGAGATTGTGCTCTACTAGCTCCTTCTCGCCGGCCGGCAGCCCGGCACAGTAGTAAGTACGTGTACAGTATCCTGCTGAATCCCGGCCCCTGGGCTGTGGCTCTCTGTGTGTTGCACTGTTCCATGTAAACGAGCACGCACGTACTACTACGCGCTTGCAACAGTGAACGCCCGCACACGACGTAACTGCAGCAGGGCGTCGCCATGCCATGGAAATATATATGGCCGGCCTGATCGATGCAAGCTCGCTCACTCGCTAAAGACGGCAAGTTTTGTCTCAGGCATGCAGAAAGAGGCATCGTGCAGTGGCCGGCAGGGTGTGTGCTAGCTTCTGGGTTTTCTGAACCATGGATTCCTCCTTTGATTTTGACTTGAGCGCTGTTCATACTACACATGCATGCGTATGATTGGGAGGAGATATATAGATGAATGAGTCTGTTTAGATGACGTCAAAATTCTAAAACTTTACAAGATTCGATCTCTGTCACATCAAATCTTTGGATACACGTATGCATGGAGCATTAAATATAGGTAAGATAAATAACCAATATTTACATAATTTATCTATAATTTACGAGACGAATCTTTTAAGTCTAGTTACTCTATAGTTGAACAATAAATATCAAATACAAACGAAACACTACATTACTTTACACGGGTAAAAGTTTTTAGATCTAAATGAGGCCATAGTACATCACTACATCGAGATAGAAATATCATAGATATACTTTTTATTTCGTGCTAGCATAGATATACATCGAAATCAGCTTAAGAGAACAGGGAGTAAGTATAGGGTGCTCTCGGTCACTCACAATAGTCGATCACATGCAAGGGCAAGTACAGAGAAGAGAAGAGAAGCAGGTATTATCTATTTATTATCTATACATATATATGGCTATAGTAGTAGTAATAAACAATCTTATAAGCTTGACTAACCTAGCTAACTGTGATCTCAAACATAAACTCACTGCAGCACTCCTAGCTAGCACAAAGGAAACAACGTGCACTGTGTAGCTAAGACCTAATAAAGAGTGACACCCTCGAAAGAGACAGGCTATATATTAGTCATTGA
Source organism: Microstegium vimineum (assembly GCA_022036555.1). Lineage (NCBI taxonomy): Eukaryota > Viridiplantae > Streptophyta > Magnoliopsida > Poales > Poaceae > Microstegium > Microstegium vimineum. Next base: position 51,158,751 of record CM039126.1, on the reverse strand, counting down.
CAGCTCGATGTAAATAACTAATCACATTACATATTAATTGTACTACTAGTTTACTCCTAATTAAACAATTTAGTAAGCTTGACGCCAAGTAGTATGTACTACGAGTAGTGAGTTGCAGCTGGGCAGGCATGCAGCTGGGCTGCCTCCCATCGGCAAGCACTAGAAAACACAGCAGGGTACTATGGCCTCGGTTCTGACAATAATGTAAGAGCAAGCCAGCCCAGCAAAGGGATCGGAGCGGGGCGCTGAAAGAGAAAGAGAAAAGGCACGCCGCGTCAGGGTCAGGCCATGCAGATGCGGATACAGATGCAGATGCAGTGCAGCCGCGCGCACACTGCCCAAGGCCCGTCTCCTTGCGACGACGTCCTCCTACCTACTCGGTGTAGGGTAGCCACTAGCCAGCCTCTCTGCTGTGCTCTTGCTCCCCGGCCTCTCCTACACCTACGGCTACGACTCGGTGGTAGTAGCCGCGGCAGGGGCCGCAGTGTCCTCGGCCTCGTCCTACCTCCTCTACAATTAATCCAATCCAATCATACCAGCATACAGAATTAATAATATGTAATTGTAGAATAAGTATCACCTCAACTTTTGTTTTTTGCTGAATTTGAAGAACGACACAAAGAAGAGAAATATATATATACTAGGTTGAAAACTTACCGTTAGATAGGCTCATGTTTGGATCATGAGTTACTCCTAAATTATAAGTTGTTTTTATTCGCAAAAAAAATTGTTTTATTCACAAAAAAAATTATAAGTTGTTTTGACATTTTTTGATACATCGATCATAGATATTCAGGCAAAAAACCGAGCTCCAATAGGGCCTTTACTTGAACCCTGAAATTTAGATGGGCAGCCGAATCCTCCCAAGGGACACCATTCCTGGAGGCTTAGTTCTCTCCCCCCTCCATCCCACTATTGCATTTGTTTCTTCTTCGCGCTAGCATAAAACTGCTAGTGGTCCCTGATCCAAACCATCTCCACCTACCTTCGCCGTGTGTGTGGCTACCCGTCCGCCTCCGCCGCATGGGTGTGGCTGCCTAAGTTCACCATGCGGGTGTGGCCCTCCGTTTTCCTTCGCGGCGCTCGAGCGGCCATGGTTTCGCCGCTAAATCGCTCGCCTCACGAGAGCGAGCGCGGTCGCCCGCCGCCGGGAGCGAGCTCTGGTCACGAATCCAAGCAGAGCAGATCTGGTCATCATCCGCTATGAACTCGTTCCAACACACACGGTGCCGTCGTGGTTCGCACCGATGATGGTCCGCGTGGTTCCACTATGCCGCGGGGCTTGCTGATGCACACAAGGGGGCGCCCGTGCGGGAAGCGGTTGACGTAGGCCGAGAGCTCCGTTTTAGATTATAAGTTAAAAAAGTTAGGCCAACAAAAATAAAAGAGTACACAAATCAAAAGCAGTAGGTCCGATTGGGGTGCTCATGCTAGAGATTGGAGAGTAACTCCAAGCTCCAGCATGAGCACACATTTTTTTTTCGAAAAGATGACAAAAGTTTTGCCGTGATTTCTATTAGACGAAAAAAGAAAAAGGCAAGTGCCAGCCCAGTTTTTTGACTGGAAACCGGGCCAGAAAAACCATACAATTGTGGAGGGTACCCTACTTAACCTGCACACCTAGGTACCAAGTCAACTCATCTCACGCCACAACTAGCGCCCACTCAACTTCTTGCTTGGTCGGATTTGGATATCGACACAAACCTCAACCCCTAGGTCGGATTGGGTCATCGACGCGAGCAACCACTTGACACCACTCTCCACCACTAGCACAACCCACATGACACAACAACAGAAACGACGAGCCAGGCCCTACCACGAGACATCATGACCAAGTCCAACTGCACAACGACGCCTTCAAGAAGGTTACGCCGTCCGAGCGCCGCCGTCGTTCATCCGAGGAGGACATGGTTTTCACCCGTGGAGAGTGCAGGTGGTGCGATGCCCTCACCGGGGAGAACGACACCCGCAGGTGTGAAAGTGCATCTAGCTCTTTAGTGGGTTTTGGTAAATTGAGTGACAACACAATTAAAGGTCTGACAAGTTTGCTAAGTGTATCAAAGGTTAAACAAGAAAAGCAAACTTGATGGTATTCCACAAAGTGTTGAGATGAAGGTCAAATTGTGTATAGTTGTATTGGAAGATCATGGAATAATCTAAGTCAAGCAAAAGACAACAATGCAAATGGAATCAATGAAATGGCCTTTATGTTGTGGGATATCATAGTATCATGTGAAAACAAGCATGTTTGGTAAATGGCAAATGAGACATGAGTTGATAGCTATGGATTGGTCTCTATATTGGCTTGCTTTGCATGAACAAGAAGAGTTGGATAGTGGACTAGTGTTGATCAAGGAATGAATAATGAATCAATAGTGCATTAGTGAGAAAACACCAAGCAAAGGTCAAATGACAAAGGAGACAATGTATATTGGATATAAGATGGTCTCTACTTTAGTTTGCTTGTATGGACAAAGATTTGGAAAATCACTTTGCATTAATAAGATCAAGCTAGAAGTTTGAAGATAGAGATTGAAGTGAGTGATAGGAGTGTCAAGCCAAAATAAGGAGGATCTAAGGAATTGTGAATTGGCTTGACCATATTTATGTGGAGACTCATATATCAAAGCTTGATTGATCTCAACACTCATATCTACAAGATACTCAAGCAAGGATCATAATATTGTAGAAATGTTTTTCAATCGGTGCTTAATATGATGTGACTTGAGTATGGCTTGATAGGGTGAAGATAGCAAGGAAAGGACTTTGAGGTACTAAGCAAAGGTGAAGGTCAAGGAGACCGATGTACTATGGCTAAGGTGAAGAAGAGAGTACTTGCATTGAGTCAAAGTACTAATTGAGCTATGATGAGTCATATTATGTTGAGGATCAATTTATTAGTGGAAGTGACTTGAAGCCATGGGCTGAATTCATATGTGTTGGAAAGATTCAAGTCACAAACTCTAAGGTTTGTTTGCTCAAATAAATGAGATAAGGATGATGACAAACACATGCTCAAGGTATTATAAGAATGGAGATAATACATTCAATGGTGCAGCCCCAAATTATCAAAGGATGCGGTGACCAACTCAAAAGCATTTAACTTATTTGATGTTTTGAATTTGAGTTTAGGAAAGGCCGTACTACAAAGGGGGATGCAATGTGCATGCTTAAATGTGCAATCAAGTGCTCAAATTCCACCAAACATCCTCTTATACCTTGCCCAGACTCCCTGCAAAACAGTTTTTCATTCAGAGCATTTTTAGGCAGTGTAGCAGTGCTGCTCCCCAAGAGCAGTAGTGCTGAGGTCCAGCAGTGCCGGGCCTGAGGCCGGCAGTGCCGGACCTGAGCGGAAGTGCCCTGAGAGCGGCAGTGCCGCGACTTAAAGTTACCGTTGGACAGCAGGGAGTACTTCTATCCCCTTCCTGCTGCCCCCAACGGTCATCTCGACCATTCCCTTCCCCAGTGCTCTCAACAGCAGCTCTCTCCCTCTCTCTAACTCCATTGGAGCCCCTCAAGCTTCTCCCTTGATTCCTCTCCAATCCTTTGAGAGATTGAGCCTCCAAACTCCATTAGAGAGCAGCCCAAACTGTTCTTCATTGCCTAGAGCACTTGGTTCGCGTTCAAACCGGTGGATTGCATTTGTTACTCTTGGAGCTTGCTCCTAGCCGGCTAGAGCGTCGCCCGTGGAGCTTGCCAACTTGTGTGGCAGCCCCGGGAGGTTTGTAACCATCTCATTGCAGCTAGTAAATCACCCCTCACTTCAAGAGTTCACTCTCTTGATTTGAGAACGAGGGAAAGGCAAGCCTTGTGTGGCGAGGCTAAGCCTTATGTGGCGAACCTCAACAACGTGGATTTAGGCCAGCCTTGGTGGCGATGCTGAACCACGGGATAAATCTTGTGTTACTTGTGTTTGTATTGTTTTCTTCACTTGCATTTGTCCTCAAGGTGATTTCTAGGGTTTAGTCCCAATCTACTTGGTGGTGCAGCTCCTACCTTTTCCAAGTAGTGCTAGAGGTTCCCTACACCTCTAGGAAGGTTTTCATTCAAGCACAATTTCCATTCTAGTTATACATTTTGAATTGTGCTCAGTTCTGTCTGAGGGTCCAGCACTGCCGGCTTTAGAGCAGTAGTGTCGGGCGGAGCAGCAGTGCTGGGCTCCAGAGCGGCACTACCGGGCCTGTAACCTGATAAGTTTTGCAGATAATTTTCAAACAGGCCTATTCACCCCCCCCCCTCTAGTCTTGCTGGGCGACATCAAGGTCCTTTCAATTGGTATCAGAGCTTGGCTCTCTATTTCGGGCTTAACCGCCTAGAGAGAATGATGTCGACAAGTGGGGAGGTATCTCTAGAACTTCTACTTTTAGATGGCTCAAATTATGCATCTTAGTCTGCTCATGTACTTGATATTTTTAGGACCATGGGTCCTCATATAGAGCAGATTGTAGATGTGAACATTTCACCTCCTAGTGATGATTTGGACTATCTATCTAGAGAGGAAGTGAAATGCTTACAATACAATGCTCAAGCTACTAATGTCTTATTTAGTGCTTTGAGTGAAGATGTTCTTGATGATGTCATATTTGGATATGATGAACCACTTGATGATGCTCACATCATTTGGACCATGCTTAAAGAAAGATATGGTAAATACAAATGTGATGAGAAGTTTCTCACATTGGAGAATTCACTTGAGGAGTGCTCAACTTCATCGAACAATGATGAGTCGTTGCCAAACCTGCCGAAGCCTCACCAGAGAGATCGACGCGCCGGCCACGCAAGTAACCGCAAAGCTGCGCCAGCACCCGCCAATTAGACGACATGCGAAGACCGGCCTCCCGCCGCCGTGCACGTCCACCAGCCACACCCACACACCGCCGCGCACGACCATCGAAGCCATCGCCGACCCGCCCAGAAGGTACCGGATCTGGGGCAAGGCCCCAGACCAGCGCCCCCAAAGACGCCTAGGCCTCCGTCCTCACAAAAACCGCCCCGCGACGGCAGTCAAGGCCAAGGGGGGAGGGACGGCATAGACGAGGACCGCCCCCAACTCCAGAAGCACCCCAGCCACCGCCACCGAGAGACCACTATCAAGAAGAAGGAGGGGCAAACAGAGAGGCGGGAGCCCCTCCGCTGACCCCTACGTCCGCCAATGAGCCTCGACGGAGTAGGAAACCTCCACCAGGCCCGGTACCCGCAGCAACACCACCACGGCACTGCAAATGAGCCCCACCCATGGCCGGTCACGCCACCGCAGCGCCATCGAAGAAGGAAACGCACCACCGCCGGCGACCAACCGACGCGGATCGACACCCCTGCCTTACGCCGTGCAGCCGCCCGTGGGCCCGACACCATCCACCTCCACCAAGGCCTCAGCACCCGCACCGCCGCCACCGGCCACGCCATCTGGCCTTGGAAGGCCAGATCCAGCTGCTAGGGGCCGGATCTGGCCGCCCGAGCACCAGATCGGACAGCCTATGCACTGAACCGGCAACCCCGGTCGACCCCACCACCGTCGACAAGAACCGGAGGAGAGAACACACGGAGAAGGGAGAGACCCCGCCGCCATCCCCTGCACCAGCAAGAGCACCAGCCGGCCGCCGCTGCAACCACGGCAACCCTCGCCGCCGAGCACCACGCTGCTCGCACGGGGAGGCGCCGCCGGCCTGCTGCCGCGCGCGCCGCCACATTCGAGAGAGAGGGCCTCGCCGCCGCCATCCCAGCCAGCCGAGTGGCCTTGCCGGCGGCCAGCTCCGGCGGCGACGCGACCAGAGAAGGGAGGGAGAGGGGCTCCGGCGGCGGCTTAGGGTTTAGGCTGGCCGCCCGAGTCGCCGCGTGGGAGCGACGCGGGGGCGTGAGGGCGTGGAACAAAGATGACGATCTACATTCAGGCCCCTACTTTTATTGTTTCAACTAGTGATATATTAGCTAGTTTGGTTCAACTAGTGAAATAGTTGTTTTGGGTATTTAGGTAACAATTAGATATGTTGAATTTAATCCAAGTAGCTAACTATTAGCATCTACTATTATCGTCTTGGATCCAAACAGACCTAATACTAGTTAAGTTTTGTAGCTAATAGTAGTCGGACACTACCTTGCGGGCTAAAGAACCACTTAAAAGGCCAAGTAAAATGTCCATTCAAACATGATAAACAGTCGATTAAACGGAAACAATATCATCATCATGTACGTGTAGCTTTTAGACACGGGTTTGTAAAGGAGCCGCGCGTGACAGCGGGTTGTATGTATTATTGGTCATGCTATTAGAGTCGACACAGACAACGCGGCGATTTCCTCCGTCCGGCGCGAGCACTGGACAGGACCTACACACGGGATCGGTCGATGAAGTTAATTATTAGGTTAGTTGATGATGGTGCGGCTGGGGCGGCTTAATTACTGCTAATTTTATTCCGGCGAACGGCGCGGGCACATGCCAATGCCAATGCCTTGCCGGCGTTGTTATTTGTTCTTGCAGACATGTAGAGGACGAGGACGACGACGATCATCGGAGAGATATAGTAGCTAGCTATAGATACATAGGCCAAGCTAAGCTAGCGACGCGGTTTTTTTTGTTTTATGGGTGCGTGCGTACGTGCTTGCATGTGCTGCGCGACTGAGACCTGGCTGGAACCTAGCTCATGCCGCCGCTGTGGGCGTATGCCTTTGTATAGGATACCGATATATGCTGCATACGTTGCCGGCGACATATATATATTCTAAAACAATAGACTCACCAGCTAATTAAAACCGACTAGAAAATACATTATGAATAATACTGGACAATACTGATACACGACTACTGAATTGTACTGAATTTTTTCAGTATAACATCTATGAATAATATTAGCACACGACTACTAATTTATATCAAATCTTTTTCGGTACAAGTATAGTATAATTATTCTATCTCTAACCGTGGTAGTGTAACTAATCCTACAAAAAGTCCAAAAGGCCGCACGCAATGCATGGAAGCCATAGTACCTTACATGCAAGACAAAATTAAAGTTCAGGGGCATATGTGCGTGTATTATATATATGAGCGGTACTAGCTAAGTACTGTACCAATAATTAAGTCCAACTGAATTACGCCACTAAATAAATTGTACTACTAGTCTACTAGTAGTTAGCTACCACACATACTAGTATACCTATTAGTATACCTATTGTGTGTGTGTATAGACAATAGTACATAGTGCATATATACATATATAGTATACTCTACACATACTGATAATACACACATGCCCTATCTACATACTCGCTAGCTACGTACTACCCCTACACATGAAGTGCAATTACGCACCATTATTTTATTTGTGGACCAATTAAACCTCATGCTCGCTTGAATTTGTGACAAAGAATGAATGAACAGCCGGCAGCATATGCATGTGAGAGGCATCACCTATCCTTTACAAATTAAAGTTGTCTTCCCTTTGCTTGCAACATGGGACCATCTCCACTCCATCTCCATGCATATGTTTGCTGCTGCTTCCATTTCCATCCCCACACTAAACACAGCTAGTGCTAAGTGCTACTATCTCTAACCATCATGCATCCATGGCTATTAGATGCATAGAGGGTGGCCTTAACCTAACAGGGCTTAGCTGCTAGCAGCAGCTCAGCTCTACACACACTTCATGCAGTGAAATTCTTGCACCTATGCAAGCAGCACAGACAAGCTGACTAGGAGGCCGGGGCCCAGCTGGCACCCACCGGCCCCACTGCATGCCCCAGCAGTGTACTATGAAGACCACAATTAAATCTCAACCGGGAATAAATGAATTTTTTTTGCAATTAGGTCCCTAGACACATATAGCTGTGGTTGTACACATATATAGATGAGGGCAGGGTGTTAGGTGTGGATAGCATTGGCCCAATAAATTTCTGTTGTTAGGTCTGATTCCTTCTTCGCTGCACAGCAGGATTCTGAAGACGTGGCAAAGGTGAGAAGAGGGGGGGGGGGGGGGGGGGGAGGGGGGAGATCTAGCTTAACATGCAGCACCAGCTACCTCTTGCTTGCTTGCATTGCTCATGAAAGAGAGAAGGTCAAATTTTGTTGTTGGCCAGCTGACAGTGAGAGGGTCAAGTGGTCCACAAAATCTAACAAGGCCTAACTCGTCATCATGCATGTCACTTTCCTCCTCTCATGTATCATGTATGAGATGGAGATGGAGATGGATATTTGTAATTGGGGGGCTTGTATGTGTTGTGCACCAATGCTTATCAACAATGGACATCAACAACTTTTATTTTCTTTAATATTTTTATAGCCCACCTCATCTTTATGAAAGGGTAAAACGGGACTCGTATGGTTGGTGCAATTAGTTAGGCATATATGCTAGTCTTTAGTCTACACTTATTTATTATATATCTGAGATAACCTATACATATACCCTAATACTAAAGAAAAAATTTTCTCTCCCCTAATTTTCGTCCTTTGCTCTCTCCTAGGTCTATCTATCTTTTCACTCACTTGAGCATAAGAGTCATGTATGGTTTAATAAGAGCGGTATATTACGTGATGAATTAGTAGATATATAAGAGTCATGTAGTTAGTTTACTGTCTAATCTGTAACTTGACCCCACGACCCGTGCTTATATGAGTTAGAATAGTGTTGTATCGTGTGTCCAGACGTCTACTAGTAATACTGTAATGCAACCCTTTGCTTGATGGGCTAGATCAACTGAACTATATAGGGCGTTGAATTTGCAATGTCTATAGTACATTCATAAGAGACACAATGAATATCCTGCCGCCGGCTGAACATGTTTTAGTGCCCTAATGAGTAGCAGCTAACTAGGGATCGGAGATACTATATATATAACATGTATTGATCACGAGAAAACGACCTTTAATTTGTGAACCTTGGGCGAATTGAAACCCGGACAACGCCACGGTATTCTCATTGCATTTAGTGCTTGCTACTATTGCTCTACTACGTGTGCTAGGCTGCTAGCTACCACAGAAAGAAAAAGGAAGAATATTGTCCTTGGAAGGTCTAAATCAAGATGATGCATACGTACATGTACAGTGTCCGACGACCTAAGTGGACTCTCCATTTGCACAAATTTAGTTTTGTTTTTTGTAAGTTATTAGTTATCCTGTATTTTGTTTAATTAACCACCTGATGAATATATAAATTGTGTCATTGGCATTTTTCACTTGAAAATGCAGTTGGATTACTTGCATTGTATACGATAGTCTTCACTAACTGACCAAGATAATAAGCTAATCATTAATTTATATGATTTTCTCTTTCCTTCCCCCAAACTTTTGGTTTTAAAAGATTGGAGATTGGTGGTGCCTCTTATATTCCATAAATTATTGCTTTGTTTTCATACCAGAATCTACAACTTCTCCTAGTAATGTGGGTTCTCTTAATATTTAGTGGACGCGACTAACGCACGACCGTCTCCTACCTCGCGCCAGGCACGACTACGACTCCCCTCCGACCATCTTCCTCTAAGCCGGCAGCCGCGCTCCTCCTCGCCCTCGCCCCCGCCGACGCCCACCGCCCCGCCGCGGCGAGCTAGGGTTTCGCCGGAGCTCCGCCCTAGCTCGCCCGCGACGCCGCCTTCTTCCCCTCCCCGCCACCGCCGCCGCCGCCATGGCCGGAGCTCCCCCGCTCCGACCTGGCCCGATCGCCTCTACCGCGGCCAGCTCCCCTAAACCGCCCTTCGACCTTCCCCACCGCCTGGCCAACCTCCCTCCCCGGCCGGCCTTTCTATAGCCCACCGGAGTTGGAAGAGATGATAGGAAGAGCTCGCCGGAACCCTAGCTCAATGGTCAAGGAGGAGGAAGACGGAGGAGGAGGAGGAGGAGGAGGAGGGGGAGGGCGAGGAGGAGGAGGAGAGAGGAGGATGCCTACCTGGCGTGGATCCAGCGCCACCGCCGTCGCTGCCGTCAGATCCGGCGGCGCATCCACCTCCATCCTCCATGGTTGCACGCGGGGAAGGTAGGCCAGGTGCGAGTGCAGGGAAGGCATGCTAGGTGCGAGTGGATAAGACCGTGCGTGAGCGGGTTGTAGGCCGTGCGGGCAGAGTGTGCGTGCGATGTGGTTAAAAGATGGCCGAGTGTAACAAAGTCAATACCATATTTAATTAGCATTCAACATTTAGTGTATTTTTTCCTACTAAATACCTTCTAGTGAGGATTCCTAGATATTTGCTAGGACTATAGTTAGTGTTCTTATTACTACCTTTGCACTAGAAAAACTCCACCGTTTTGGCAGTGACACATGTGGATTTGCTCGCTAATATATTAGTATCAGAGCGAGTTTTTCAAACTCTTTGCACTATCTCATCTTATTAATCCGATCCAATCAATACAATAACTTATCCAAGATGCAACTCGGTAACCTGGCAAATTATTAAAAGAAAACCCCATATGAATAATCTAATTAGTTCAGCTATTCACAATTTAGAACACATCAACGAATGAAGGCACACTACAAGATGAAACTTCATTTACCTGTACATGCTATGAAAAATAAGTATTTATTAGAAGGATTTGTATGTTATGAAAGTAATTTTCATGATGAATCTATTAGCGTTAATCTTACTGTACAGGATATATTTGTTTTTAAGAAAGTAAGAGATAAAAAGGCTTTGACGATTGACAGAAACTCCAATAACGTATTTACAACCGGGCGAAGTACATAAAACAATAATAAGGGTGCAGTATATGTACGTAGCTTCTTTTCATCTAGGACCAGCACGTATATGCATGTTTAGCTACCTAGACAACGAATAGACAAGTAATCCGCACATGCATGCATGCCACCAAAAGAAGAAGAAGAAGACGAAGGTACTGTGCATACGTTACATCGATAATCAATCAAAACTAGCTAGGAGATATATAATGAACTGTATGTGTAACGTCCTTTTCGCAAATCCTAGAAAGATCAGCTTGAGCGACGGCTAACATAGTACAATACAAATTGCCGGCAAAGGCGTCAAGGGACTTATTATTGACGGTTGATAAGATAATCTTCTAACTATATTGTCTAATTAATCTACACACTTTATCATTTAGCAAATTAATATTGAACTTATGTGCTATATATAGGACCATAGTGTTCTATTTCACGTTTTTTTTTAACTCCGCTCCATGTTTTATAACCAAACGAGCGAGTGCAGCTCAACAAAGATGGGGCTACGAGAGCAGAAAAAGAAAAGAAGCTCTAGAAACTATTTTGGTAGAGCCACTCCAAGTTGAAATTTGTACAATAGAGTTTATATAGCAGACCGATACGTAATATAAGAAATGTATAGTGTTGCGATAGCTAGAACCACGCCATGCATGCAAGAATCTAGCTTGAGCAAATTATATTATAGTTTTCTCAGTTATTTATACTCTTGTTTAATTTAGAACCATCAAGAAGAGAAAAAACAAGTCTTGCAATCTCAATCTACTGCTATGGATGTTTCACATCCTAGAATTCACAGAGGACTAACAGCCACATATATATACAATAATAATCCGTTCTTGTTGAATCTTCTTCTTCCTTTTCCAGCAGGAGGACATAACCACGAACCTAGGACATAACACACTGCAATTCAATTTACTTTATATATTATGCTTAACAAAAAATAAGCCAAATCTGGTCTAATTATTTATCCCTATGTTACTGTATTTTAGGTTTTAAACCCTCCATTGTAACCATCATGCCAATATATGCTTCTTGCCTGAATAATTATCTAAGAGTATTAATGTTTCCAAAAACTTCCGCGCAAAACTGTAGAAGATAGAAAAAAAATAGTGTTCATAGAGAACTAGTACATATGTTTCTCAATTTAAGTTGTATACATCATATATACTGCAGCAAACTTTATACTGTAAGCTATAGCCATAGATACATCAAAGATTGTACTGTCAAAATGCACGGCAGAATTGAGTTGTTTATGGAACACTATTGCTCTAGAATTTAAAAGTCCTACTTATTCAACTTGGTGAAAAAATAGGCATATACATATATAAATATTTATTCCTCATTGAATGTTTAATAAAGCATGATGTGAATTCTCATAACCCAAACACTTCAAAATCGTGTATAAATGATGAAATTTTAGCACTCCTACTTAGATTTGTGCATGCACGGGAGCGAGGATAGCTACACACTATACCTGCAGTATCAGTTTATGCACTACCACAATCTAAAAGTTCTTCTAGTGAGGTGGAGTTCTCCTAGTGTTTTGGTATTCAAAATTTAGTATAAACTTTCCCTAGTAAATGTCTCCTAATGAGAATTCCCATGTGTTATGATTAGTGGTAGTGTTTTACTACTACTTAAAAACACTAGGAGAAGTCCACCATTCTAGTAGTGATGTATCTCCAATTCTAATTATTCCCAACTAACTGAAGTTACTTTTCCTGGTCTAGTTAGATGTACATGCTCTAAAGGTCATCTTAATATGTTTGTGCTTCTACGTAAGAACCATTCACTGGAATTTATGCCAATATTAGTGCAAATTAAGTAGATCACTAGGTGAACTTATTAGGGAGAAAATATATAAGAAGCTAGAACAAATATGAAGCATACTTATTTATACTAGTACGTATGTTGGCAAAACTTTGGATATATACAACGCGCACCTACAAAACCTTAATCCAAATGTAACCATTTTGATCAATATATAATGTAGATAATGTGCGTGTATGACAATGTCAGAGAAGCAATAAAAATTGACAATGCACACATAGGAGCAAAGCTAGCATGCATGAACTTTTGAATCTATAGTCCTGATTAATCCTGCTGGTGCCCAAGCAACAACAATGGCATCCGTACAAATGTAAAAGCTACGTGGTTTTCTTGAAATAAAAGAAAATATATAATTGTAAGTGAGAAGGTGAACAGGAAAAGGCAAAGCAGACATGAGGCGCTACGAGAGGTAGCTAGCTAGATGTATAGTATAGCACACAAGGACAGTACACACTGTACCACTCTACATGTAGCCGGACTGTAGGCCGGCCGAGCTATCAAATTTTACAGAGCGTGTGTGGTGAAGCTAGCTAGGACAAGAGATCACATACCAAAGTGTATGAAGTAGGTGCTCCTTTAGTTTGTTTTGTTCAAAGTTTATGCATGGGTGGGTAAATATAAAAATGTAAAAATGAGAAGTGTGTGTCAAGTGAAGAAGGTAAATATTCTGGCTATGAACTCAGAGATCGACTGATGCAAATGCTTATATACATAGGCTTAATTGGATGAGCCCGACTACAGCTTTTTAGAGTAAACCATGTACTGTGCATTGTTTCTTTAGACGACAAATCATGTACATTGTTGACATTCTTCCATCATTCCATGTGACTGGTATTGGTTGGTATAAGGTGGATTTCCCTTTTTATTGTTAAAGAATTGCAGCATTGATCTACGTCACTTCACCAAAAGAATATTGAAAATAGTACCCCTAGGAAAAGAGGAACAGTGGTGTGACAAGGTCACTATGTACTCTAGAGAGAGAGAAGGAGAAATGGAGGAGAGAGAGAGAGGGGAAGATGTTACAAGGCAGCTAGCTAGCATTGTCGAGATTAGCCAAAGGAACTAATCCAAAAGCCACATCAATCCCTGCAAAAAAAACGCATAGAAATACTGCTGTGTACTTTCCCATGTTCTGGACTCTGGAGCAAGCAGCAGCACAAGCTGATTGCTCATCCATCCCAAGGCAGAACAGCAAGTTGCTTGCTTCAAAAGAACCAAACTGGAACAAACTAAAACAGCATGCATCGATAGAGCCCAAAACATGCAACAAATCATATAAAAAGCACCCAATGCAAGAAACGCGCCCAGCTTTACAACACAAGCCAAATCCAGAGAGGCAGAAGCTTCCCCCATGCATGTGTAAACAAAAAGAGATTAGTGCAAGCAATCACACTGTGTTTCATCTACGTAGTACGAGCTACTTACTATATTAATGAGCTTATACTAAACTAGCTAGACAACATACAGTAGCTAGCACTAACTAATCACGTGCTGGACTACTACATATCAAATGGAGCTCCCATCATTTGTGGAATGAGAGGAATATAATGAATTGAAGAAGGAATCTACACTTAAAATTCTTGTCTTTGCATTGCATTAAGGTGGCCAGTTATATAATGAACTCGAAATGAGATTTGCTCAACAAATAAGCAGTGCACTAGCTCTCTAGCTAACACAACATTATATATGCTCCATTGATCATGCACTAGTGTTCATCGACCAACGACTCAAATGCGCGTACGTAGTAATAGTAGTAACAATAATTAAAATCTCTTCTCTTCTTGTCTCGAATTTGTTTGCTGATCACGGCGACGACAACGACGATGACTTAGCTCATGCTCATCATCATCATCTTTGGTTTGTTGGAAGAAGTAAATGAAACCATCAAGGAATTAAGCTACTAGGATTGATATGTAGGAATAATGGAAGCAGCAAAGCTAGCTAATTTAAGCTAGGTTCTAGGGTTATGAGGGAAGAACTGGGTGCCTGCGGCGAAGGCGCCGATCGGCGTCGGGTACGGGTCCATCAGCACCGCTGCCGACGTCGCCACCGTGGCCGCCGCCTCGCTGCTCCCCGCCGGCGACGACCCTTCCCTCGCATGCCCCGCCGTCAGCTGGTGGTAATCTGCCGATGACGGCGGTAGCTGCCCCACCGCCGCGTCGTCCGCCGGCCCGTGGTCACGCAGGATCCCCTTGAATGTGTGCCCGCCGATGCTCACCGCCGTCTGGTACGCCAGCTCCGCGTCTGGCTCGTCCACCGGCCCGATGCGCACGCACCGGAACACCGCCTCCACGTTCAGCTCCGGCGGGAACCTCCCGCCGCCGCCGTCGCCTATATTAACAAGATCACCACCATTATTTGGTTAGACGATATAATCAACACGTCATGCCATGTCACGCTCACGCCGTCCGCCCTCAACAGTGTGACGGTGGTGGAACGTGCCGTGCAAGCGAGGTCTGTACTACCTGAGGAGGTTGTCGTGGTGACCATGGCGGAGTTGGCGGACGGCAAGCGGCCAAGGGAGCGGACGAGCTCGCGCGGGCGCTTGCTGGCGGCCGCAGCGGCAGCGGCGGCCGCTGCAGCGGCGCTAGCGCTGTTGCTGTTAGCGGCGCCGCGGAAGAGCGCGGCGAGCTGCTGCTGGCGCTCCCGGCGCTTGGAGGCGGGGACCCAGGTGCTCTTGACATGCGTGGGGCAGCTAAAGCCGCGGCTCCGGCAACAGGTGCGGCAGCGCATGTGCGCGCAGTCCTTCTTGGCGTTGTTGCCGCAGTCCTGGCAGCTAGTGCCAGCCCTGCCGCCACCGGCGCCGCCCGGGCCACCGATCCCTCCGGGTCCCCCGCCGTCATGCGAGGAGAAGCCGAGCACGACGCCCGTGGCGACGGCGCCGGAGGAGAAGAACTGCGACGTGTGCGGCGCGGCGGCCGCCGCCTGCTGGTGCGGGTGCCAGAGCTGGAACCCTATCCCGCCGCCCCCGCCCCCGCCGCCGCCGCTGGCCGCCGTGTCGGCGGCCGCGGCGGCCGCCCCGCGCGCGTACAGGAACAGGCTGTCGGCGCCGATCGGGTGATCGCCGCCCCGGTCCCCGCCCCTCCCGCCTCCGCCGCCCCTCAGTGAGAACCCAGCCATGCGAGACAGCTGCCTCCACCACCCACCATCAAGACGAGCGAGAGGGAGAGTGTGTGCACCACCAGTCCACCACCACCACCACCAAAGAAGCTAGCCTTTGCAGCTCCTCCTCCTCTGATCCCTCTTTCTCTCTCCCTCCCTCCCTCCCTCCCTCCTAGCAGCTAGCTCCTCTCCTACAGCAAAAAAGAAAAAACAAGTAGAGATCTTGGGAGTAAGAAAAAAAGCAGGTGCAGTGCAGAGAAGCAGAAGGTGGGAGACGACGGCGGCACAGCAGTAGCAGCCAGGCATGGGGTTGGGTTGTGTGACGGCAAGTAGGTTAGATGATGCATGAGCTGCATATATAGATTGCCATAGCTCAGTAGTGGATAGATCGGCAGTAGATCTGCAGCGAGAAGCTCCAAGACATAGAGAGAGATTTGTGCAAGCAAGCTAATAATAAGCGTAGGAGATGAGGATGAGGATGGTTAGCCTCGCTCGCTGCTGATGAGTGGCATATGCATGTGCGACAGACAGTGCGAGTGAGCGAGAGAGAGGAGAAAGATAAACCTGCAGTGCGTGCTCCATGCCTCCATCACACTACTCTAGCTACTCATCAGTGCTACTCACCTTGCCTTTGCTGAAAATAGGAAGCTCGCCTCTAATCCTCCTCCTCTTCTTGCCTAATTCCTTTCCTCTCTTGGCGTCTTGCAAATTGGGGTCTAAGCACGCAGCAAGTCGCTCTCTTTATCCC
The DNA here is from genome assembly GCA_022036555.1 of Microstegium vimineum. Lineage (NCBI taxonomy): Eukaryota > Viridiplantae > Streptophyta > Magnoliopsida > Poales > Poaceae > Microstegium > Microstegium vimineum. The sequence continues at coordinate 51,142,419 of CM039126.1, read as the reverse complement.
TCGCCGGCCGGCCCTCTACAAGTAGTATCCGGAGAAGGAGGGAGGCTAGCTGCCTTTGAGAGTGAGTAACTGTAGTAGTGGTAGAGAACGCAAGCAAGCAAGCGAGCTGCTTTTGGGGATGATGAGGAGAGATGAGGTGGGAGGTTATATAAAGAGGAGGCGAAGGAGGAGGAGGAGGAAGAAGAAGAGAGAGCTAGTAGGGGGGAGTGGCCGGGTTCAGGGGAGGAATTCGAGGGCGCCTGCAAACGCCGCCATGGAGGCGGCCCGGACCTTAATTTCTATTTATTGCTCGCTCCGATCCCACAGCTCACCTCACCTCTCTCTAGCTTATCTCCACTCCACCCAACCAGATGAAAGAGAAGAAGGAATGGACGCAAGAGAGAGAAGAAGAAGAGAAGAGGCCGGAAAAGGAGAAGAAATGGAGAAAGTGAATATGGGAGCAGCAGTAGCAGTAGTGGGTGTATTTTCTTTTTTCTTTTCTTTTGCAGAGAGTTTGCCTTTGCCTAGTAGCTTTGCCCTCCTCATCCTCAGCTCGCTCCCTTTTTACAATTTGTACCTTGGGCTTTGGCGAATTATTGTTACCACGAGCTGTCCCTCGCTCCCTGCCATTGCCATCCACCCATGCCTTGTCAATAACAGCATGACTACATGGCGACAGAGGACAGGGAGGAATTTTTACTGACAGGAGAAACAAGGCCTTTGCAGTGTGTGTGGATGGGTGGATGTGGTCGTCGTCTTCCGTCTATCCATCCGTCCCCCAGGCCCCCAACTCGCATGCACTGCTGCATGCACTTGGCAGTTGTTGCCCGGGTAGAATAGTTTATTTATTTATATATTCCCGTTATCTCAGTCTATTATTTATCCTATTATTTGATGTCCATATCCAGAAGGGAAGATGATGAAATATAGACTACGACTGTTCTATCCCTTCTTTCCAAATTATAAGTTAAACAAAAGTTTGAAGAGTCAAAACATTTTAAGTTTATTCAAAATTATTGAAAAAACTATAAAGACTTATAACATCAAATAGATACACTATAAAAATATAATCGATAAAGATTAAGGATACTTTAGTTAGCATTATAAATGTTATTATATTATTATATAAATTTGGTTAAAACTTGAGATACTTCGACGATACTCCAAGGTTCTAGTAATGACTTACAATTTCAGGTGGAGGGGGCATGCATGCATGATGCATGGCAATTGTTTTTTTCGGTTAAAAAAAGTTGCAATGGCTATTACTAATTAAGTTTACTGATTATATGAAGAGAAGAAATGAAGTATCATTTTATGGTTATTATTATCATCAATATATAGCAGAGAATGTATGTCATATTTTTTAAAAAAAAATGTTATTAGTAAATGATACTAGCTTCCCGAAGTGGAGTGCAAGGACAACGCTATATTTATAGGTAGCTCCACTTAGCTAGGTACGTATGGTCAAAAGTACTGTAATGTGTACACTATACAAGGTAGCATGGAGCCTACCAGCTGCAACAATTCAATTCGAGCACATACCAAAAAGAATTGGACAGGGCATCCGTGTAAATAGCTCATATATATACATGTGCATTAAGTACCATTGTGTATACTATGTTGTACATGTACTTCCTCTCCGTATGAGCTTGTTTATTAGGTTTATATATAGCCAGAACTTGTTTTATTTTGGAACGATGGTAGTATTGGATGTTTTAGTTGGAAACATAGGGGCGAGTATGCGTGTGTGTTGAGTGTCTGCGTTGTACTGTGTACTCTCAAAAAAAGTACAGGCAACAAGAGAAGTACGTAGTATTATACTTTTGTAATGTTTTTTAATTGTATAGTACAGACACAAACACTCATACATAAACTCACGTACGCACGTATCCCTATAATAAACACCTTCTAAAAACTGATCATGCTGTTTAGGATTAAACGTGCGTTAAGAGAAATTGATATTAGCATATATTGTACTATATGCAAAAAAAATGACGAGAAAACACATGACATACAGCTATGCAAAATAATTTTGTAAGTACATATACAAAAAAAAATGTACAGTACGGTGTTCATCATGATACAGAGTATAGTATACCATATAGCAACACCAGTATATACATACATAACAATATATATTGAGACATGGATGCATGCATGCATATTCCAAAGACGCACCTTTATTTTTGCAGGCTGATGGTGGCTAGGTGCATGAATGAACAAAATCCTTTTGGGACAAACATTGCATGCTATAGTGTTGAGTCTTTGGTTACCGGAGGAAGTGTGGGAATCAAAGTCAATGATGATGTAGGGCCCTACTTCCAAGCAAAACGTGGACTCAGACAGGGAGATCCAATGTCACCAATCTTATTCAATATCGTTGCAGATATGCTAGCTCTTCTTATTAACAGAGCAAAAGCAGATGGACAGATAAGAGGTGTTGCCCCCCACCTTATAGATGATGGTCTATCCATACTACAATATGCAGATGACACCATTATCTTTATTGATCACGACCCAGAACAGGCACAGAATATGAAACTGTTGCTCTGCGCTTTTGAATAGCTATCTGGGCTGAAGATCAATTTTCACAAGAGTGAAGTCTTTTGCTATGGAGCAACTAGAGAGATGGAATCCTTCTATACTAGTCTCTTTGGATATAACGCAGGGGAATATCCCTTTAGATATTTAGGGATCCCTATGCACCATAGACAACTCCTGAACTCTAAATGGAGAAAGGTGGAAGATCGTTTCAAACCGAAACTCTCATGTTGGAAAGCGAAATACCTATCATATGGAGGGAGACTAGTCCTGCTTAATTCAGTCTTAAGCAGCCTACCTATGTTTATGATGTCCTTGTTTGAGATCCCGAAGGGAGTCATTAAAAACCTAGATCATTATAGATCAAGGTTCTTCTGGCAAGGCTCTTCTGATAAACATAGATATCGACTTGCCAGATGAGACATCCTATGTCGGCCTAAGGATCAAGGAGGTTTAGGTATCCTAAATTTACGATTGCAAAATAATTGCCTTCTAGCCAAATGGCTAGTTAATTTATTAAACACAGACGACATGTGGCAATCTCTTTTAAGGAATAAATACCTAAGCTCCAAGAGCCTAACTCAGGTGGCAGCCAAACCTAATGACTCTCATTTTTGAGAGGCCTCATGCACATCAAAGATGATGTGCTAGCTAAGGGTTCATTCGATATTAAAGATGGAACCAACACTAGGTTTTGGGAGGACACATGGGTAGGAGATAAGCCTTTGAAAGTCAAATATCCATCCTTATTTAATATAGTACGGGATCCTCATACAACGGTCTCAAAAGTGATGAATACCAGGCCACTAAACATCTCTTTTAGAAGGGCACTGGTGGATAATAAACTAAGACTAGTAGCACAGATTTCAAATGTCGATTTGGTGAAAGGGTTGGATTACTTCAGGTGGAGTCTAACCAAATCTGGGTTATTCTCTGTCCACTCTATGTATTTATATCTGATAGATACACAGACACCTTTTCATCATAAGGAGATATGGAAGATAAAAATTCGTCTGAAGATTAAAATATTCCTGTGGTTCTTACAAAGGGGTGTCGTTTTAACTAAAGACAACCTCGCCAGAAAAAATTGGAAGGGAAGCCAGAAGTGCACTTGCTGTAATAGGAATGAAACTATTCAACATTTGTTCCTTGACTGTCCCTGTACCAAAATGATTTGGAGGATGATCTTTTTTGCTACTAGTTTGACCCAACCAAGATCAATCGACCACATGTTCGGTAGTTGGCTAAGTAATCAAAATAAAAGGATTAGAAACTTGATTTGAGTGGGGGTGGCTGCCATGTGTTGGGCTATCTGGAGATGCCGTAATGATGTTGTTTTTAATCAAATGAAATCTAACTCTATTATGCAGATAATTTTCAGAGGAGCGTACTGACTACGCTTTTGGGCCAAGCTGCAGCGTGATGAGTCAGCTAAGGACGCACTCTCAACGATGAGCAAGAAATTAGAAGTAATTGCTTTAGAGATCTCCAATAATAGATGGAACCGTTTATATTGTTTGAACTAGCGTCCTGGTCAATTTATAAGACTATGGCTGTTCGTTTTTTATCTCCTCAAAAAGTTGTAATAAGAGGTTGTATACATCTCTGGATATAGAGGTCGGATATTTTTATCCATTATCTAAGAATAGTGTAGTATAGTACTACCCTACACGCCTCGCATCAGACAGGAAATGTTGCACGCACTCTCAAAAACTGTTGGGGAGAATTCGCATCCTCCCCGCCTCCGCCTGTGTGTGTGGTGTGTGCCATATCACCACCGGAAAGCTCTTTTTTTTTTTTTGCAGGCGAGCAGTGAAAGGAAAGAAAGGAAAAAAAGAGAGAGAGAGAGAAAGTGAAAACGGAACGGCGCCCTGCTTCATTCAGAGCCTAGCAGTCCTCCTAGTGCCCGTAGCTGCGCGAGTTTAAAACCCCAAGGGTGTGTAGCGTGGGGCCATCGCAGCCGTCTAGGCGGCAGCGGACGGCGCATGCCTCGCCACGTGGCGGGAATCCGGGGCGTGTGTCGGGTAGTACCGTGGTAGTAGTAGTAGCACTAGAGCCACTTTCCGGTCCGGCCGCGAAAGACGCCGCTCCTGCTGCTGCTGCTGCCCGGTGGGACCGGCCGGGCCCTCTTTCGCCGTCGCCGTCGTCGTCGTGGTCGTCGTCGAGCACGTTCTCGAACGCCATGGGAGGGAAACGGGCCGGCGCGCGCATGCACACCACACCCAACACTGTTGCCACGCACTGTAGCAGCAGCAGCAGCAGCAGCAGCAGCAGTAGGGAGAGCGTGAACAGTTGCAGTGGTGACTAGTGAGAGAAGCTTCATTCGTGCATGGACATGGACAAGGACATGGCCGGACACACGGACATGGAGATCGATCTATCCATGGACGACGACGACGGATCCTCGGTCGCTGTAGGTAGGCGAAAGGCCGGCCGGGGAGATTGGTGTGCTTCATCACTGCTTGCAAGGTGGTGCCGGCCGGGGAGATTGTTGTCACCATGCATATGTGCATGCTCCTGGGTTCCTGCTGGCTTTCTGCTGCTTCTCTGACGAGCTATAGCAGAGGGCATGGCATTGACACGGCCTGGACTGGTCTAGAACCTGTCTGTCAGTGCCTCATGATCTCGCCTTGCCTTAAAAAGGTTGCTGATCATCATGTAAAGCACACCCCGCCCGGCTAGTTTAGCTGCAGAGCCTGCAGGGATCCTCTGCGCCAGGGGAATGAACAACAACGTATGTGTGTGCTTGCTTGCTTGTCACTCACTCTCACTCGTGTCACTCAGTCACTGTACCACGCGTACCCATGCTGCCGTTTCACTTTATTGATGTCACGTCGATCCCCGAGGGAGTGTCTTTGTGTTTGTTGAGAATTCATGTCTGTCTATTTGTCAAAATTTAATTTATTACACTAATTCATCCATCCTAAATTATAAGATATTTGATTTTTTTTATATCAAATTTGACAACTTGTCTTATTTAAATATTTGTATAAAATATGTCGTGTCTTGCTTTGTTAATAAAAGTTCTTCAATAATAACTTAAATTTAACTATTATTAGAATTTTTTTGAATAAATTAGTGATCAAATTTATGGCCAAAAAAGTGAAACGTCTTAATTTGGGATGGACGAAGTATGTACTTACCGCGATCAGTCTCTCGTGGAGCTTATTACGTGTCAATATATCTTAGTTTTAACTTAAGGCAATCAAATGTTAAATAATCTGACTAAATTTATAAGAAAAATGCCAAAACTTACTATGCTAAACAAATATCAAATCCATCATGAAATATATTTTCATAGTAAGTTGTTTTCCACGGTCATTTGCTCTTATGTCCCAAATTAATCAACAATGGAGAGTCACGCGGGTCCATATTGAGTACCTCCCCGTCCTAAAAAAATATGTAATAATGCTTCTTTTTTTGAAGAGTAAACGAAATAATTTAATTTTGATTCAATCTATAAAAAGAATACTAACATGTACGGAATAAGTATCCTTCCTTGATTAATCAATTAGGATTTAGGCCTGTGAGGTTTCATTCATATTCAATACTCATCAAATTCAATGATGACTTGGCAAGTTAACAATGAATGAAGAAATTGATATATAGAGAGTTTTATCTAGATGAAAGTCGTTGTTAAATTTGCCAATAAAAACTAACATTGCTAGTCTTGGTAACAATGTCATGACAATCACACATGGAAAACTGACCTGGAATGTTTTTCGTATAATAAACTTATTTAGACACATAATTTTTTTTCTCCATAGATTGGTATAACTTAAGAAAGTTTGACTTGTTCTTAATCTATAATTGCATTCTTTTTGGAGGGAGTATATAGGGAAAAATTCTAAATCGATAATTGCATTCTTTTTGGAGGGAGTATATAGGGGGAAAAAACTATGGGGATTTATTTATTGATACTGAATTTTTTTTTGAATGTCTCGGCAAATTATTGTGAAATCCAATGCCAAAATAGACGTGCCTGGTCATGATAAAAGGGCATGCGCAATACGAGATCTACCCCATCAAACGGTAAAAATAAAGGAAACAGTGTAATAAAGAAAAGGGGCCGCATCTTGATGATCAGTAATCGAAATGATCAGACTAAAGTACACCTTGAACCACACACATTCCGCGGTTGTTTAGCATGGAAGTAGTAGTAATTGACGCTGACAAGTGCGGCTACTATATACTAGTATACTTTCTTGAAACTTGGAGTGTTGAGGTTGACAACCAAATGATTTTTCTTACTGAATCGATAACTGATACGTACATTTTTCTTTGCTGCGCTGTTCATGTGATCGACATGACAGCAAACCATATGACAAAGTATATATATATATATATAGGTAACAAAAAAAAACAGCATATGCATGGGCCTCCACTCCGGCTGTTCCACCAGCTGCACGCATTTCTCCTACTCCCTTCTTCTCGATCTCTGACCCTAATCCTACTATACACATGAAAGCATGCACATGCATTTTGCATGATGTATATATCCACGCACACAACACAACCATTCGTAGCCACTTTTGTTGTTGGTTAAGCTAGCTACGCGTGTACAGCAGGCAGCAGTCTTATTGTTAGCGCTAGCTTATTAGGTCTTTGGTCTCTACCTAGTGGGTCCCGCAGAGCCCCTACATATCATCTGTGTTGCTATAGCTCCATGTACGCATTTGCCTCATGATGCACCGTGCATAGTGAAAACCAACTCAAATCAAGCCCTTTAATTTCTGTTGAGCTAAGTACGCTGGAGACCAATAATAAGAAGAGCCACAGAATGTGTAATGTAACGTACTCTCCCCCGTTCTAAATTACAAGTTCTACATTCATAGTTTTTACAACGCACCTAGATATATGTTATATATGTCTAAATACATAATAAAAATTATGAATCCAGAAATACCAAAACATCTTATAATTTGAGACAGAAGCAGTACGTTGTTTTTGCTCTAGGAACAAAATTAAATGAGTGGATAGTCAAGTTTCTATTTCATCTCAACTGTGGTTGACATTTGCATTGCTGCAGTGCAATATCAGCGAGTCCTTTCGCAGTTAACTAGATCAGCCAATCAGCTAGGGGCTGGTTATATGGATGATCTATATGTCATTTCAGTTAAAAAAAAAAGAGGATGATGAAAAGAATGTGCAAGTGTGGACAAGATATCTCATCTATGGGAGTTGATTCAAACAGTGGAAAAGTTATCCAAATGACATAGTGGCGTGCACTAAAATAAAGAGGTTGGTCCTGAAAAGGATTTGATGACATAATAATAAAGTGATTACTATTGCAATTTATGCAGTCTGTTGGAGTGTTGGGTACAATATTACGATTTTATATCAATTGGCCGGGGTGATCAGACTAGCTAGTAATTAAATTTATCGAAATATATACTACCTATATAAAGTGAATAAATAGTAGTAGAGTTTTTGGAGATCTCAGCTAAGTACGTTAAATTAGTAAACCCACCTTTAACTCAAAAAAATCAGATGAAATTGATCGATCATTGCCCTGAGATAATGGATTATTGGCCGGTAAACTAAAGGACTAAATTAAATAAAACAACAGCCAGCTTCCATTCTCTCCGGCCGGGTCCCATTTTCTGTCCTGTACAACACTGTAGTGGTTTGTCTGAACCAGGCGATAATAGAATATTTATATGCATATATTCTCTCCCTGCCATTGAGTGAATTAATCATCACCGCATTCATCTCTCTTCACCAGCTAGCCGGCCGGACTCAAAGGAAACGAGCTAGCGAGAGACATATCATTGCGCTGCAGGTACATCAGTACATATGTGGGTCCAACTTGATATGAAATTATTTGGTGAGAATTTTGTCCACATAATTAAAAAATTAAAGGTCATAAAGTTTCAACGTAGCAAGTAATTTGAGGTCGAATGTACTTTTCAAAGTACTCCTGATGATATACATGACTTCCACTTTGAAATAATGATATTACCTATACTAAGAATGGCTTCCAAGTATACTGAGCAATATATCAAAAAATAATAACCCCATTTGGTATTTTTTTGACAGTGTAACTAATATATATAACCACCCAGATTAAAAGGTAAGTCTTCATATGTACTAAAGATGTCATACAAAATTGTACTGATCGCCAATAGAAAAGGTATTTTACTAACATGTTAGGCCCTATTTGCAGGCTTTTTCCTGGCTCCGACTATGGCTCCTTTAGAGGATACCTACCAAACGTTTTCATGAAGAAGCCATTTTCAGTAAAAAGAGAAGTCAGAGCCATTTTGGAGATGGTTCGTGCTCCTCCTGAGGACCCCTCAATGATTAATGATAATATGCAATTATGATCGCTTATTTGTGACAAAGAGAAATAAATGCACGATGCACAAAGAAATAACTGTCGGGTACGAAGGTAAGGGGTACCCTAAACCCTTCAATAAATTAACGCTAAACATAGCAACCATTTTTAAGGCAAGGATCAGCCTATTGTTCGGTGAGACGTGGCCCATCAATCGAGGGCCCCCGCTACACCGACTGCGGAAACCAGCCACTGCCCCGGCTCTACCTCGACGACGGACGAGGGGTTGGACGAACGACCCCCCGGCCTCTACCTCGACATCGACCCCCTCAACCCGTCGACGCCTCGACCTTCCAGGCACCGTCGGCGGACGAGGGCTCGAGTAACCCAACCACTCCGTCATGGGTAAAAGTAAACCCCCCTGACGACATGGGCGCCTGCGTCCGCTGTCAAATCCGCCAACTCCCCGTCCAGTCCCCGACTCCCGTCGACTGTGCCGCCACTGCCGCCACTACGCAAGTACGGACTTCTACAGTACCCCTCGAAAGTGAATAGTGCGACCCTCGACGACGGCTTCGGGAACGTGACAGAGTCATACGGGGCTCGACCCCCCCCCCTCGACCGAGGGCTCGACCCCCTCCTCTTCAACAACTCCGGTACGGAAGACGTCCCATCCGCCCCATCCCACTTCGGCCATGGGACTCGTGCCCGCCTGCGAATACTGTACTGCGACGACTTCTACTGATGCCACGATCGGGGACGCCTGAAGGACGGGAAGACCACGCCGCCACAGTGCTCGATGTCTCTTCGCCGACACTGTGCCGGGTGGATGCGCCGCCCATTACTTCTACTATTAGGGCCCTGTACCCTCGAGTCTCCCCCTTGGTCTATAAAAAGGGGGACGCCGAGGTAGATGAAAGGGGGGGCTCTCGTCAGAGACCTCTTTTTCCAGGTTTCTCTTTGAGGACTCCAATCCGACCTTGGTTCTCAAGGACCCTAGACCACACCACACACACATACGCTCGATCGACCCCTCGGGAGGCCGACTCCGTGTAACACTGCTCGTACCCCCCCTGTACGAGCACGCTTTGGGTGCGAGATAATACAAGTCATCCTCCCCCGCTGGACGTAGGCCTTCTTCGCCCGAACCAGGATAAATCTTGTGTCCATCTTGCATCACGTCTGAGAGAGGGAGCACGCGATATACAAATTACTCGTTGGTGGTCTTGACCCCCGGGTCATAACACCGACAGTTGGCGCGCCAGGTGGGGGGATTCGCGTGCCGATCAACTCCGAACTACTCTCTCAGATGGATTCCACCATCCCACCGTTCCCGTTCAACACCGTCATCTGGTTTGGCAGTCTAGGGTTCGTTCCTACGGACCAGGGCGACTTCATAGTCTTCCCCTCCGCCCGTGGCCTAGACGTCAGCAGTTCCGCTGCACCGGAGCCAGCTAGGATCAGACGACGGCCCCTCTGCTTGCGACTCTGGCCTGCGATCAGGAGGAGGCGCGAGCGCCCTTCGACGCGCTCGCCGTCGTGCGAGCTCTGGGGTGCCGGATACCGTTCCCTCGGTCCCAGCTGGCGACACGGCCCCCTCTCCTAGGGGTCCGCTTGACCCACGCTTGTGGGCCGAGGGCAGGCGTCTCCCCGAGTGGGACTTTGACTCTTCTGCATCATCATCCCCGGAGGCTCCCGTGGCTTCTCCGACACCTACGACCCCATCACCACCGCGCGGCCCGTTCCCATATGGGCTCCGCAACAGCGCCGGGCTCTACTCTGCCTTCGCAGGGCAGCGAGTACATACCTACGACGAGTCCTCATGGACGCCGTCATGGGCGACGATCGATCCCGTCACTACCCCTTCACTGGGCGAGCCAGAGCTGCCCCGTACGTGGGGAACGTTACGGCGGCGCCTGGAGGAGGAGGAAACAGGCAGGCTCTTCCCCCACTTCTACCACGCCGACTTCGACTCGGACTCTCCCGACGAGAGTTACGACTCCACTCGGGAGTGCTTCCATCTCGACGAGCAAACCGTCCTTCAGGACGACGTCGACGACACAGCGGACACCGAAGAAGGGAGGGGGGCCAACGCCACGCCACCTCGAGACGCCATCCCCCCAAATCCCGATAGAGCCGATCCACCCCCCGACGTCCAGATTACGCAGGTCCGAGAGCTCCTCTGGCAAGCTTGAGGAAGAGCGCTGCGTCTCTCAGCAGCTTGAACATGCCCTCGAGCGGGATCAAGGGCGTCCTCAGGGTGGAGGAGCTCGCGAGCGGGCCCGGGAGGTCCACCGGCAGATCGTCGAGGAAGGTAACGTTGAACCCCGAGTCTTCAACCGCGCCAGCCAGAATGTTGTAGCAGCCGCGATGCTGCTCCGCGACATGCCGGCGCCATCGACCCCCCAGGCACAACGTATTAGGGAAGAAATCCAGGGGCTACTCCAAACTGCGGCCGTCCAGCAGGCGGAGAGCTCGGGCCCCGAGGCGTCGAGGGGCTGCCTCTGAGCGGCAAGCAGCGCCCCCTCGACAAAATCGGGAGGCCTCTGTCCACCAGAACAAGGCGCCCCAGGGCCGGGTCGAGCCACGACCGGTTCGGGAACGCCTCGTCGACGACCTCCCCCCTCGAGTGAACAATCGACGTCGATGCGGCGATGCCGAGGCTCGAGGCTACAGCGCTCACCGAGGCGGGCGCTACGACAGTGACGAAGACCGATGTCGGTCTCCGGAGCCACCGGGGCCTCGAGTCTTCGGAAGAACTATCCGACGGGCCTCCCTGCCCGTGCGTTTCCGTCCACCCACCAGCCTGATCAAATACAACGGCGAAACCAACCAGAGCTCTGGCTTGCCGACTTCAGGCTGGCATGCCAGCTGGGTGGAGCCAAAGATGACCTCGTCATCATCCGGCAACTCCCGCTATTCCTCTCCGACACCGCCCGAAGGTGGCTCGAGGAGCTACCCCCGGACTTGATCCAGGACGGGTCCGACCTGGTTTCGGATCTTCGAGGGCAACTTCAAGGGCACCTACGAGCGGCCGGGCAACTCCTGGGACCTTTCGCAGCTGCAAGCAGAAACCAGGAGAGACCCTCCGCGCCTTCCCCGCCGATTTCTCGAAGCAACGTACCGCACTGACTCACATTTCCGACCACGAGGTCATCACGGCGTTCATCGCCGGGACGACCTGCAAAGAGTTGGTGCGGGAGCTGGGGCGAAACATCCCAAGACCGCCAACGAGCTCATGGACGTCATCGCCAACTACGCGGCTGGCGAGGAGGCCGTTGGCGCTTCTTCCAGACTCCCCCAGCGGAGGAGGAGGCAACGCGGACGAACCCGGGGGCTCGGACGATGGGCCCAAGAGAAACAAAGGGGCCCAGGAGGAACAACGACGGCAACGGCGGCCAGAAGAAGAAGAAGAAGAAGAACCAACGGGGCCGGCGCGTCGTCGAGCCCAACGTCGAGCAGGACGACGACCCCGACGACCTTGTCGCTGCAGCGGACAAGCGGAAGCCTCGAGGGCCCCCTCCCGACGGGGGCGTGTTCGACAAGAGGGCTGAAAAGGGCCTTGCCCTACCATACGGGGCCGCCAACCCCCCGCCTCGAGGTTTTGCCGCATGCTTCGAAGCACTTTCGTCCTCCCTGGTCCCGGGAGAGATGACCGGCAAGGAAAAACCCGCCCTGTAAACGTCCAAGTCAGGGGCGATTTTTCAAAAGGGAGGCTTCCCCCGAGATCCACGATGCTACATGATCTAGGGGGGACCCTCGACCCGCCCCCACCACGCGCCAACGCAAAGGGGAGCGTCGAGAGGTCTTTTTTCCGTTCGGGCCCAGGCCCCACGGTACCTCGACTGGTCCCACACACCGATCACCTTCGTTTCAGGACGACCACCCCGAGCACATCCCCAAGCAGGGGTTTACCCCTCGTCGTCGACCAATCATCCTAAAACACCCGCCTCAGCAAGGTGCTCATGGAGGGGGGAGCGCCTCAAATCATCTACGCCAACCCTCGACCTACTGGGGATCCCGAGACCATGCTCTGCCCAGCGCGGGGGGGTTTCCATGGAATCGTCCGGGGAAGAAGGCACTCCCGATCGGCCGCGTCAAGCTACCGGTCCTGTTTCGGCTTCCCCTCAAACTTCCGAAAGGAAGAGCTACCTTCCGAGGTTGTCGCGTGGCGAGGCACCTACCACGCCATCATCGGTAGAAAACCGGGGTACGCCAAGTTCTGGCGGTCCCGAACTATAACTACCTCAAGCTCAAGATGCCGGGGCTCGGGAGTCATCACCGCCGACAAACCCCCTACGACACGCGTACGACTGCGACTCGAGTGCGTTGAAAAAGCCCCAACCCCGTGAGGATTCTGCTATCCCTGGGCCCCGAAAGATTGTCCGGAGAGATCCCCGACCCCAAGCGCCACGCTGGCAACTTCAAGCCGCGGAAGACACGAAGACCATCCCGCTCGCCCCGGGCCCCAAGGACGGGAAGGTGCTGACGATCAGTGCCAACCCCCGAGCCCAAATAGGAAGGCGTGCTCGTCGACTTTCTCGAGCGAACGCCGACGTTGTTCGCGTGGAGTCCCTCGGACATGCCGGGCATCCCGAGGGAAGTCGCCGAGCACTCCTTGGACATCCGAACCGGGGTCCAAACCGGTGAAGCAAACGCCTGCGCCGCTTCGACGAGGAGAAGCGCAGGACCATCGGGAGGAGGTCGACAAGCTCTTGAAGGCCGGATTCATCAAGGAGGTACATCACCCCGAGTGTTAGCTAAAACCCGTGCTTGTAAAGAAAAAAAATGGGAAGGATAGATGTGTGTAGACTACACTAGTTTGAATAAAGCATGTCCCTAAGGTTCCTTTTCCTTTACCTCGCATTGACCAAATAGTAGATTCCACTTCGGGGTGTGAAAACCCTTTGCTTCCTTGATGCGTATTCCGGGTACCACCAAATAAAGATGAAGGAGTCCGATCAGCTCGCGACCTCATTCTCACTCCTTTCGGCATGTTTTGCTACCTCACCATGCCCTTCGGCTTGCGGAACGCGGGGCCACCTACCAGCGATCATGCTCCGCGTCTTGGGAAAAATGGGCCGATCGTCGAGGCCCACTCGACGAATCTGGGCAAACCCCAAACGTGGAAAAAACCCTTGGGCCCGAATTGCTTTTTGGGTGCTCGGGAAACCGCAAAAAAACTAAACCGAAATGTGTCCCGGGGGGCCCCGGGATGCCCGGGGACATTTTCCCAACGGGTTTGGGGCCAACCCGGGAAAAGGGAACCCCCACCGAGGGGGCCCCGATAAAGCCTCAAAAGGGGGCAAAGGGTTCGGGTCCGCCGCCCTCAGTCGTTCATTCGAAGCTCGGGGAAAAGGCCCCCCCCTTTATCGTCCTGAAGAAAAAACCTTCCCGTGGAAAACCCAAGTGAGGAAACCCCCCTCGAGGCTAAAGGCCTTGCTCACCCCCCCCCCGGGGTTTTGGCCCCCCACCCCGGGGCCAGCCCCCCTTGTTTATGTCCGGCAACACGCGGTGCAGGCGGCTTTTTGTCGAGGGGGGGAAAAAAAGGGCAGGCCCGCCCTTCAAAGGGTTTTTTTTCGTGAGCGGGCCTTTTTCCCAAACCAAAAAAGGTACCCCACTCCAGAACTACTAAAACGCGGTCGTCCCCCGGGGGGAAACTAAAAAACATTTTCCGGGCCATCCTCACTGTGGTTTATTTTTCCCCCCTCGGAGAGATAATCCAAAAACCGGGGGGGCCCCTTTGGGGGAAAGGGGACCCCCCGGGGTTTTCCCCCCCCCCTAAGGGGGAACCCTCTCCTCCCCCCGGGGGAAAGGGGCTAAAATCGGGGGTTTACTCAGATTTCGTCGCCAAATGGCCGGGGCCCACCCAACCCCCCCGGGCAGGTCCCGGAGCGACTGGGGCCATTTACTTAAAGGGTTCACTGATAAAGGCGGGAGCAGGCCTTTTTGGGGAATTCTTTTTCCCCCTCGGGGCCCCCCATAGGAGGGGGCACCCCCCCCCCCAAATTCCCCCCCCCAACAACGTCCCCGATAGGGGGCCCCCTGGGCAAGGGCCCTTCCCAAAATGCCGGGGGAGTTTGGGGCCCCCCGAGGGCCTCAAACGTGCGAGGGGTTTTCCTCTTTTAAAAATTTCCCCCCAAGTGATGAAAGACTCGTTTTTCCACGCCCCTAAGAGGAAAGGGCCTCTGCGGGGGTTTAAAAATTTTTCGGGGAAAGTTCTAGGGCCTCGAGCTCCCCACTTAGCCCGTGGGTACAACGAGGCCCCCGAGAGGGGCCCCAAAAATTGCGTCAGGGGGCCCCCCCCCCCCGACATTTTTCCCGGGGGGGATCGGGCAAAAAATTTTCCCTCGACCTGGGCTCGGGGGCCCCCCCCCTTTAAAGCAAGGGGGAAAAACCCCCCCCCCTGGGAACCGATCCCCCCTCGGGCGGGGGGGAGGTCTTGGAGAAAAAAGGGGGCCCGTCGCATCCCAAAACCCCCCCCGGGGGGGGGGGCCCCACGCCTTACCTGAGTACCTGACCGGGGGCAAACCCCCCGGGGAAGACCGCAGGGAAAAACCCCGTCAGTAGCTGGCGTCCCAAAACCACGTTTTTTGGGGGAAAACACCCGCGAGTTTTTATCGACGCACCCTTTTTGGGGTGTACTCCAACGCCCCCTCACCCCGGGGGGGGGGGGCACTGCTGGGGCCCTACCCCCCGGGGGCTTGCCCCCCACGGGCCCCGAGAACCCGGGTAGGAAGTGCCTTTGACGGGGGTTAAAAGGGCCCCCGGGCATCAACGCCGCCCCCAAAAACTCGGTTCCGGGCCCCCCTTGTCGGGGATGCCAATTCTTTTGCCAGGCAAAAAAACCCTCCCCCGCCCAAGCTCAAAAAGTTGTTCCCCATAATTTGGCCTTTCGCGTATGGGGGGGGGGAGGGGGCCCCGGGCCCCCTGAAAAGAACCAAGGGGGGCACACTCACCTTCTCGGGGCTGTCGAAAGCCCCCGGAAAGTGGATCGAGGTGGGCCCATCGAAAACCCCCCCGTCTGGGCAACCCGTGTTTCAAAAAAACCCGTTTTTTTTCCCCCGCTTGGGGGTCCCCAAAAAGAAATCATTCCCGACAATGGCAGCTTTTTCCCCCAAAAAAAATTTTTCCCGGGGATTTAAAAAAACGTCCCACATCGGGGTGAATTGGTCTGCAGTTGCCCCCCCCCCGGAACTAACGGTCGGGGTCGAGGGGGGCCAAAACCGGGCAGGGTTTTGCGGGGCCTCCCCCCAAAGGAAAATTTGCCCGGTTAAACAGACAGGGAAAAGGGGAAAAATGGGTCGAAGAGTTCCCCCTTTTTTTTGGGGATTTTCCGGGGGGCCCGAGTCGAGCTGGGGGGTTCCCCCTTTTTTTTTCCCCCAGGGGTCCGAGGCCGTCCCCCCCCCCGGGACCTCTTTTTGGGGCCCCTCGAAAAAAAGCCTACACGGGGAAACCCAAAAAAAATTAGCCCGAGAGGACTCCCTCGCCCTCGAGGAAGCTCTTTGACATCCCCCTGTTCAATTGGGGCCCTTTTTCCCCAGAGATTTTTAAGACGCCCCCCCTTAAAAAAACTTTGCAAAAACCCCCCAAAACTTCGGCGACCTCTTTTCCCCCCCTTTTTGAAAAAACCCCGAAAGGGGCGTCACAAGGCCCCAAAAAACCTTGGGGGGCCCCCTTTCCCCATTTGGCCCGGTGCTGCCCCCCGGGCCCCTTAAAACTAAAGGGCAAAAAGGGGGAGCTTTTCCCCCCAAAAACGGGGGTTGGAACATCAAAAAGGGGCGGGGGCGCTTCTCCCCCTGGGGCCCCCCGGGGGGCCCTTTTTACATTTTTTTTTTAAAATTGTAAAAATTTTCAAATTGAAAAAAAATGTGCAAAAAAATTTTTTTACGTCCGTTCTTAGCCCGAAGGTACCCGGGGGATTTTCCCCGGGGGAAAAATTTTTTGTTTTTCCCCTGGGGGGGGGAAAAAAAGGGCCCCCCCCCCCCTTTAGGCCCCCCGAAAAAGGGGGAAAATTTTTTTTTTCGAAACTCATCTCCCCCCCTTTTTTTTTCCCCTCGTTCCCTTGGGAAAAGAAAAAAACGCCTCGATTTCCCCTTTAAGGGTCGAGGGGGGCCGTCGGTCAGGGACTCCCCTCCCCCCCGGGGCTGGGTTTTATCCCAAACTCCCCAAAACCCCCCCTTCCTGGGAAAAGAGGGGGGCGTCAAATATTTAAAGTTCACGAGGTCGCCCGGGGGGAAAAAAAAAAGCGGGGACCCCCAAAAAAAATTAAAAATTTTAACGAGCGAACCCCCCCACAAAAAAGGGTTTTCCCTCGCTTTGCCTCAGAAAAGAAAAAACCCTCCCTGGGGGGGGTAACGGGGGGGCCCCCCCCCCCCGGGTTCTCCAAAAAAATGGGAAAAAATTTTTTTTTTAAAAACTCGACCCCCTTCTTTTTTTCCCCTTTTCGACCCCCTTTCTAAAAAAGAAAAGGCCCCCCCGGGAGTTCCCTAAGGGTGGGGGGGGGCCCCGTGGGCCCCCGGGGACTCACCTAGGCCCCAGGGTAGGGAAACCCCTGGGGGCCCCCCCCCTTCCCCAAGGTTAAGAGGGCCCTTTAAAACTTGGGGTTTCGGGGGCCCTCGACTGGGCAAAAAAAAAAAAGGGAAAAGGGCCAAAAAAAGAAAAAATTTTAAAACTCTGTAAAAAATTCGATAAAAGGGGGTTTCAAAAAAAAAAAAACCCCCCTGGGGGTTTTTTGGCATTGTTTCGGTACAGGGGCCCAAACTATTACATGGCCCTTTTTGTCCGAATGGAAAAAGGGGGGCCCGGGGCGACCACCCTCGAACCCCCCAAAAGGGATTTATCTTCCCCCGGGGGGGAAAAAAAGGCGGGTAAAAGGGGTTTTCCCCGCCAGGGGCCCCGGGGCACCCCCCCCCGTGGCCCATCGCTCCTGAAAACCCCCGGGGGGGTTTGCTCCTCGGTCGACCCCGGGTCGGTGGCAAAAACCCGGAAAACGGGGGGGGGACCACGTTTTTGAAGGGAGGGTTTTTACCGCGAGGGCCCCTTAAACCCCCCATCAGGGGGGGCTCGGACTTTTCTCCTTTCACCCCCCCCCCCCCATGGCGTAAAAAGGGGCGAGGGGTTTTTCCCCCCCCGAGTGCCCCCCCCCGAGCCCGGCTCCGGCTTGACCGGGGGGCCCCCCCCAGAAGGTGTTGAGGGGGGCCCGGGGAGAGCGACGGGGTTGGGGTTTTCACCTCGGTGTCAGCCCCCCCCTGAAGTTTTCCCCGGGCCCTTTTTGGGGCCCCCGGGTTTTTCCCCCCTCCGCAAGCTCTCCCGAAAAAAGAAAAATAAAAAAAAAAACCCGAAAGCAAAAAAAAGGGTCAAAAAGGGGGACAGACCCCGCAAACCCCCCCGAAAAAAACCCCTTGGGCCTCCCCAATCCAAGGGGGAGTGGGCCTTTCGGCCTCCTCGGCTGATGGCGGGGGGTTTTTAAAAATCGGGGAAATCCCCCCGGGGACTTGGGCCTGGGGGGCCCCCTGGGGGGGGCTTGTATGCCCCCCCGAGGGCCCCCTTCTGCTTCATCGCCCCCTTCCCCAAAGGAGGTGGCGGGCCCGCCCCTTTCTCCCCCCGGGCGGCCAGAGCGTCGGGGGCCCCGGGGGAAAAAAGGTTTTTAAAGGGTCTCCCCCCCCGGGGGGCCTCCTCCGTGGCCTTCCCGGGGCCCGACGGGGGCCCACCCCGCCCCTGCCCAAGGGCCCCGAGGGTCGACCGAAGGGAATCATCGAGTTTCGCCTCCCCCGGGACAAAAAGGGCCCCCCGGGGTTTTTCCCCTTTCTGGGGGGGCCCGCCCCCGGGGCCTTCGCGTGGGAAAAACCCTCAAAGGGGGGCATCCTTTGGTTTGTCGCCCCCCCTCCCCCCGACGGGGGGCCTCCCCCCCCCGCCTTCTCCAGAGGGCGTGGGGGTGAAAAGCCCCCTTTCCCCCGGGGGAATGTAGGGGAAATTTCTGGGGGGCCCTCACCCGCAGGGCGGGACGGGTTTTTAAAGACAAAAAACGGAAACAAATGGAAAACCATGCAGTGCAAAGTACAATCTAAGGTAGAAGGAACCTACCTCCATTCCCTGGGGGTCCGCGGGGGCGCCCTCCGCCCCCAAAAACGCCCGGGGGGAAAAAAATTTTAAAACCCCCCCGGCCCCCTCGACTTTTCTCCCCCGTCAAACCCCCGGGGGGGTTTTCTTCGAGCGTGGGAAGGGGCGGGGGGGGTCTGAGGGTCCGCCCCCTGGGAAAACCCCCCTTTTGGCCCCCCCCGCCCTGCAGGCGGGATCCCTGCCCCCGGGGGCCCCCGGCGACGCCAATCGCGGGCCCCCCCCCCCTTTGGGAATCGGGGGGGGAAAAGGTTTCCCCCTGGGCCCCCCCCTTTTCGCGGGAGGGTCAGGCCCCCCTGCGGGGATAAAGGGCTCCAAAAAAGGTTTAAATTTTTTGCAAAAAAAACCCCCCGGTTTCCCGAGTGAATCAAAGTGCTTTTTACCTTAAATTTTTCCCCCCCCCAAAACCTCGAGGGGGGGTCGAAAAAACCCCCGGCCCCCCCGGAGGCCCCCCGGGGGACGGGGGGCCCCAAGTTCCGCCGGGGCCCCCCAAAAACCC
The DNA here is from genome assembly GCA_022036555.1 of Microstegium vimineum. Classification (NCBI taxonomy): domain Eukaryota; kingdom Viridiplantae; phylum Streptophyta; class Magnoliopsida; order Poales; family Poaceae; genus Microstegium; species Microstegium vimineum. The sequence continues at coordinate 51,123,004 of CM039126.1, read as the reverse complement.
CCGGCCCCCCCTTCTCGCCCCCCTTGGGGGGGGGGGTTTTTTCCCCATACACCCCCCCCGGGAGCCGGCGGGGGGGGGGCCCCTTTCGCGCGCTCGGCGGGGGGTCGACCCTCCGGGGGCCCCCGACCCTCGGGCCACGCCCCGGCGTGGGTCCCCCCGGGGCCTCCCGCTCGGCCGCGGAAGGGGGGCCTCGACCACCCCCCACCCCTGGGGCCCCCGCCCCCGGTGGGGGGGTTTTGGAGTTCCCCCCCCCCCGGGGCCCCCCGCCCCCTTTTCCCCAGGGCCCGCGGCCCGCGATTTCGCTTCGCGGAAACCAAAACCCAAAAAAGGGGGGGGGGGCCCCCCGGGAAACCAAACCCCCCGGACGACGGTTTTGCCCCAAAAACCCCCCTTTTTTTGGTTTCTTAGCAGGGGGGGGGGAAAAAACCCCCACCCCGGCGCTTTCCCCCCCGGAAAAAAAGGACCCCCGTCCCCGGGGATAATAAAAACGAGTCCTAAACCAAACAAAAAAAAAAAAAAACTTAGGGACAACGGGGAGCCCCCCCCTTCCCCTCTGGGCCCGACGCTTTTTTTCCGGCGCCCCCCGGGGGTGGAAAAAGCTCTGGGATCCCCACTCCGGGGGGCGGGGGCGGGGGGGGGGAAAAAATTTTGCCCCCTTTCCCCCCAAAAGCGGGGGCCCGGCCCGGCGCCCCCGTGGTTTTTTGGGGGGGCCCCCCCCCCCGGGGCCGGGGGGGGCCCGTCCCCCCGGCGTTCGACGGGGTTGGGTTTCGGGGGCTCGCCCCGTCAAAAACCCTGGGGGCGACCCCCACCCCCCCCCCCTTTTTGGGGGGGGGTTTTCCGCCTGCCCCGGGGGGGCCCCCCGACACCCGGGGGGGTTCGCGCGCGGGCGTGGGGGGGCTCGCTCGATCGCCCCCCCGACGAGGGTCGGGGCGTCCCCGCCCGCGTCCGCCGCGGCGGGGGATTCTTGGAGGCCACGGGGGGCCCCCCCGGGGCCCCAATTTTCAAAAAGGGGGGGCCGCCCTTCGAGGCCCCCCCCCCCCTCCCCCCCGGGAAAAAAAGGGGGGCCCGGGGCCCCCTCAGGCCCCGGGTCTTCGCCCCCTCCTTTCGTTTCCCTCATCCTCCTCCTCGTCCCCCTTCCCCCGGGGGCGACAGCTCCCATGGGGGCCCCCAACCCGCCGGGGGTTGGGCCCGACGTTTTTTTCCCCCTCTGCTTTTCTCTAGAGCCTTCGGGGTTTTTCCCCTCTCCTTTTTTTTGGGGCCTTGTGGGCCTTTGTTTTCTCCGCGCGGAGGGGGGTTTTCCCCACCCCTCGGGCCCCCGGTCCCCGGCCCCGGGGGGGTAGGGGGGGTTTGTAGGAAAACTTTCCCCGGGGGGAAACGCAAGGTGGTCGGGAGAACAAGCAGAAAGGAGGGGGGGGGGCGCGGGGACTTAAAGAAAAAGGAAAGGGGTTTCCCCCCCACTGTAAAAAGCCCGCCCGGC